>LPNX010357557.1:98548-190000 GCA_001517045.1 Pseudotsuga menziesii
CACATTACTAAAGTCACTTTAAGAATATAAATGAGACTCCAAGTTAATTACCCCTGCACCTAGGCACCTGATGCAGGAGTGCCACCGAGCTATCAAAAACTAACACAAGGATCCAATGAATTGTCGATATAGAGCAGAGTCCACATCTTGTGAACTGGTGGCTGAGTCTCGCAACTTTTTCAAGTTGGTCGTCGTGGGAACACTCATGGACTTGCAGTCTAGCATCCCAAATCTCTGCAAGATGTCCACTGCATACTTCCCTTGTGTTAGGAAGATCTCGCCTGGCTTTTTCCAGACCTCTAGGCCAAGAAAATAATGCATCAGACCATGATCCTTCATTTCGAATTCAGAGGTGAGCTCCCTCTTACATTGTTATCAGTTGTTCCTCACATGTAAGAAACAAGTCATCCACATATAGGACAAGGATCAAGATATGATTATGAACAATTTTAAAATACAGATTGGAGTCAACAATACTTTTGGAAAACCCCGAGTTGTGGAGGAATCCATCCATCCTCGCATACCAGACTCTCAGAGCCTGTTTGAGTCCATATAAGGATTTCTTCAGTTTACACACATGGGTCTTATTCCCATAAGTCACAAAGACTTTAGGTTGTTCAATGTAGACTTCCTCATCAATCTTTCCATTGAGGAAGATTGTTTTTACATCCATCTGATGTAACTTCCATCTAAATACTGTAGCAAGAGAAATGATGGTTTTGATAGTAATATACCTGGCACCAGGAGCAAAAGTCTCATCATAGTCTGTGCCTTCTTTTTAAGTAAAGCCACGATTTACAAATATGGTTGTGTACTTCTCAATGCTGCCATCAATAGCATGCTTGATTTTGTAAAGCCATCTAGATGTTACCACTGACTTTCTTGTCGGTCCGAGAACAACTTCCAACACATCATTCTTCATGATTGAACTGTACTCTTCAATCATGGCATCAATCCATACCTGTTGACTTGCTGCTTCTTTGTATGTGTAAGGTTCAACACTGATGAGTTGGCTCATAAGACTTGAGTACTTTTGTGGCCTTATGTTTTCTTTGAAAATCCCGAGAGGAGCTTTATGCTTCTCAACTTCTTGTATAGTTTCTCGGTACCAAGCAGGTCTCCTTTCGGAAGGAGGAACTTCAAGCAGTTCTTTTGGTGGCTTTCAATTTCCTCAGGTACATCCAGAATTTGATTCTCAAATTACTCTTCCACCCTTTGAACTTCTAAATCTGGGATCTCAGAAGGAGGTCCTTCATCTTCCTTTGAAATCTCTTGTGTTTGAAAAAACACACCTTCCAGATGGAAAATCACATCTCTATTGACTTCGATGTACCTTTGTCCAGGGACATAGATGTGATAGGCCTTCGAGTTGTCACTGTAACCGACAAATATGCCTTTCTTCCCGGAAAGGCTCTAGCTTAGCCTTCTTTTCTTTTGGCACACGAATGTATACCGAAGTGCCAAAAATCTTCATGTGGTCAACTACAGGTTTCTTGTTGGTGAAGACTTCTTCAAGAGTCTTTTCCCCCAAGATAGCACGAGGGCTTCTGTTTTGGATGTACACAGCAGTACATGCAGCTTAAGCCCACAAAGATAAAGGAAGATGTAGATCAGTCAGCATGGCTTTAGCAACTTCACAGATTGTTTTGTTCTTCCTTTCTGCAACCCCATTCTGTTGACGTTTGTATGGTACAGTCAACTCTTTCTTGATTCCTGCTTCTCAGCAAAAATCATCAAACTCATTAGACTCATACTCACCTTCGTTATCTGACCTTAGGATACGGATGTGTCTTCCTGTCTGATTTTCAATCAGAGCCTTGAACTCTTTGAACCTATCAAAAGTTTCAATTTTGGCTTTGAGGAATTAAATCCATGACTTTCGAGAATGATCATCTATGAACAAGACATAATACAGGCAGCCACTCAAGGAAGGTAAATACATGGGCCCACAAATGTCAGAGTGAATCAAACCCAATATTCCTTTAGATCTGGTTTTGCTTCTTACGGAAGATTTCTTAGTGTTCTTACCTAGAGAACAACCTTTGCAAATTCCATCATGTTTGGGAGAGACCTCTGGCATACCTGTAACCATCTTTTGTAGGCCTAGAAGAGCTTTATAGTGAAGGTGTCCAAACCTTCGGTGCCACGGCTCACATGGATCAACTGTGTGGTGAACCAAAGCATGAGTGGAATTTTCGGATGCCTTATAAAGACCTCCCTCTCAAACCCCAATTTGTACAGCTGAGCTTAGTTTCTCATTCTTTCTTGTCCATGAAGAGGACTATGTAACCCTTGTCCTCTAAACTAGCAACAGAGAGGAGGTTCTTCTTTAAACCAAGAACATATAAGACATCATCAATATGTAAGACCGTACCTAAATCCAGTTGAAGTGTGGTTCACCCAAATCCTTCAATTTTGTAAGTGAAGTCATCTCCAAGTTCCACTTGAGTAGTGAACTTCTTCTTTCTGTAACTAGTGAGTGCTCCACAATTTCCTATCATATGTCTGGAGGCACCACTATCTACTAACCAAGGGTTAGCACTGTCATTGATGGATCCAGAAAGGGTAGAGATCATGTAGTATTCTCTTCTAGGTTCCTCTTCTTTAGTAGTCTTGGTGTTCTTCTTCCTGGGTTCTTCTTCTTCTTCTGTAGCAGAGGATTGTAATCTTCTTTTGAATTTCCTTTTGAGTTGCCTGCAATCCTTAGCAAAGTGCCCAAACTTGTGACAATTATAGCATTCCACTTTTGAAACATCAATGTGCTTACCTTGTGGTTTCTTTCCCTTCTTTTGCTAAGGGGTGGGCTTCTTGAACTTCTTTGTCTTAGATGTAAGGGCAAGGTTTCCTTCCTCAGTGCCAGTTTCCTTGCCTAAAACCCTTCCTTCTTCTTCCAAGCAATCATGCCAAAGTCTATCAAAGTTTGACTGATTTTCACGTCCACTAACTAATGCCAGAAATGTTTCCCAAGAATTTGAGAGACCATCGACTACAGCCTGCACACGATCATCATCATCCACAGCAATACCAATAACAGTAAGTTGATCTCTTACCTGTGCAATCTTTGTGAAGAAGGGTCCAACTCCTTCATCCTTGTTCATCTTCTGTGTTCGAAGCCTTTTCTTCAAAACTTTCTTCTGACTGGGAGCCTTCTTCTCATACAGGTTCGTCAAGGTGTCAAAGCATTCTTTGGCAGTCTTCAATGATGTGATGTTGGGCATCATGGCTTCTTTGACAGAATCAGAGATGATCCTTCTAGCCTTAGCTTGCTTCTTCTTGTAAGCAATTCTGCTAGCATTAGAAGTTGGCTCTTTTATGGTGTTGAACGCCATATCATCAAGGTCATTTTCCTCTAGTATGGATGTAAGCCTCGCTTTCCAAGAAGTGTAGTTTGTTGAACCTTCAAGCTTTTCTTTTGGTCTGAAGATGTTGGTAGCCATCTCTGCTACTAGTCAGTAGTCCAAGTCTGCAAAATATCCCAAGGTCTAGGAAGACAATAGTAATCTTCCTTTTACTGGGTCTTCACATGCTATGCGCTGATACCATGTTGAATTTTAGCATTAGCATGAATTCTTTAAAATTTTGCAGGCTGTAAGATAACAATAGACAAGCACAGCAGAAACATCAACAACATCACACACACTGAACACAAGAGTTTTTCACGAAGAAACCTTTAAAGGACAAAAATCCCAAAAGCATTAGTAATTCATCTCTTAAATGAGATGACTTGAGTTTCTCAGAATTCCGAGATGAATGTTCTTCAAAAATTCTCAAACCCTAATAGGTTTGAACCACAGATCAAAAATTCCACAAAAGATGATTTTACAGAAAAATCCAAATTAGGGCTTGAAAGCCCTAATTTCTTCTTGCTGCCCAAAAATCTCAGATCTGCTGCCTAGATCAGTTGCTGCCTTCCTGGACTGCCTGGAGGGCCCACACCTACGCTGTTGGGAGCAGGGAGCGGGGAGCGGAAGTGGGAGCGAAAAGCAAAATTTTCAAAAGATTCCGTTTTGGGAGCGTTTTTTATATAATACATATTTTAATATATTTTAATGCATATATATTAAAAAAAACATGTATTATGCCAAATTAGCTATAGAAAACATAGATATAACCATTTAATACACATGTCACATATAACATCAATCATCTAGGAGCTATGACTTGTAGTATTATCATCAAATGATCAATTATCATAAGATCATAAGATCATAAGAATCAAGATGCACTCAACAATTTAAAGTTCAAACTTCAAACTTCAAAGTAGGCGATAATGTTTACAAAATAGGCCATAATAAACATGAAATACAAAGTATTATGATACTATCTAGTAATGTACTAAGTTTTCCTCTTGCCACGAGAAACTTCCAAATTTCTTTCTCGTATTCTAGGTGGAATAGGAGCTGCTGGAAGCGATCGTGGAACACGAGAAGAAGATGAATGGTCCCCATGGATTGTCGGACGTTGTGAAGCTAAGGGCAAAACTCCTGCATCTGGAAACCTGCTGGTGGTTGGGGGCGGCATCTCTGATGTATGAATCGGATCACCCTAATGATCACCCAATACTTCATCCTCCAAGTGCTCTAATGCAATGGCTCCATCCTCCACATTAGCCTCCTCTAGATTGTTGTCCCAAGTCAAAAAAGTTCTATCATTCTTGGCCGCTTCACAATAATGGCACAACAGCCTTAAGTTGTAGTGCACATAAGCAAACTTTCAATTCATTCTATATTCAAACTATTTCTCTTGACGTTGTGGATGCAGCTATAGGTGCGCCAACACCTCTCTGCAAAAAAACTATTGACAACCTATGAAAGGACCCTCACCGCCAATTTATGCAAATATGTGGCACCACTGCCATACATGTTCCACCAACGGATAGGATCCAACCTCTCTCGATCTTTGGTTGCATGCAAGCTACCAAAGACTCCATGTTCACTGATGTATTGGCTCAATTCACTCTGTACTTGAGCACACTCCTCCTCATCTGGAACCAACTTGTCTAATGCAAGCATATACCCATTTTGCACCTCTAAATCTGTGCAGTCTTTTCCTAACTCCACCGCCAAGTGCAGGTTGGGCCAACCAAGATGGAGAATAATATTTTAGGGTAAGGACATATGCAAGGGCATGGAGTGGAACAATCAAATTATCCCACCTTTTGACCACATGTTTATGAATATGGTCATACAAGATTGCATCTCTTTGCTCAACAATGTCTTTGATATGACCAAGCATGCTCTCAATTTTCTCATACACCTCCCCAATCACCGGTTGATTTGTATATGCAAAACAAATCATATTATAAATGGACTTGTTACATTGTAGAACATATTTAACCTGTTCCCATAACTGACCATCAAGAACGGTGTCCTCCACCTCCTGAAAGTCAAGTCTATCTTATGCGCGTGCAACTCTGTATTTTGATCCCTGCCATGAATCACTTGAGACCATACTAGCCAATGCCTCTCTTACCTTCAAAAGCCTTTTGAGAAGCATGGGAAGCATGGGAAGTTCGATAGCCTTTGGAAAGGCCCATTTATCATCCGTGATACTGCTAGCACCAATTCCTTTTTGCTTAACACCATGGATGGAGATACTTTAAACTTGCATGTGAATGGTCAACATTTGAAGCCCTTTTATCGAAACAACCTCCAAGATGACCAAGGGGTCATCCCAGGGCTTTTCTAAACCCATCCTTCTTGTATTTTTATTTTTTCTGTACCATAATACGTTTATGTACTTTGTTTTTGTACCATATTTTATGTATCATATCCATGTAGAATGTTGTATCTTAACTTTTGTATATAAGTATTTGTATCATATTTCATTTATATGCTAAAAAAAAAAGGAACAAGTTTTGTTTTATGTACTTGATTTGAAAAAGCAAAAAATATTTTTGGTACTTCATCATGGCTTATTTTCATATATCATATACATGGGACTAAGACACTTCTGTTTACATATAGGTACCAGAGATTCCTGGATTCTCAAGCACTCTCTTTGATCAATAAATCAAGCGAGTACCCATCCCACAGTTGGAACCAGATGTTGCCAACTTATTTGTACCATAGTTGAATTAGCTGAGGAGCCGCCATTTGACAAACATGATAAATGTTTGTTTCCAATGTATCAGATGATCTGCCTTTGTGCCTAGCCAGTTTTGGCTAGTTAGTTTTTGTTTTATGTAATTATGACCATGGCCCCACGAGGTTTGTAATAAAATGTGCTAGTAGGGTGTTTTGAGTGGTTTGGTCTCCTAAGACGTAGAATTTCAACTAAGGTATTCTAGAGAGTTTTTTGCCCTTGACAATTATGCTTTGCCTATAGCCGAGTATAATCAACGAGGTTTTCTCCCGTTTCCTCCAAAGTTGGAATGCCCGATTTTGAATTCTGGGCCTTGGGGGGTTATTAGAGCCCAACTGAGTATGTATAAACCTACTAGACATTATTAGAATAGACTATGGTCATGTCCTAAGTCACTAGGACCCTCTGAAAAAATTCCGAAAATATTTTACCGGACGCGTCAAATTTTGGATTTTTAATTTTTTAATTTTTCCTAAGTTTTTAATTAAATTTTTCCATAATTTAAATGGAAAAATTAAATTTGTAATATATTAGTCATCCGGAACCTGAATTCAGTGATTGAAGGCTCTAACCTTAAGCCAAAAATCATTCATGATCAGCCAGACAGCTATCTCCAAATTTCAGAAGTTCATTCGACCTCATAATTAATAATTTCTCAAAAAAGTAATTTACGGAGAAATTATTAATTAAAATATTAAAAATGAATATTTTGGAGAAAATCAAAAACTCTCCAAAATAAACCAAATTGAATAAAATAAAAAGCTAAATGACATGTCAATGGGCATTTATGATGATTCGACTCGGCACAAATCCTCTTCAATCAACAATCGTAGAGCATTAAAGATACATTCAGTTAGCAGACTTGTCATCTCCAGCTAAACTCATGAATTTGGTGATTTGGAGGGTTGTGATTGGTCCAGTGATAATTACGGAGCAGGGTATTCATTGCAAAAGGTGTTTGGTGCAAACCCTAAGGGTTTTGGCACCTGTCATCACAAGTTAACACCTCCTTCATGCTCACGCCTCCCTCACAGTGCTCACGCCCCTCCTGCTTCAAGGCTTGCGCCCTCACACGTGTGGCTTCTCTGATGGCTGGTATTGGATGTTTAGGGTTGGGAGTGGGGGCACCTTGCCCAGGTGGAGACCACCCCTCACTCACACCAACTTATTCTCAGGTCCGAGCTCTCAGTTATGTGCCGAGCCGATTAGGTTTGGGTTTTGGTTTTAGGGTTTTAGCCTTCTCTCTTTGTATAAATAGAGGCTCCTTTAGCTCTATTGGGATGGGGAATTTTTGGCATAGAAGCTCTGGAGAATTTTCATTGTAACATTTTGCTTAAGATTTAATAAAGTTGATAACTTTGGAGGTCAATGCGGAAGCTCTTTGTTTGTCATGATTCACCTTGTGAGGTGATACCTTTCTTTGCTCCCTTCTCTCTTGATTCTTAAGCATTTGATTGTATAATTGTTGAAGGCTAACAATCTAGCACTATATTGTATAATCCATGCTTTTCTCTTGAAGTTTTGTTGCTTTCAGGTATTGTCCGATATACAGGGGCACTTTTATGGTTAACATTCATTCTGCAAGTTCTACAAGGAGTCATTTTCTTTCAAGAAAGTCGAGAAGCATAAGTTTCTTTGCCTCATCCATCAAGCAGAAGCAACTCTTTCCGGTTACTTTTCTTAAGTTGGATCTAAATATCTTTCTTCTTTCATCATATTTCTATGTATCATATGTTAGTTTTGACCTGAGAAAGTAAGCTTGGGATTTGATCCCAAGCGCCACATAATTTTGTGGTTACTTCTCTTTCCCCATTAGCATCCTTGCGTACATCCAGCTAGACTAGACGGTTTCGGGACTAGTGCTTCTAGTGGTCGCCTTGTTCGGAGGTTGATCCCACCTTTGGTTGATTGTCTTGTTGACTTTTTGTCCTCTTCTTCTAGGTTGGATTTGGCCTCCTTCCACCCTGTTGTTTGATTGTCTTCTTCGATTTCTTCGCTGCCCTCTTTCTTCAAAATTTTTGCAACCACTTTTCTCCTAAGTTGCTGCCCTGTTTTTACCATTCTTTGCAGCCACTTTTCTCCTAAGTTATTGCCCTTTTTTTACCATTTTTTGCAGCCCTCTTATTGCTTATTAGCTCGCTGCCCCATTTCCTCCTTTTTTGCAGCCAACTATTTGCTGTTCACTACCCCCCCTTTTTTCCCTCGTTTCCTCATTTGTTTCAATCCTCTTTTGCCCTATTTTTGCTTCTTTCTATCCTCTTCCTTGTTCCCATTTTGCAGGTTTGAAGAAAAGGTTCTCAACGAAAAGATAAATCACTCTCCTTTTTGTATAAAATCTATTAAAAAAGCTTCATTTTTAGTCTTCTAGCTTTATTTAAAAAGTCATTTTCAAGGGTTAAATTCCCAAGGCAAATTGTAACACTTAATAAAATTTCTCTTTATGAGTGGGGTTTTTAAGCCCCCACTCCCAACCTCCCCCATTTGGGGAGGTTTGTGGTGTTCTTTTCTTTTTTGTTCTTAGATTAGATTTGCTTTACTTAGAATAGTTTCATTTTCTTGCTTAGAATGCTAATTGCTAGATTAGCTTGTTTTCATTCATTGTGAAGTTGTGTACTTTGTCATTTAAAAATCTCATCTTTCAAAAGTATTTCCACTGCTTTAAAGTAGAAATCTCTTCAATCTCACTTTGTGGATTAGGAGTGCTCTCTCTCAGAGAGTTGCTGTTTATTTCAGTTTTTCTTCTTACCCCCATGCTCTCTCGATTAAGACCTAATAACCTAAAAGAGATTCTTGGGTAGATTAGTCATTTTACTTTTTTGCAAGTTAATTAATTAATAGCCAAGTCTCTTGAACTTGCCGGAATCCAAGTCAAGAGCACTCTCTATCGAAGAGCATTACCACTGCATTTCCTTGCATCAAGCATATAGTTTAGCTAAACCTCTTGAACTTTTGTCATAAGACAAAGTTAAGAGCGCTCTCTGTCGAAGGGTTTTAATTAATTTATTTAATAAAATCTTTCAACTCACATTCCCCCTTAATTAATTTTACTCCGTTGACATCCTTCACCTAGTATGCTCTACCGACTTTCGAGTTGGGCTCGTACTCAGAACGGTGAATGGACTTGCTAAGACCGCAATAACAACACAAATTAAAATTTTACCTCTTAACCAACGCACCGGCGTTGTAGAAAGTTTTCCAAGTCATTCCTAGTAAGGGCACCAAAACCCCCACTGTCTAGATTCTCAGCTAGTTGGTCAATCTTCGCGATACCAGCCTGAGATACTGGGCGGGCCGTCATGTCTCGAACGGAGTAACTCGGAAGATTTTCCTGGTCGATCTCTGATACCTTCTTCGTTTCAAAGCCATGATAAACAAGATCACTAAAATCTTTAAAACGTACCAAGAGCACTCGCATAACATTCACTAGCTTTATTTCAAGACTTGTTGTTAATTTCTTTAAGCATTGCAGTACTTTGACTCCATAAGGCACTGGTCTATTATGTTATGCATGATTATTAATCTAGATCATTTTGTCTTTGGCTTATAAAAATCTTTATCTGTGAATGCATCTTTTACAAGTTCTTGATATACTGTTCATCTATTAATCCAGTACACCAACGTGGATTGCTATTTTATGTCTTGTGTTCGAAATTCATAATAATAAAACATCCTTCATCATAATAATTCCTAAACAACATCCATCCGCATCATTCAAACATTAGAACTTAACTTAAACACATTGAGCCATAGAAAACTCTTTGTTAGGGACTACCCCCCTTGGCTTCATTAGGAGTTAGCCTAAACGGAGGAGCTAGGAGTAGGTGACAGTACCTGGCTCTGTGCTTGCCCCCAAGGTCACACCTCTCCCACTTTCTCAAGTGAGGAGACATCTTTCGGAAGATTTCTGCTGCTGGTGTGCAATCGGCAGACAACATCTTTTGGCACTGCTGCCGAGGACAAATCTTTTTGTTCCTGGACGACCTTTGTTTCTTTTTTAGTTTTTTACCTTTTTTCCCTTTTTTGGTAAATTTTTAGTCCAATCACTCTCAAAATTTAGACTTAAATCCACTTGGCGACTCCATTGTCAGTTAACACCTCAAGGTATTCGACTAGAAGAAACTCTGAAGGTTTGCTCAATTTCATCCCTGACCCTGAAAAAGTCTATAGGAGGAGACTGAACAAACTAGCTTCTCGTAGGATCCTTGTAGAACTTGGATCTGAGTCTGTTTCAGACATCCACTTTTTATTTCAAGAAAACTTAGAAAATTTTCAAAACAATAATTGTTTCCTTGACACAATGGGTGAGTTTTTTACTCAACTCAATTTTGCTCAGATAGTAGGTCAACCTCATGGCATTCCCGAGAAGGCTATTGATAAACTTATGACTTTTAATGGCACAAATGCCTCTGTCTCTACTGAGCAGCATATTAGAAATTTCTCCAGACACTGTGGTTCGTATGTCAAGGGTGCTGATAAACATGAAGATGTTTACATGACCTTGTTTGCTCTGTCTCTGGATGGCAAAGCTGGGAATTGGTATGATAATTTGCCAAACAACTCTTTCACTACCATAGCAGATTTCAAGACTGCTTTCCTTGGAAAGTTTGGCAGTAAGCAGGAACCTAGGCATCTAGTAGCAGCTTTGACTAGTATGAATTAGTCTAAAACAGAAACCATGGATGAGTTCAATAATAGGTTCACCGAGTTGTCAAATTCCATCCCTGCCACTTATGCTCCTCCTGCAGCTTCCACTTTGGATTATTACATTGAAGCATTAAGTGGCATGATCCAGTACCAGATTAGAGACAAGGAGCCGACTACTTTACTTCAACCTCAGAATTTGGCCATTAAAATTGATAAGAACATGCAGTCTTCAGGAGAGTCAAACATCTAGGGTTACTCTAGATCATCAACTCCTCTTAAAAC
The DNA here is from genome assembly GCA_001517045.1 of Pseudotsuga menziesii. NCBI lineage: Eukaryota > Viridiplantae > Streptophyta > Pinopsida > Pinales > Pinaceae > Pseudotsuga > Pseudotsuga menziesii. The sequence goes on from LPNX010357557.1 coordinate 109,559, forward strand.
TGTTGAACCTAAAGGAAAAGAACCATCCCACGAAGCTTATGAGAAGAAGCTCATGGACCTGACAGAGAAAATGCAAGACATGGAGAGGAAACACTTAGCACAGATTAAAGAGGTTCAGAATAGGGTCATAACTATTGAAAGAATTAAACCTCCACCACCTCCTAGACATTTCCCTGCAAGGCAAACATGGCAGAGAAAGAATCCCAACCATGAGCAGAGGCCTCCTCATTAGCTAGAGGTTACTAATGTGGTTGAGCCTTCCAAACCATTTTGTAGGGCATGCAGAGATTTCCATGAGGAATCGGGTTGCCATTATGCGTGCTATGTTCAAGAACATGGTTATCCCGAGAGTTGCAGTCCCAGTATGTCTACAAGCAAGCCTGAATTCATTCACAATGTAGGAGACATCTATGTTGACCATAAGGATAGTTGGAATCAAGCCAAACAATCTCATCAAAGGGTTGATTACTTAACTAAGTATTATGGGGAAATGCCTTCAAATAGCAACAACGTTCAGAATTTTAAAGGCATAACATATCAAAGAAAACCAAGGGAAGGACCATCTACCCAAATTGCTTCAAAGGTAACAATTTCTGACATTCCTCCAGAAATAAATGATAAGTTAGATTTTGTTGCTCTAACTTTTGATTTAGGTAGTTGGTTAGCCAACTCCAAAGTTCCAGTTCCTGTACTTGAGTTATGTAAAATCCCTGGTCAAAAGGAGAAATTGTTGAAAATGTTAGAGCCTCAAGTTGATAATGATCCCCTCCCTACCTCAAAGATAGTTGCACCTGAAAGACCTACAGCTCCCAAAAATGTAACTTTTGCCAATATAGTAGAACATCTTCCACCCATTCAGGAAAATGTCTGTGGAGACCCCCCTGTAATCTTGCATACTAGGAACCCAAGATAAGAAGATCACCCGCCCTTCTAGATGTCATTGATGATAGGTGATCAGATCTTCTCCTGCACAACTGTATGCTAGATTCAGGCTCAGGATCCAATATTATGACTAAGAAAGTCATGCAGCAACTTGGCTTTAGAACCACTCGCCCTTACCAAAATGTATATGCCATGGACTCTAGACCCGTCAAAGTTGAAGGTATGATTGAAAAAAAGCACGTAAGATTAGCCAAGTATCCGGACATCCATGTTACCATGGATATCCTCGTCATAGTTGTGCCGAATAAATGGGGCATGTTATTATCTAGAAAATTTGGTGCCACTTTAGGGGGATCCATACAAATGGACTGGACATACGCCACTGTACCTGCATCAAAAGATTCATTGGTTAAGTTACATACTGAGAAAGAGCAAAGATATCATGTAGAAAGCCCGGAGAAGCCATCAAATGAGTATGTCAACTACTCAAGTGGATTAGGGACGTACCAGATCAACTCCACTTTCTTAGAGCCTATCCAAGAAGAAATTAAAAATGAAAAACTTAATGAATTGTGGAGGATGAACTTTGATGGAGCTTATTCTAAAGCAGGAAAGGGGGCTGGGATAATCATTATTTCACTAGAAGGTAAAGTTTTCAACTTTGCTTTCAGATTGAAATTTGAAGCAACCAACAATGTGGCAGAGTATGAGGCACTTCTACTAGGCATCGAGATTGCCAAGGACATGGGGATCAAAATGCTTAGTATTAAGGGGGATTCTGACTTAATTGTCCAACAAGTTAAGGGCCAATTTGCATGTCAATGTCAAAGATTAAAAAAGTATAGAAATGCATTTTGGGATACAATGGAATTTTTTATGCCCTTAATATAGAAGCAATCCCTAGAGATCAGAATAGTGATGCCGACCAACTAGCGTTTGCAGCTTCAGCACTTCAGCCATCAGATGAGATGTTAGAGGGGGATTGTCTTTTAGAAATTAACTTCAGACCTTCAATTCCTGATAATATTGAACATTGGGCAGGTTTTCCAAGATGATGAACAAATATTGAAATTTATTAATCATATTGATGAATTTTCCAATTATAAAGCCAATGAACATGAGGAAGGTAAAGAATATCGGGATGAGGGTAACCGCTTCAGTCCTGTGACACGTGGCTTTGTCGCCTTAGAGAACATCTTTGACAGACAGGATAGAAGAAAGAGTAGTGTCGAACAAATGAAGCCGGGTGAGTACATAGAAATCAACATTGGAACGGAAACTGAACCAAGAGTAATAAAAATTGGAAAAGGTACCTCTGAAAAAGAAAGGAACAACCTTATAAACTTGGTAAAAGAATATAGGGATGTTTTTGCCTTCACTTATGATGAACTTAAAGCTTATAGGCAAGATGTTTTTCAGCACACCATTCCTTTGAAACCTGAATGTCAAAAAGGCAAGCCTTTCCGACAAAAACTTAGGCAAATAAATCCTAAGTTGGCACCCATTGAAAAGAAGGAGCTAGAAACGATGTTAGCAGCAGGAATAATAGCTCCTACGAGACATTCAACGTGGTGTTCTAACTTAGTGGTAGTTAGAAAAAAGAATGAGAGTTTAAGGATATGTATAGATTTCAGAAATCTAAACATAGCGTGTCAGAAGGACAATTACCCCCTCCCCAACATGGAGACCCTTCTCCAACGGGTCACTGGATCGAGCATGATGTCAATGCTTGATGGTTTTTCAGGCTATAACCAGGTTGTCATCCAAGAAGAGGATAGACACAAAAGCACTTTCACAACTCCTTGGGGCACTTTTGAATATCTGAGAATGCCCTTTGGCCTTTTAAATGTCGAAGCTACCTTCCAAAGGGCCATGGATTATGCCTTCAAGGAGTTGATTGGAAAAATCATTGAGATCTACGAAGATGATCTCACTGTATTTTCGAAAGAAGGATCCATCGATGTTGGTCACCTCAGGTAGGTTTTTGAAAGATGTAAGAAATATAGCATTTCCTTGAATCCGGCTAAGTCAATCTTAGGTATTGAAGAAGGAAAGCTTTTAGGTCACATTATCAACAAAGACAGGGTCAAAATTGACCCTGAGAGGATAGAAGCTATACAAAACATTCCCCTTCCCAGAAATGTTAAGGGTCTCCAATCATTTAATGGTCACATTAACTTCATAAGGAGATTCATTCCTAACCTAGCTGAACTCATGAAACCTATGCAGGCTCTCCTAAAGAAAAATGTTAAATTCATGTGGACAAATGAAGGAAGGAATGCTTTTGACACTATTAAAGATGCCATCACTATGTCTCCTGTCTTAGTCAGCCCGGATTACACAAAAGATTTCATGATCTTTTCTTTTGCTTCAAAAGACACTATTGTCGGTGTGTTGCTCCAGAAGAACTTCGAAGGGTTCGAGCAACCTATAGCCTTCATGAGTAGAGCCTTACATAACTCTAAATTGAAATATACCATCATGGAAAAGCAAGCTTATGCCTTGGTCAAATCTTTAAAGCATTTCAGAACGTATATTGGATATTCTAAAGTCATTGGATATGTTCCCCATACTACAGTGAAGGACATCCTATCTCAACAGGATTGTTTAGGAATAAGGGGTACATGCGTATCAAAAATCCAGGAGTATGACATTGAAATAAAGCCTACCAAACTAATCAAGGGACAAGGCCTTGCTAAAATGCTCACTCAAAAGAATGAAGAAGCCATAGAAATGATTGCTGAAAATGATATCCCTCGACCAGCCATGACTCCTGCGCTTCAAGAACTTGATAATCACTGGTATTCCGACATCATTTTCTTCCTGCTCCACTTCACTTGCCCTGATCACCTCAAAAGTCACAAGCAAAGGGCTTTGAGACTCAAGACCACTAGATACTGCCTTACCCAAGAGGGTCTGGGTTGGAGGAACCCAAATGACATTATACTCAGATGCATAAATGAACAAGATTCCAAGAAAATCTTGACTGAATTTCACTCAGGATTTTGTGGAGGCCATTATGCAGCGAATACAACTGCTCACAAAATCTTGAGAGCTGGATACTATTGGCCCACGATATTTGCAGATGTTCATAAACATGTCAAGTGTTGCCAAGAGTGTCAGCTTTTCACGGGAAAGCAGAAGTTGGTTGCTCTTCCTCTTACTCCGGTTGTGGTCCTTGCCCCTTTTCAGCAGTGGGGGCTTGATTTTATGGGCAAATTTAAGAATAATTCTAGTAATGGTTTTTGTTGGATTCTCACAGCAACTGATTATTTCACGAAGTGGGTAGAGGCCATACCTACTAAGAATGCCACTGAGAGGGTTGTTATAGACTTCATTGAGGAAAGAATCATCACCAGGTTTGGAAACCCCCTTAAAATAACAATTGATAATGCCAAAGCTTTCAATTTAGGAGAAGTAAATGACTTCTGTTTCAAATATGGCATTATCCTGATTCCTATCCCATTCATCAAATTATTATCCACAGCGCAAAGGACTTGCTGAGTCTACTAAAAAAAATTTGATGATTATTCTTAAAAAGACTGTGGGTGATAATAAAAGAGCATGGGATACCACGATTAAGTATGTAGTGTGGGCGGATAGGATTACCAAGAAGAATTCAACTGGAAAGTCACCTTTTGACTTATTGTATGGACTCAGCCACCCTCCCGGTCAACATGCAGATTCCGATCTTCAGAATGTTAAAGGAATATGGCACAAAACAATTGGAAATAGAGCAGAGGATAAATCAGATCATAGAGTTGGATGAATCTAGAAGAGTTGCCCTTGATCAGTCACTCAGGCATCAAGAAAGCATGAAGGGCACCTTTGATAAGTCAGCCAGGCTGAGGTCTTTCCAAGTAGGAGATACTGTTCTCTTATGGGATAAGAGAAGGGAGAAGCCTAGTAAGCATGGAAAATTCGATAGCCTTTGGAAAGGCCCATTTATCATCCATGATACTGCTGGCACCAATTCCTTTTTGCTTAACACCATGGATGGAGATACTTTAAACTTGCCCATGAATGGTCATCATTTAAAGCCCTTTTATCGAGATTCGAAACAACCTCCAGGATGACCAAGGGGTCATCCCAAGGCTTTTCTAAACCCATCCTTGTTGTATTTTTATGTATTTTTATTTTTTCTGTACCATAATACGTTTATGTACTTTGTTTTTGTACCATATTTTATGTATCATATCCATCTAGAATGTTGTATCTTAACTTTTGTATATTAGTATTTGTATCATATTTCATTTATATGCTAAAAAAAAAGGAACAAGTTTTGTTTTATGTACTTTGATATGAAAAAGCAAAAAATATTTTTGGTACTTCATCATGGATTATTTTCATATATCATATACATGGGACTAAGACACTTCTGTTTACATACAGGTACCCGAGATTCCTGGATTCTCAGGCACTCTCTTTGATCAATAACTCAAGCGAGTACTCGTCCCGCAGTTGGAGCCAGATGTTGCCAACTTATTTGTACCATAGTTGGATTAGCTAAGGAGCCACCATTTGACAAACATGATAAATGTTTGTTTCCAGTGTATCAAATGATCTGCCTTTGTGCCTAGCCAGTTTTGGCTAGTCAGTTTTTGTTTTAATGACCATGGCCCCGCGGGGTTTGTAATAAAATGTGCTAATAGGGTGTTTTGAGTGGTTCGGTCTCCTAAGACGTCGAATTTCAACTAAGGTATTCCAGGGAGTTTTTTGCCCTTGACAATTATGCTTTGTCTATAGCCGAGTATAATTAGCGAGGTTTTCTCCCGCTTTCTCCAAAGCTGGAATGCCTGATTTTGAATTCTGGGCCCTGGGGGGTTATTAGAGCCCAACTGAGTATGTATAAACCTACTAGACATTATTAGAATAGACTATGGTCATGTCGTAAGTCACTAGGACCCTCGGAAAAAATTCCGAAAATATTTTACCGGACGCATCAAATTTTGGAAGTTTAATTTTTTAATTTTTTAATTTTTCCCAAGTTTTTAATTAAATTTTTCCATAATCCATGCTTTTCTCTTGAAGTTGTGTTGCTTTCAGGTATTGTCTGATATACAGGGGCTTTTTTATGGTTAACATTCATTCTGCAAGTTCTACAAGGAGTCATTTTCTTTCAAGAAAGTCGAAAAGCATAAGTTTCTTTGCCTCATCCATCAAGCAGAAGCAACTCTTTCCAGTTACTTTTCTTAAGTTGGATCTAAATATCTCTCTTCTTTCGTCATATTTCTATGTATCATATGTTAGTTTTGACCTGAGAAAGTAAGCTTGGGATTTGATCCCAAGTGCCACATAATTTTGTGGCTACTTCTCTTTCCCCATTAGCATCCTTCCGTACATCCTGCTAGACTAGACGGTTTCGGGACTAGTGCTTCTAGTGGTCGCCTTGTTCAGAGGTTGATCCCACCTTTGGTTGATTGTCTTGCTGACTTTTTGTCCTCTTCTTCTAGGTTGGATTTGGCCTCCTTCCACCTTGTTGTTTGATTGTCTTCTTCGATTTCTTCGCTGCCCTCTTTCTTCCAAATTTTTGCAACCACTTTTCTCCTAAGTTGCTGCCCTGTTTTTACCATTCTTTGCAGCCACGTTTCTCCTAATTTGCCGCTCTGTATTTACCATTTTCTACAGCCCTCTTATTGCTTAGCTCGCTGCCCCATTTCCTCCTTTTTTGCAGCCAACTATCTATTGTTCGCTTCCCCCTTTTTTCTCTCGTTTCCTCATTTGTTTCAGTCCTCTTTTGCCCTCTTTTTGCTCCTTTCTATCCTCTTCCTTGTTCCCATTTTGTAGGTTTGAAGAAAAGGTTCTCAACAAAAAGATAAATCACTCTCCTTTTTGTATAAAATCTATTAAAAAAGCTTCATTTTTAGTCTTCTAGCTTTATTTTAAAAGTCATTTTCAAGGGTTAAATTCCCAAGGCAAATTGTAACACTTAATAAAATCTCTTTTTGAGTGGGGTTTTTAAGCCCCCACTCCCAACCTCCCCACTCCCCCAATTGGGGAGGTTTGTGGAGTTCTTTTCTTGTGTTCTTAGATTAGATTTCCTTTACTTAGAATAGTTTCATTTTCTTGCTTAGAACACTAATTGTTAGATTAGCTTGTTTTGATTCATTGTGAAGTTGTGTACTTTGTCATTTAAAAATCTCATCTTTCAAAAGCATTTCAAGTACTTTAAAGTCATTTGAACTTTCAGGAATCCAAGTCAAGAGCATTCCCACTGCATTTCCTTGCATCAAGCATATAGTTTAGCTAAGACTCTTGAACTTTTGTCATAAGACAAAGTCAAGAGCGCTCTCTGTCGGAGGGTTTTAATTAATTTATTTAATAAAATCTTTCAACTCACATTCCCCCTTAATTAATTTACTTCGTTGACATCGTTCACCTAGTATGCTCTACCGACTTTCGCGTTGGGCTCGTACTCAGAACGGTGAATGGACTTGCTAAGACCACAATAACAACACAAATTAAAATTTTACCCCTTAACCAACGCATCGGCGTTGTAGAAAGTTTCCCAAGTCATTCCTAGTAAGGGCGCAGGAACCCCCGCTGTCTAGATTTTCAGCTAGCTGGTCAATCTTCGCGATACCAGCCTGAGATATTGGGCGGGCCGTCATGTCCCGAACGGAGTAACTCGGAAGATTTTCCCAGTCGATCTCTGATACCTTCTTTATTTCAAAACCATGATAAACAAGACCACTAAAATCTTTAAAACGTACCAAGAGCACCCGCATAACATTCACTAGCTTTATTTCAAGACTTGTTGTTAATTTCTTTAAGCATTGCAGTACTTTGACTCCATAAGGCACTAGTCTATTATGTTATCCATGATTATTAATCTAGATCATTTTGACTTTGGCTTATAAAAATCTTTATCTGTAAATGCATCTTTTACAAGTTCTTGATATAATGTTCATCTATTAATCCAGTACACCAACGTGGATTGCTATTTTATGTCTTGTGTTCGAAATTCATAATAATAAAACATCCTTCATCATAATAACTCCTAAACAACATCCATCTGCATCATTCACACATTAGAACTTTCTTAAACACATTGAGCCATATAAAACTCTTTGTTAGGGACTACCCCCCCTTGGCTTCGTTAGGAGTTAGCCTAAACGGAGGAGCTAGGAGTAGGTGACAGTACCTGGCTCTGTGCTTGCCCCCAAGGTCACACCTCTCCCACTTTCTCAAGTGAGGAGACAACTTTCGGAAGATTTCTGCTACTGGTGTGCAATTGGCGAACAACAGCTCCCTCAGCTATTCCAAGGATGGGCGTCACGTGTTTTTTTCTCCCAGGAATCGCGATTCCGAAAAAAGCTCCCGTGAGGTATCGACGAGTAATCGCGATTCCAGGACCGATTCCTCATCGATTTCTCCCGGAGCGTGAATCAAGTGCGATTCGAGGGGGGGAGGAGCGATTCCCCACAACGTAGGCCCACACTGCCGCCCGAGATGGTTGTCTAGCTGCCCGGACCTACTACTTCCTGCCCGAGCCTGTTTTTGTGTTGCCCGTGTTCACGGCTGCCTGCCCGAAGTGAATCTGAGCCTGCCCGGACCTGCCCAGAATGAATCTCAGCCTGCCTGGACTGTTTCTTCTTGTCCAGACCCTGCCCGGACACTTCTGCTACCTGCCCGAGCTGATGATTGTCTGCCCGAAGGTCTTTGGTTGCTGCCCGAAGGTTCTGTTGAGGGTTTTTTTCATGCCAGAGATGGAAAGGAAGGTTTCCGAGAGGACTAGCAGGATGCCCATGCCCACAAGATGACTTCCCAAGAGTGATAGCAGTCAAAGGGAGACTGCCCGGAGCTGCCGGTGATCTAAAGCTGCTGCCCAAAGTTGAGAGGGATACCCATGAAGGATCCATGAGAAAGAAAGGTGAAACCCTAACTCGTGAAGAGGATAAAGTTGTTGCTGCAAGAGATCACCATGAAACCCTAGCTTAGGGTTGACAATAACAAGAGTGGGTGCCCTAGCTAGAATCCTCCATGCTAGGGCATAACCACAAGAATTGTTCTTCTCCTCAAGACCAGCGAAAATCTTCCTTCGAGCAGCTGTTAGATGAAGAGCAAGAGTGTGTACAAAATGAAATGGATTGATCTTGTTTTATGGCCTTTGAATCACCTGGATGTCGACCAAAACGCAAAAGAACAAAATAATAATATTTTATTCTTTTATCTTTTTTACTTTTACCTTTAGTGGTACTAAAGGTCTTTTTGCACTCACTTTGACTCCTTAGTGGTATAAGGGTCCTTATGTATTTTTTACTTTTACTTTTAGCCTTCTTCAAGTGCCCCTATGGTCAAAACAAATGGTCATAGGGGTCCTTCATCCCCACTCAAAGTACATCATCATAAATAGAGAGAATTACTAATGCTTTTATCTCACACTCCAGGTGCCACCAAGATCGGGTACTAGGTGTCTTAACCAAGGGTAGCTAAGCCTTGGAGAAGATTACAGAGCCCACAGATCGAGGGTAGGAGTGCCTCACATGTCCAGACCCGATCTAGGACTTATAGTGATATCTTGGTAACAGACCAAGTGCCTCAGCCATAGGCTGCATAATCTGACCCAAGGTCAAAGACTTGTTGACAGACCAAGTGCCTCCATTCTCCTGGAGAATGGCCCTCATCCCTAGGTCGAACCCCCCAGTACTAGACTGGTTCATCTTCCTGGTAACTGACTAGGTGCCTCCATTCAAAGAATGGCCACTCGGCTCTAGGCTGAGTCCCCCAGTGCTGGACTAGTTCCACATCCTGTTCCTCGACCAGATGTCCCCATTCAACAAAGTGGCTACTCAACTCAAGGTTGAGTTCCCCCAGTGCTAAACTGGTTCCACATCTTGGTCCTTGACCAGATGTCCCCATTCCAAGAATGGCTACTCAGCTCAACGCTGAGTTACCCCGGTGCTAGACTGGTTCCACATCTTGGTCCTTGACCAGATGTCCCCATTCTCCTAAGAGAATGGTTCTCGATGTTGCTCAGGAAAAATCAATAGGTCTTAACTAACAACTATAAATGAATCTAACTTTTTATCGATTTTGTTAAGCATTTCTAGGATGTCTTATAGGCAACACATGTTGTGTGTTAGCCAATATTTTTGTCTGATACCAATGTTAAGAATCGAAAGCTTAAAGTTGATTTTATATATATATATAAAATAAAATAAAGTAAAATAAAATGACAATACAACAATGAATGCCTTCTTATATATAATGAAGGCCTTCTTAAATATAGGCATCAAGGTGACTTTTCATAAAGTTGCATCTTTAAACAATGCACCTTTTCATAATAATAATATTCTAAGTGAATATTAATTATACTTAAATTTATATTCATAACACACAAAAGCCGACTGGGAATTACAAAAGGTATCTTCTGCAGAGAAATGCCCTTGTTGCATGATTTTGAAGGACGATGATAGTCATTTCAGAGAGACAAGTCAAGGGCAATCAAACTCACATGACAGAGACATGGTTTTCAGACAGTTCAAAGTCAAACCACATAGAGGAACACTTGTCGCATAAACAACTCAAGACAAGCACATAGACCGTAGTAGCAAGATTCAAGTATGAATTCAAGTACGACACGGAAAAAATACCTAACAAAAAAATGAAGTACCGCTAAAATACGGGAGTAGACATCTTATAAATACAAAAAAATACAATTTTCATTTTTTTAGAAATAAGATTATACATAAATGGTTCCAATTTTTAATATATTATTCATTATTCATTGAAAACAATTTGAAACATATCATAGATTTGAAACACCTCATATCATAGCATATCATATAATATAGCAATGTTTACCATGTCATCATCCACATTCCCTCAAACCTAAGTTTAACATGTAAATCTTTAACACAATACTACATACAATAACTAAATTTTAACTTATGTAAATAATTAATTCTAACTAAAGCTAAGGTCAAGTTGTTTAACTTAAAATAGTAAAATCATAAAAATAAAAAATAAAATCTAAAATAATAACTACATAATCACTTCAAAGTTAAAATTAAATGAGAAACTATATAAATTTATATAAGTCTTACAAAAACAAATGACATATTTAAGTAAAACTTAAATAAGAAATTAAAATAAATTTACTTTTAAGATGTTTAACTTGGTAAACAGTAAACTAAAATTATATCAGTAAAACTTAAAATAACTACATATAAATTAAAACTTAAATATATATCAGTAAAACTTAAAATAACTACTTATAAATTAAAACTTAAATAAGATTGTAAATATACACTGCAACATAGTAGGTGTAATATTGCACTGATACAAGTTTGCAGGGTTCAACGTATGAAAGGTAGAATGTTAAATGCAATAAAGTTTTAAAAAAACATAAATCTACGCTGCATTTAATTAATGTAAATTAAACACTGTTCTGGAAAGGTTGGAAAGGATTTTTAGCTTTTACTTTAATTATAAGAAACATGATGGAAGGCTTCATTCAACTCGTTAACGAGGAGTCGAGACTGAAAGGTTACCATCTTTAACTATAAGTCAACAATAACTGTACCGAATCTGTACTATCTCGAATATTTGCCGTATTTTCAGCATGGTCCAAATTTCCGTACATAAAGTGTTAATACGGGCGAATCTTGCTACTATGACATAGACTATAAGTTTATAGGAACAGTAAGTCTGTATTTGAAGTTTCAGCGCTGAAACTAATATATGTGAAATTAAATTTGACTCCTTTCAGATTGATTAACTAAAGTATAAGTGTTAAGATGGGTGAATTTTTTTGTGACACTTTTGTTATAAGGTTGTCATTTATGAAAGGTAGCAGTGGAATGGCAGATTCACATAACTATTAGATAGCAGAGACTCCAATGTATATGGCATCCAAGATATGGCCATTTGTGTTACCTGCATCTTTCCCTTCTAAGTAGGTTCGAGATGGTTGATGGCCTACCCAATATGAAGGAGACAGAAGGGAGATGTATAACATGCTCAGTAGGAAAGCAACACAAAGAATCTATTGACATCGGAACATAAAGAGCATTGGAGCTTGTAGATGTTGAAGTTTGTGGTCTGACAAGAACAGCATTATCAAGTGCAAGGTATTTTATGCTTCTTGATGATTTTTCACAAAATCATGGGTCTTCTTTCTTAAGAAAGAGATACATCTTTTAAATGATTTTATGAAGTTTAAGGGAAAAGAAGAACGATGTAGGAGACACATGTTCTTCAATTTTGTAGTGGAGAAAAGTTTCATACATTATTTTTATTTTTGTAAGAAAAAATTCAGAGGCATAGAGGTGATGGTAAAATGTGGAAAAATATAGCTGTAATATGGTAAATAAGCTGTTGCAAAATAAGTCAAATCCACATAGATAGTGGGCTGAAGCAATGGATATGAAAATATTTTTGGTGACTAGGAGTCCCAACAAAGCTGTGACAGAAAACAGACCTGTTACTCAAGCAATGAATATGATAATGTATTTGGTGAATGGGAGTCCCAACAAAGCTGTGCTAGAAGCCACACCTGAAAGGCTTGGACTGATGTCAAACCAAAGGTAAACCATCTAAAAATCCTTTTTTCAAATGCTTATGATGACACCACATCTAGAAAATTGATATTTGTTGGGCATGTTGATGAAAGGAAAGCATATATGTGGGCAGATCCTTGCAGAAATGAGGTTGTCGTGAGCATGGATGTTAGAATCAATGAAAGTTTAGAGCTGAATCAGATTGATAATGATTGGTTTGGGGCTGCTAAATCTGCAGACCTGCAAGCATGACAAGAATAGAGGCTTGAACAGTTATCATCCGATGGTGTGCAAGTAGCATAGGAGGCAGAGGAGCTCCCACAGTCCAGTGATGGAGATGGTCAAAGGCTTGAAGAAGTGAAGAAAGAAGAGCACCCACAGTCCAGTTATGTAGAAGGTGGAAGGTTTGAAGATGTGAAGAAAGGTGAAACACTGGACAGTGAGGTAGAGCCAGAGCAACTACATGTATCTGGATTAGTCCCAGCCATGTAAAACATTGTGATTGATGGATGGATGTAAAGACTCCACATGATCAAACATAGGTGGTCGTGGATCAGGCACAGGAGATATGGGTTGCAGGTGATGATAAGACTCTTTATGTTGTATGGCAGGCTTCAATGCGTTCATGATTTTTGCAACAATTTGGTACCTAGGTGTGGAAGAGGACACCTTGAAGTTGAAATCAATGTCTACATCTGTGACATGTGGGCTAAATTGTTCAGCCAACATTAACTCCCATCCAATTGAAGAGTTAGTGATTAAACAAGGGGTTGGTGAGATATTTTACACTGCATCAACCATGCCAGTAATATGTCATGCAACTAGCATTTCTTCTCGCTTGGTGACAGCTTCAAAATCTGATTTTCGGAGTGCATTTGAGAGGCGGAGTATAAACATTTTTTACTTGTTTTGTTGAAACAAATTTGCATTTTGGTACCATATGACCATTAAGGAAGGGCGTTGGATTTAGTCTATAGTAATAGTCATATATTAAATTTAAGATGTGCTTTAGGTTAGTAATAAAGTGACTCAAGTCACGTGCTCTAAATAATTTTAAGTTATAGGTTAGGTAATGATTAGTTAATAAAGTGGTTGTATGGGATTTTTGTACGTGAATCAATTTCTCTTATGTATATCAACATCCACTATATTGAAGAATGAATCAAGTATATCTTTCTCTCTTTTACTATGTTAAGGTTTATATTCATTGTTCAAGTTCTTTTGTGAATTTTCCAACATGTATGTATGTAATTATGTATGCATGCATGTACATGTAACCTTACAATAACTCTGAGAAAGAAGCTTCTATGCAAAAACAAGCAGTATTTTGACAATTGATCATTTCCAAACAAAAATTAAAAAAAGGTAAGACAAGGTGTGGTTTTTCGATTCTCCAGCTAATGAGAAATTGCCCCACTGAAACGGAAGTAAAATCAACATCAAAGATGAAAATATTGACAGAAACAACTTTGGCCAAAATATCTAAATTCATACACACTTGGATTGTTCACATATTTGAATTAGACGACACTTCTCCTGGAAAGGTTATGTAAGAAAATTCTAAAACTTGTATTTTTTGTATCAATAGTGATTTTATAAACCATAGAATTTTATCAGAGCCTATTTCAATACGATCTATATGGGATAAGCTATATAAAACACTGAATCTTTGGCGTTAAACATAAAAAAAGAGAGGTTAAACTTACCTGCATGAAACGGAAAACAAAGAGTTCTTCTAGTGCCAATTCTAGCAATTTTCTACCCACATAATCACAGGTCTCCTGGTTCAAATGTGCAACTTTTTCAATGGACACTCCTGAATGAGGGCCATACAATCAAATCTTAACAAAACAGATCTCCAATAGTTCTGAATGATACAATTGAGAGAATTAGTTGGAACATTATGCATTATAAATTCACTACAGCATAAAATATAAAAGATATAGCTTGAATTTGGTAATTCTTAAAACAAAGGAACTGGATTCTAGAAAGCTCCAGGGACATCATCAATTATCATCGATCCATGTCCACTGTGAACTAGTTTTTTAAAGCTTTGGGTATTATTACCCCCTAACATGTAGGGGTGACTTGATCAATATTTCCTATGTAATCTTTCATCACATCCAGCAACCCCATAGATGAGATCTATGGGTTGCCCATGAACATTTGATAGAAACACTTTCAACTTGCTCAGTTCACCATGATATGTGCCATGTGCCAGAGATTGATGACAACATAAAGTTTGCACCAGGATTACAACATATGCTCTCTAGTTGACTTATGGTTAATGCTTTCTTATTTGTGGACATGACCATAGGGGGTCAACTACATAACATGGCTCATGTATCTTAGATGGATGTCTCATAGCTAAGGATGCATTATGGTGTGGTTAAAATTCTTCCCTAAAATAAGTGTGTAAACTTATGAATCAGGTGTATCCATAGGGATCAAAGCAAGTGCGATCCTCATTTCATGTCATTCACAACATTTCACCTAGCCATTTTTCAAATTATGTCATATCACTAGCCATTCCATCCATTTCTATCATGTCCCCCTTTGCAATTAATGTGGCATATGTTATGTACCATGGTCTCTATACTATTCCCATGTATTAATGCCTAAGACAAATTTAAAAGAGTCAAAGTACTCTAAGGGAAATGAAGCTCAATGATAAACATGAGCAATGCCCCCTTGCAAAACCCAGGTTCCCTATGTCCCAAGTTATCAAAGCCAAAACTAAAGCAAAGGGAATAAACCAAAAAAGGGCCAACGATAAATAATTTAAAAATTAAAAGAAAGATAAAAAAGGGGATCACAAACAAGAGGCGTAAGGGTATCTCAAGAAAAAATCGTTCCCTTCCAAGGCACACATGAGGAAGAAAACTAATTAAACTCTAGCTCTTGAAAGCTAAGAGGTAGACCTAGCACTCATTAATATTTCTATGACAGTCGATTCAAGAACACCCTCTCCTTAACATCACATTCGCCTCATCACCCTCACCTTATTTAGAAACTTAGGAAATATACTTGGTAACATGAAAATTTGGATCAATTATAGTTACACCATGGTAATTTTAAGGTTGTTGGGATAATTTATTAGTGAATTATAGGAAAAGTGCACCTAACAGCCTCTTATGTCAATGCTTTGAATATGATATAGTATTTTTGCTAAGACATACATTATATGGTCTAACACTTGGATTGGATTGTATCGATGATGCATAGTCTCCATGTGATGATTTCCCTCCATTTACACACATTTGGAGGCACAAATGGTACATTTTGACATTTTTGAAGGGACGTTCTTTTGGAGGTATGTCCTGGCTTCAAGACCAATTATCTTTTGACAGAGAGCTCATAATTTTGCCATCTCAAAGTCATTAGAAGCAGAGTGGGCAAGAGATTTCAAAAAGGTGGTTATAATAGAAAAAAGTGATCTCCTTTTGTTCTATGGAGTGTCTCACCTATTTGGTCCACACATGCCACCTTATCTTGGAGCATTCATCACTTTGATTTGACCTAGTGGGGTGCTCCTTCCTTTTGTCCACTTGCATTGAAAAGTGATTTGTTAGTTTTGACTTGTCAATGAGGTTGTTACAAAATTAAGTGGTTAAGATCTAGGGTTGCTAGTTTTGACTATGTCGTTGGAGGATTTTCAACTCCCTCATCTATATAAGAGAGACACTTTCGTCGTACTCTTCGCTAGAACTTGGAGAATAAAGTACTCTTGCTACTCTTGTGTTCATTTGTCTTAGTGTTAGAATACGTGATGAATTTTGTGGAACAAAGTTGAATATATAAGGGCTAAATGTTCAAATGCATGTTTTCTTCTTCAAGTAATGACTTATGCATAATAAGGTTGAGGTAATTTTACTTAAAGCTTAGTGCTATTTGTGTATTAAGTCGCTTTCATTTCAGCAATTGAATCATTGCTCTTAGCAGTAAATTCCTAAACATTGCTAGTAGGATTGCTCAATCTTGCATGTCGGTTTATGATGAGTTCTTCAGCTTTTGATATTTCCGTAGATCTGAAGAGAAACAAAACATATAGCTATCAAAGACTAGGACAAGGGTGTGAGCAATAATACTCCCCTCCTACTCTTTGATCCCCAAATCTTCTCTAGTTCCTTTATGACTCCATGACCTTTCTTATCGACATTAGGCAATAATCGAGAGAACCACAATCTCTATTTTAGCCAAATCAAACCTTTAAGATTTTTGTTATAAATTTAGAAATTAACATTTATTCTCACACACTAAAACAAGTAAAGGATATCTAAGTAAACCTTCTTTCAATTGCACATTAATTCATCAACTTATGCTATGCTCATGGTTAGCTAGTTATCCTTTATTTGTTGATTATAAATTAAAATAAATTCAAAATTAAATGTCATTTTCATATTTCTTTATCTCCATATGGTTTAATTTACTTATGTTCTTTATAAGTAAAGTATTTATTGTTGGAGATATTTTCATGGTATCGTCTTATGCACTCTTCAACAATCTTTCAAAAGTAATTTTTAGATCTTTATTGTACTACATGGTTAATTTACTTACTATTTCAGATCAGAAATTTAATGGTTGTTAGCATATTATTGATTTGTCAGCTATGTTAATAGCACTTGGAAGTAACTAAGCACTTCTATTGTCTTTCATTTTCAACACATAGTTATTTATTTGTTTTCAGCATTTTGATTGCAATTCTATTTTGATAAGTTGCAGAAAATTTTATGTTGTATCAACCACTAATTTTCTGTAAAATACTTCTTTAAGTTGCTGATTTAATTTTGAAATTAAAGATCAGTTTTCTTTTGGCAAAACCAACAATAGAAAACCAATCCAATGTTATCTAACTTATATTTTTATTTTCAAGATTAAGTCATGTTGATTTTTCCTGAGCAGCATCGAGAGCCATTCTCTTAGGAGAATGGGGAAATCTGGTCAAGGACCAGGATGTGGAACCAGTCCAGCACTAAGGCAACTCAGCCTTGAGCTGAGTAGCCATTATGTTGAACGGGGACATCTGGTCAAGGACCAAGATGTGGAACCAGTCTAGCACTAGGGGAACTCAGCCTTGAGCTGAGTAGCCATTTTGTTGAATGGAGACATCTGGTCAAGGACCAGGATGTAGAACTAGTCCAGCACCAATGTTATCAGAACTGAAACGGTGGTCTAACCGGCTGACCCCGGGAACCGGAACCGGACCGAAACCTAACAAAACCGAGAAACAAACCAGATCAATAAACCGGTTGAGCAAAAATAAATAAAACATTCATATTTTCAGAAAAAATATATATATCCATGTGCATCCATGTGACTTCAAACCATTATACACAGATATGCAAATTTTCTCATGTATATAGCAAGAGTGTATAAAACCAAAATAGCATCGACTGCAAATACATATCTAAAGAAAAACACATCAACAAAGAGGTTATAAATGGCATATAACATGAACCCTATGAACCCTATGAAGCATGAACCCTATAACATGAACCTCCTTTGTTGATGTACCCTCCTTTTATAACATAAACCCTATGAAGCATGAAGCATATGAAGGGTCGTAGGTCAATTAAACAGCTCACACGTGAACCCTATTTTTTATTTTATTGAAAGAATTTGAAATTAGATGTTTTTGGGGGTCCTTGCCGTTTTTATACAGAACCGGTCAGTTTTGTACTAAACCAGTCGGTTTGGTTTGGAACCGGCCGATTCAGCCTTGAAACCGACCAATTTTGTATGGAACCGGCCAAAAATGGTTTGAGTGCGTGATTTGACTCAATGAATCTTGTAAACCGGTCCAACCGACAGTTCTTTTCAAAACCGGTTGGGTTCTGATCAGTGATAAGTTGATAACATTATCCAGCACTGGGGGAACTCATTTTAGAGTTGAATGGCCATTCTTTGAAGGGAGGTACCTAGTCAGTTAGCAAGAAGATGAACCAGTCTAGAACTGGGAGACTCAACCTAGGGCTGAGGGCCATTCTCCAAGTTCCACCTGTGTGGAAAACTTTTTCTTTCTGTAATTGGTGAGAGCTCCACAGTTACCTGTCATGTGCCTGGAGGCACCACTGTCCACCAACCAAGATGTGGCACAATCTGTGAAAGAACCAGTGAGAGCAGAAATCAAGTAGTACTCTCTTTTAGGCTCTTCATCTTTGTTAGCCTTGGTTTTCTTCTTCTTCTTTGGTTCTTCCTCTTCTTCATCTGCTTCTGCAGCAAAGGCTTGAAATCTTCACTTGGGTTTCTTTTCGACTCGCCTGCAATCCTTGGCAAATGTCCAAACTTGTGGAAATGATAATATTCTACTTTTGAAATGTCAGAGAACTTACCTTGAGGTTTCTTTCCCTTCTTTTGCCGAGGGAAAGGCTTCTTGAACTTCTTTGTCTTAGTTGTAAGTGCAAGGTTTCCTTCCTTGGTTACCTTGCCTGAAGTCCTTTCTTCTTCTTCTATGCAATCATGCCAAAGCCTTTCAAAGGTTGGTTGATTCTCACGTCCACCGATAGATGCCATGAAGGTTTCCCAAGAGCTTGGGAGACCATCAACAACAATTTGCACAAGGTCATCATCATCAACAGTAATACCAATAGCAATGAGTTGATCTCTTACCTATGCAATCTTTGTGAAGAAAGAACCAACCTCTTCATCCTTGTTCAGCTTCAAAGTTCGTAACCTCTTCTTCAACACTCTCTTCTGGCTGGGATCCTTCTTTTCATGTAGGTTGGCCAAGGTGTCAAAACATTCTTTAGCAATCTTCAAGGCTGAAATGTTGGGCATCAATGCCTCTTTGATAGAATCATAGATGATTCTTCTAGCCTTACCTTGCTTCCTCTTGTAAGCAAGTCTTCCAACATTAGATGTTGGTTCTTCGCTAGCATTGAACACAATGTCATCCAAGTCATTCTCTTCTAGAATAGTTGTAAACCTGGCCTTATAGGAGTTGTAGTTGGTTGAACCTTGTAGCTTATCTTCCGGTGTGAAGATGTTGACGACCATCTCTGTCACTTAATCAAATGTTAACTCTGCAAAACTTGTCCCAAGGTCTAGGAAAACAACAGCAATGTCCCTTTACTGTGTTTTCACATGCTAAGCTCTGATACCATGTTAAGTTTTTAGCATTAGCATGATACTTTAAAAATTGCAGATTGACATAAACAACTAATAAGTGCAGTAGAGAACATTCATCACATCAACGCAATGGACACAAGAGTTTTTCATTGGGGAAACCTTTAAAGGACAAAAACCCCAAAAAAGATTAGTAATTCATCTCGTAAATGAGATGACTGAAATTCTTCAAAAAGTTCCACAAACCCCAATAGGGTTAACCACAATACCAGAAGATCAAATTTTCCAATTACATACAAGAATGCCCAATTAGGGCTTTTTCAGAAATTAGGGCTTGTAGCCTGTTGTCCGCCGATTGCACACCAGCAGCAGAAATCTTCCGAAAGCTGTCTCCTCACTTGAGAAAGTGGGAGAGGTGTGACCTTGGGGGCAAGCACAGAGCTAGGTACTATCACCTACTCCTAACTCCTCCGTTTAGGCTAACTCCTAACGAAGCCAAGGGGGGTAGTCCCTAACAAAGAGTTTTCCATGGCTCAATGTTTAAGTTAAGTTTTGGATGTTTTGGATGCGGATGGGTGTTGTTTAGGAGTTATTTGTGATTTTAAATGATTAATATTATGAATATGACACATACATCAAAGCAATCCACGTTGCTGACAAGAGATTAAAAGATAAGCAATGATTCCAAACTTGGTTAATTATGCATTCACAGGTAAAACTTAAAGCAGGCCACAGGCAATTGATAAATACAAAATAATGCAGTTTAGAAGGACCAGTGCCTTATGGAGTCAGAAAATACTGAAGATGCGTATTGAAACAAGTCTTGAAATCAACTGGTGAATATTAGGTTTTGCAAGTGCTCTTGGTAGATTTTGTTGAAATGTTACCTAGCAAAGTGATTGTTCACCTAGTATTGCCTTGGGGTGGACAAGGTCACTTAAATAATGGACCCCTTGTCATTAATGATTAATAAAGTGTGATGTACTTTGTGTTTGCTAAGTGACTTTATTTAATCATTAAATGTCATAAAGTGAGATGTACTTTATGTTTGTAAAGTGACTTTATGATTAAAGTTCATAAAGTGAGAAGTACTTTATAATTCAAAAGTGACTTTATGATAAAGTTAAGTTGTGGTTATATCCTAAGTTTACTTTAATGGAAAAGTGAATGGTTTTTAATTAATGAGGGTCTCTCATAAAGTTAATTTAATGAATGACTTAAGTGCACATTAATGTCATTTATTAAATCATAATGGAGCATTAAATAAGAGCCATTGATCTAAATCCATCTTAGTCATTGATTTGGAAAGTTGATTACCATGAACAAAAAGGCAAAGGGCAAGGCAAATGGAATTCATTATTCACTTCACTCATTGAGATTTTGAGGAGAGGAGAAGAGAGAGCAAGAGGAGGGCGAGTTTTCCAAGGGAAAAGCATCAAACCCTTGTTTAATTTCTGAGAGAGAAATTGACTGAATAAGGGCACGATTTCCAAGGGAGCACTCAGCATTTATTGCAGCCATTAAAGGAGGTCGTACAGCAGCCATTAAACGAGATCGTACAGCAGAAATTAAGGTAGACTGTACCAACATTTATGACAGTCGTACAGCAGCAAGAGGGCACGGAATTCTAGGTGTTTGATCAACATTTATTGCAGACCGTACAGGCACAGAATTCGAGGTAGATTGCTGGTCATTTAATGCTGGCCATACAGTGCAATTAATGCAGACCGTACAGCAGCAGTGGGCACGCATTTCCAGGCAGATTTGTGGGCACGCTTTCCGAGAGGGAAAGCAAAGATAAGTACATGTTGCTTGTATTTAATTTCTGAAGCTTAATAAGAAGAATTCTCTTGCACAGGTTTTCCCCGGAGGTTGGGGTTTTGCCTGGACCGTCGGTCATTTCTGTGTGTTGATTTTTATGTGCATGACATTTAATTTTCTGAGTTTAAATGCATGACTGAAAATTAATTTTCTGAGTTGGTTGAGAAATTGGGAAAAGTAATTTTTAATTCCAAGTGTTTCATGTTAGTCAAATTTAAAGTTTAAATTTGTGCATTCTGGGTTGGGCATTAAACTAAATGCAGAGAAGCCAAAAGGCTTGAGACCGGGTGGGGTTAAAAACAATGGTTATAAATTTGCCGAAATTTAACATGGTATCAGAGCCATAACCAAAACAGAAATCAGAAATTTCAGTGTGGGCCAGAAAAATCAGATTTGCAAGTTTTCAGTGGTTTGGGGTTTGAAAGTGTCAATTTCAAGTTTCAGTAAAAATTCTTCTATTTCCAATGTTGTTGGGTAAAACAGGGCAGCCATGGTGTCAGGGCTTAGAGTCGAAGACAGGTTAGATGGGATGGCAAACTTCAGTCCATGGAAGGCTAGGATAGCCTTGATTCTCGAGGAGAATGAGTTGTGGGACATAGTGGTCAGTACTGCAACAAACCCTGTCACTGTTCCAAGTGATGCTACATTAAAAACAGCCTTCATGAAGAAAGATGTGAAAGCAAGAAGGATCATCTTAGATGCTGTTAGGGACCATATCATTCCTCATATTTCAGGTAAGGACCATGCTCATCAGATGTGGTCGTCTTTGACGAATTTATACCAGAGTTCAAATGAGAACAAGAAGATGGTGTTGAGGGAGAAGTTGAAGAACACAAAGATGAACAAGGGAGATAACATGATTTCTTATCTTACCAGGATCTCGCAAGTTCGTGATGAACTTGGAGCGGTAGGTGAGAAGGTGGAGGATGCAGAGTTGGTTCGGACAGCACTGAATGGCATGGTAAAGCCATGGATGGTCTTTGTTGAGTCTGTGGTGGCTAGGGAGCACATGCCTACATGGGATCGTCAGTGGGATGATTTCGTGCAGGAGGAGACTCGTAGGGGTTATGTGCAGGGTAGTTCTTCTCACAGCAGGGAGGATGAGGAGAATGTAGCATTGCCAGCAAAGGGGAAGAAGAAGAAGTTACACAAGGGTTCCAAGAGTGGAACCAAGCCTAGTACAGGTGGAGGTGAGCAGAAGAAGGACTTGAGTCAGATCAAGTGCTTCGCCTACAAGAAGTTTGGGCACTATGCAAGCCAGTGTCCGAACAAGAAGAAGAAAGGTAAGCATCAGCATACAGCAGCTTCAGCAGAGATGGATGAGTTCTCATCTCGGTTTGAGAATGAGTTCTCATTATTTTCAGGATGCACAGAGAGTACATCATTTACCAGCATGGAGTTGGTGGGTGATGATGATGTTGATCAGGTTCAGTGTTCACTGGTTGGACACTCATTCAGTGCTACAGCCACTACTGCCACATGGTACATTGATAGTAGGGCTTCGAGCCACATGACAGGTGTTCGAGAGATGTTCACCGAGATGATTGAGACTGGCTTGAGTCTCGAGGTGGTGTTGGGTGATGACACTACAGTTAGTGCAGTTGGGCGAGGGACTGTCACGTTTCAGAGGGAGTCCATGCAGCCCATGACCTTGCGGGATGTGCTTTATGTCCCAAGGCTAAAGAAGAACCTTGTTTCAGTTTCCATGATCGAGGACAGAGGATATGGGTTGTATGTCCTTGATGGGAAAGTTCATCTCTTTCCCAAGTCAGCTAGACCATCCGCTTCATGTGCCATTGGAGTGAGATGTGGGAAACTGTACAAGATTCTCTTTCAGCCACAGTATGCATTAGCCCACACCAGTAGCAGTAGTGTTGAGACTTGTGAGTTGTGGCACAGGAGGATGGGCCACTTGCATTATCCGGCATTGAGGTTGTTGAGGGAGATGTCGACAGGTCTACCTCAGTTCAGCACAAAGCAAGGTGGAGTGTGCAAAGGGTGTGCTTTGGGAAAGTACACCAAGACTACTTTTCCTAGCAGTGACACCAGAGCAGGTGGTTGTTTGGACCTGATACATTCAGACTTGTGCGGGCCCATGTCTTCAGCTTCCATATCAGGGTATGAGTATTATGTTATTTTTATTGATGATCATTCCAGGAAGACCTAGATCTATTTCCTGAGAAGTAAAAAAATCTCAGGAAATCCTGTCACGGTTTCAAGAGTTCAAAGCTCTTGTGGAGAACCAAACAGGTAGGAAGATTCGGGCACTCAGATCAGACAATGTGGGTGAGTATACCTCCAAAGAGTTTGATGAGTATTGCAGACAGCATGGGATCAGGAGGCAATTGACAGTACCATACACTCCACAGTAGAATGGAGTGGCAGAGAGGAAGAACCGTTCGATAGTGGGCGCAACTAGAGCTATGCTGCATGATCAGAGTCTTCCTCTATTTCTTTGGGCCGAGGCTTGCTATACTCCTGTTTATATGCAGAACAGGAGTCCGCACCAAGCAGTGGGGTGTAAGACTCCTGAGGAGCTGTTCACTGGAAAGAGACCTGAGATAGGTCACTTTCGGATTTTTTGATGCCTTGCATACTCCCATGTCCCTTCTGAGAAAAGGACAAAGTTGGAGCCTACAGCGGAGAAAGGCATTTTTGTTGGATATGACGAGACTTCGAAGGCTTTCAGGATCTATCTTCCCTCGCAGAGGAAAGTTGTTGTGAGGAGGGATGTCAGATTTGAGGAGAAAGCCTTCAGGAAGTCCATTGACTCAGAGTTGGGGGAGCAGCAGGTTGCACCTCCACAGGTGACAGGTGCATCGAGTCAGGTTTCGGGGTCACAGGTTTCAAGTGTGACTGGGTCACAGGTTACAGGTACATCCAGTTCAGGGACTCAGTCTACAGGGACCACTGGTACAGGGACCACTGGTACAGGGACAGATTCAGTTGATACTGGTTCAGGGTCGACAGGTTTAGGTTCTCCAGGTACAGGCACTTCTTCATGCAGACAACAGTCTGATGAGGAAGTTATGCAAGAGCAGATGCAGGAGTTAGCTTCTTCCAAGAAATGAAAGCCAAGATGGCTTAAGGATCTTGTGAATGAAGCTCAGCAGTCTGTGGGTCCTCCCAAGAGGGAGATTAGGGAGAGTAGGGCACCAAAGAGATTCTGTAGCTATATGGCTATGCTGACTACTACCATTGATTCTGAGCCTTCTACTTTTGAGGAGGCCAACTCCCACCAGGTTTGGAGAGATGCCATGATGGAAGAGTACACTTCCATCATGAAGAATGATGTGTGGGAGATTGTTCCGAGACCAGAGGGGAAGTCAGTGGTGACTTCCAGGTGGCTCTACAAGGTGAGGAAGGCTGCAGATGGCAGCGTGGATAAGTACAAGGCTCGGTTTGTTGCACGAGGGTTCTCACAGGTCGAGGGAGTTGACTATGATGAGACATTTGCACAGGTTGCCAGATTTTCGTCGATCAGAGCAGTGATCTCCATTGTTGCAAAGATGGGTTGGAGGATTCATCAGATGGATGTGAAAACCGCTTTCCTAAACAGTTTTCTATAGGAGGAGGTCTACTTAGATCAGCCATATGGCTTTGAGATTCATAAGAGAGAGTCTCATGTGTGCAAGCTGAAAAAGGCCTTGTATGGTCTGAAGCAAGCCCCTCAAGCTTGGTATTCCAAGATAGACTCTTACTTGCTTTCGATTGGGTTTCGGAAGAGTGAGGCGGATCCCAACCTGTACTACATTGTGGTTGGTGGTGTTCTGCTCATCCTTCTATTGTATGTGGATGACTTGTTCATTACTAGAGGAGAGGACCTAATCGAAGCAAGCAAGAAAGACTTGGCTTCAGAGTTTGAGATGACTAATTTGGGGCTGATGCATTTGTATTTGGGCATGGAGGTTCAGCAGGAGGAGGGGCATGTTTTCTTGAGTCAGGGGAAGTATGCTTCAGAGATTCTGAAGAGATTTCAGATGACAGATTGCAGGCCTGTGTCCACACCTATGGCCACCAACCTGAAGGAGCTTTATGCTTCTGAGGGAGAGTTGGTGGACCCTACTTTGTATCGGCAGCTTATTGGTTCATTGATGTATTTGGTCAACACCAGACCAGATATGTGTTTTGTAGTAAACACTCTCAGTCAGTTCATGGTGGAGCCCAGGAGAGTGCATTGGATTGCTGCAAAACATGTCCTGCGGTATTTCACAGGTACAGTAGATTATGGACTAGACTACAGGAGATCTAATGGAGTGGGATTGGTTGGATTTACAAACTCAAATTGGGCAAGCAGTGTTTCGGATCGGAAGAGCACTTCTGGTTGTTGTTTCAGTTTGGGTTCAGGTATTGTGTCTTGGTTTAGTCGAAAACAGAAGTCCATGGCATTGAGTTCAGCTGAGGCAGAGTACATGGCAGCCAGTCAGGCCAGTTGTGAGGCCGTGTGGCTTCGCAAGTTGATGGTGGATATATTTGGTCAGCAGATGGGGCCCACAGTGATACATTGTGATAATCAGAGTTGCATCAGGCTCTCTAAGAATCCAGTGTTTCATGACAGGTCCAAGCACATTGAGATCAGGTATCACTTCATTCGTGATTATGTTCAGAGAGAAGCAGTCTTGTTGAGGTACATTTCTACTGATCAGCAGGTGGCAGACATTCTTACCAAATCCTTGAGTAGGGGGAAGCATATTTATTTCAGGGATAAGATGGGAGTGGTGAAGAACACTTTCCTCGGAAAGAGGGAGTGTTGAAATGTTACCTAGCAAAGTGATTGTTCACCTGGTATTGCCTTGGGGTGGACAAGGTCACTTAAATAATGGACCCCTTGTCATTAATGATTAATAAAGTGCGATGTACTTTGTCTTTGCAAAGTGACTTTATTTAATCATTAAATGTCATAAAGTGAGATGTATTTTATGTTTGTAAAGTGACTTTATGATTAAAGTTCATAAAGTGAGAAGTACTTTATAATTCAAAAGTGACTTTATGATAAAGTTAAGTTGTGGTTATATCTTAAGTTTCACTTTAATTGAAAAGTGAATGGGTTTTTAATTAATGAGGGTCTCTCATAAAGTTAATTTAATGAATGACTTAAGTGCACATTAATGTCATTTATTAAATCATAATAGAGCATTAAATGAGAGCCATTGATCTAAATACATCTTAGCCATTGATTTGGAAAGTTGATTACCATGAACAAAAAGGCAAAGGGCAAGGCAAATGGAATTCATTATTCACTTCACTCATTGAGATTTTGAGGAGAGGAGAAGAGAGAGCAAGAGGAGGGCGAGTTTTCCAAGGGAAGAGCATCAAACCCTTGTTTAATTTCTGAGAGAGAAATTGATTGAATAAGGGCACGATTTCCAAGGGAGCACTTAGCATTTATTGCAGCCATTAAAGGAGGTCGTACAGCAGCCATTAAAGGAGGTCGTACAGCAGAAATTAAAGGAGGCCGTATAGCAGAAATTAAGGCAGACTGTACCAGCATTTATGACAGTCGTACAACAGCAAGAGGGCACGAAATTCTAGGTGTTTGATCTGCATTTATTGCAGACCGTACAGGTACAGAATTTGAGGTAGATTGCTGGTCATTTAATGCTGGTCGTACAGTGCAATTAATGCAAACCGTACAGCAGCAGTGGGCACGCATTTCCGAGCAGATTTGTGGGCACGCTTTCCGAGAGGGAAAGCAAAGATAAGTACATGTTGTTTGTATTTAATTTCTGAAGCTTAATAAGAAGAATTCTCTTGCACAGGTTTTCCCCGGAGGTTGGGGTTTTGCCTAGACCGTTGGTCATTTCTGTGTGTTGATTTTTATGTGCATGACATTTAATTTTCTGAGTTTAAATGCATGACTGAAAATTAATTTTCTGAGTTGGTTAAGAAATTGGGAAAAGTAATTTTTAATTCCAAGTGTTTCATGTCAATCAAATTTAAAGTTTAAATTTTTGCATTCTGGGTTGGGCATTAAACTGAATGCAGAGAAGCCAAAAGGCTTGAGACCGGGTGGGGTTAAAAACAGTGGTTATAAATTTGCCGAAATTTAACAGATTTTAAGAATTTTTTAACGGTGGTCTTGCTTTAGGGTGTCAAAAAAAAGGTTTGTCAAAGCCGGAAGACTCTTCTAAGTTGCCTCCATTGAAGATATGTCGGGCCTGCCCATTATCCCAGGCTGGTATCGCCAAGATTGACTAGCTAGCCAAGAATCTATGACAGCGGGAGGTTCCGGCGCCTGTACTAGGAATTACTTTGGAAGAATCGCTACAACGTCGATGCGTTGGTTAGGGGTGTTTAAGTATTATTAGGTTACTCATACAGGGTTTAAAGATCCAATGTCATTTCTGGGTACTCCAATCTAAGATCGATCAGAGCATACTCCGGCAAGGAGGGAAGGGGGTTGATTAATTAAAGGGGTGTGTGTTGCGAATTTTATTAAGTTAATTAATTAGAACTCTCTGACAGAGAGCACTCTTGACCTTGTCTTATGACAATGGTTCAAGAGACTTAGCTAATCTGGATGAAACTAATGCAGGGGTTGTGCAAACCTAAGATGCTCTCCGATAGAGAGTGCTCTTGACTTGTGTTTCGGCAAGTTCAAGAGTCTTACTTATGAATTATTAGATTAAACAAACACAACAATTAAGATGAAAGGTGGTTGATTAAGCTCTCCGACAAACAACACTCTTGATCCACCTTATGGTGAGATTCAAGAGATTTTGGTTCTTTTTATGATTTAACAATTTATAACAAGATGCCAACATGCAATAATCAATCTAGCAATTAGTGGAAATGAAACTAAGGAACAACTAGCAATTAGTAAAATGGAAACTAAGTCTAATCAAAGAACTAAACTAATTGCTTAAAGAAAATTGAACTAAGAAATCATGAAAAGTGACACAAGGCACACTTCCCCCAAATAGTGGAAGTAATAAAATAAAGGAGACTTGCTCCCAGTAGCCCTTTTTATTAGTCTTTTACAATGATGATATGTTCCCTGCTTCTTGGAAGAACGGGGAAAGAAGGGGATGAAAGAAGAGGGATAGCAGTCTTTTTGTTCTTTTGCACTCCCTGCTTGTTTGTGGCCTTTGGGCTCTCCTTCACCTATCTGCAACTAAGAGTTCTAGACACACACTTGTTATGATATTAGTGATAAAAAATAACTGGAAATTTAATCTACAAACTAGCTAAAAACAACTACCCAAACTTACCGGAAAGAAGGAAAAAAAGAGGCAAGAAAAAGGCAAGGCAAGGCAAGAGAGGTGGAAGGGGAGTGAAAAAAGGACAACAGGTAAGTTAAAGAAGGTTGGAAACTAAGGGAGAAAGAGGGCTGCAAATGAGGGTGAAAAAGGCTGAAAGTACAGCCCAAAAGATGGCCCAAAAAAGAGGATGGAAAGGGGCTGCAAAAAGTGGAAAAATGAGACAAAAGAGGGCTGTCCAAAAGGGTAACAAGTAAGGAAAAGTGGACAGCGAAAGAAAGGTAGGAATGGCTGCAAAAATAAGGCCTAAAATGCTGCAAAAAGTAAACAAGGCAGCCAACCGGGGCAAAGGCTAAGTGAATGAATGTTCACTTTAGCCCAAACGTGCCCTAATCCCAAGACAATAAAGATTTTTTACATTGAAAGATGAATAAAAGTAAGGAGAAAATGGTCAAACCTATGGATCTTTTTAAAAACACTTGGATCTCATGAGCATGCCATTACCGGAAATGTGGACTTGATTCCAAGAGAAGAAGATGCAGCTGAGCTCAAACTCCTGCTTGGTTGGATGGAAGGATCTGCAAAATAACAACTCATAGACTTGCCAAACAAAGGATTAGATCATGTATTGTTCACAATTTGAAATAAAGAAGTAGCATGAAATATAACTGAAAAAAACAATGCTCTTTTTTAATTTCTAACAGTAAAATCAATAAACAACTAACTTGCAAACCACAAATACCTGTTCTTATGTGCTTACAGAAGCCTTATAAAGCATAGATTCATAATCTCAAATAGGCAAGAAAGAAAAGCATTAAAACAACATCACCTCATCCATCAAGTAAGATCATCCACAATGTCTCACCACATGAGCCTTCAAAGCCTTGATTTTATTCCAATGGTTGCATAAAAGCAACAAGCATTTACAAAGTTTCACCAGAGTTTCTCTACACAAAAATCCATCCGAATAGAGCTAAAGGAGCCTCTATTTAAACAATGAGAGAGTGCTAAAACCCTAAAACCAATCCTCATAACCTAACCAGCCTGGCCACCAAACAGAGATCCCAAACCTAAATTGGAGAACCGGGAGTGAGGGGAGGCCTCCACCCAGGCAAGGCACCCCCATTCCAACCCTAATCACTGCAATCAGCCCACAGATGAGCCCACACATGTGGAAGGCACCCTCCGGAGAGAGAGGGGCGTGAATGGATGAAGGAGACGTCCTGCTGCATAGGAAGGGTGCCTGCTAGGTCTGGAAACCTACTTTGCTAGGTATGGAGGAGCCACTGCCTAGTGGTCATCAGTGCAAGCCTCAGTTCAACCTCAATCAAATCACCAAACGAATGAATGCTCTCCACCTCACCCACACGTGCGCCTGACGGAAGGAGGCTCAAATGCTAGGTAAAGATGTCCTTCTAGTCACTGAATGCTAACTAAACCAACTTTCTGTTAATTCCAATGCTCATTAATGCCCGGTGAGATGTCATTTGGCCTTTTATTTCGCCGAATTTGGATTAATTTGGAGAGTTTTAATTTTCTCCAAAATAATCATTTTTAATTAAACTTCATTTTTTCCTCAAAACTGACTTTTTCAAGAAAAAAGGCATTATGTGTCCGATTGTTGATCTGAAAGTTGGTTCTGACTGGCTGGCTGATCAAGAATGATTTTTGGCTTAAGGTTAGAGCCTTCAATCACTGAATTCGGAGTCCGGATGACTGATTTATTACAAACGGGTTTTTTCCATTTAATTTATGGAAAAATTAACCCAAAAAACTTAGGAAAAGTAATTAAAAATTTAAAAATTTAAAAAATAATTTTTCCCCATTCGAAAAAAAAAATTTCGAAAAAATTTTATATGTCCAAATGACTTAGGACATGACCATGATCTATCTAAATAATGCCTAGTAGGTTTATAACACTCAGTTGGGCTCTAATAACCCCCCAAGGCCCAGAATTCAACATCGGGCATTCCAGCTTTGGAGGAAGCGGGAGAAAACCTCGTCAATTATACTCGGCTGAAGGCAAAGCATAATTGTCAGGGGCAAAAAACTCCCTGGAATACCTTATTTGAGATTCTACGTCTTAGGAGACCGAACCACTCAAAAATATCCTACTAGCACATTTTATTACAAACCCCGCGGGGCCATGGTCAAAATTATTCAAATAAAAAAGTGGCTAGCCCATATTGGCTAGACAAGCATACGGATCAACTGATACACTGGAAAGACTTTGAACAAGTCTGTCAACCAGCGGCTCCTTAGGTAACCCAACTATGGTACAAAAAAGTTGGTAACATAGCCCTTTTCTCTCTCCTACCCAACAAACTGCCCAGATCTGATCTATACCTGTCAATTTGTTGGTCGTCCGTACAGATCTGCTACCCGATTGTCTTTTTACCTGCCCGCTGCCTGTTTACCTACCCACGCTGCTCGTTCACCTGCCCATGCTGCCCGCGGTCTATCTGGATGCCTATTTGGCAACCCTGCTATTGCCCGGAGGGATAACAGCCCTAGCCCGTAGCCCAACAGGCTGGCCCATGGGATTCCCTAAGGCTTGTGCAGAACGGGGCTGCTGTAGGACCCTCACGGGTCTGCCTACAAGCTGCCCGAAGGGTCTATGTGGCCACGGCAGCCTTCTTAGGATCTACCCGTAGGCTACCCGAGGGTTGGCCGTGGGCCAAACCCTCACGGGTATGCCTGTTACAGGCTGCCCGAGGGTGACGAGAGGGGCAATTCCCTAATGTGGCCTACCCGAAAAATACAAGAGGGCAGCCCGTGAAGGAGAGGGCTGCCCAAAACTGAAAACCCCTGCTACCTGGAATGTGAGAGGCTTCTCGTGAATGGTGAAGGCTGCCTAGAGATGAATAATGCTGCCCGAAGAAGAAGATGGAGGGTTTTGACAGAAACCCTCAGTGTCGAACAAGATAAGAAACCCTAGGTTAGGGTTTGTCTTTAAGTGGATGATAATGCCCTAGCTAGACTCATCCATGCTACGGCACAATCATAAACTTTCTTCTTCACTTGTGAGATCTTCTAATTTGCAGCAATCCCTGTGAGAGCAAGTGTGTGTGTAATAATGAATTGGCTTGATCTTCTTTTATATCCTTTGAGTCACCTGAAGTGGGCCAAAATTAGAAATCTCAAAATAATAATATTTTAATCTTTTTTAATTTTCACTTGTGCCTTTAGTGGTGTTAAAGGTCTTTTTGCACTTTCACTTTTACACCTTAGTGTACTAAGGGTCTTCATGTAATTTTGACTTTTGCTTTAGCCTTCTTTAAGTGCCCCTGTGGTCATCACTTATGGTCAACGTGGTCTTTTATCCCATTCAAAGTACATCATCATAAACCAAGAGAATTACTAATCATTTTATCTCACACTCTGTGTGACACCAAGATCAGGTACTAGGGTGTCTTAACCAAGGGTAGCTAAGCCTTGGAGAAGACCACAAAGCCCATTAATCAAGGGTCAGAGTGTCACACATACCTAGACCGAGTCTAGAGATTATAGTGCCTTCCTGGTAACAAACTAGGTGCCTCAGCCATAGGCTGCATAATTTGACACTAGGTCAAATACTTGGTAATAGACCAAGCGCCTCCATTCTCCAAGAGAATGGCCCCTCAGCCTCGGGCTAAGTAATGGTAACTGACCAGGTTCCTCCATTCAAAAGAATGGCTACTCAGAACTAAACCGAGTCTACTAGTACTAGACTTGTCCACATCGTGGTCCCAGACCAGATGTCTACCATTCAACAGAATGGTCACTCAACACAAGGTTGAGTCCCCCTAGGGCAGAGCTAGGTCCATATCATGGTCAAGGACCAGATATCAGCATTCAACAGAATGATCACTCAACACTAGGTTGAGTCCACATCATGGTCCCAGACTAGGTGTCCCCATTTTCCTAAGAGAATGGCTCTCGATGTTGCTCAGAAAAATCAACAATAATGATATAACTACTCGTGTAAACCCTAGAAAGAATCCATGTAAACCTTGGGAAAAGAATAAAAATAAAATTATTTTGTATTTTCCCCAAGGTAAGTCAGCCCCGGTATTTTTCCACTTGGAAAATCAATATAAATAGGAGGCGCCCCTCCTCATTATTACACACATTCACAGCAAGTCACTCAGACAGAAAAGGTGCGCCACTACACTCTAGGAGAGTATTTTTCTAGGGTTATATCTTAGAGAGACAATTTCTCTCTCTCTCTCTTCTTCTCTCTGTTCTCGAGAGTCATTATCCCTATATGAAGGTTTGCTGGGTTTTTCCCGATTGGGTTTCCTGGGATAAATTCTTGTGTTCTTTGTTTTTGTGCTTTGTCTTTCTTCTAGAGATCCTATTGTGTATTTGCAAATAAGATATTCTGGTATAACCTTGTAAAAACTAACACATCCCTCTTCTCCCACTCATTATGTACCTACTTATGATGATAAGTAGCACTTTAATATGTTGCATCGATGCTTATGCTTTTGGCTATCTCTCTTGTTCAGTAATTAAGTTTAGTTTATCTTTTAGCTTCTAGGAGTTGCTTTGGCACTCTCACAGCTTCTCACAACAGTATTGTATTCTTGAATTCCATTGTTATACTGACCTACCCTTTTGGTTGGTCAAACATGGACATTTATAAAATTATCTTTTCTGTCTTGATCATATTTTGCTCACCTGATTTCTTCTTTGAGCTCAAAAAATGTAATCCTTTTAGCACCTTCCTGATTTATGTTTTTTGAATTGTGTTGCAAAGGATGAAGCTGTCTGCTAACAAGCCTTTGTTTCAGAGAAGATCCATAAAATCAATGTTATCGATTATCCTTTCCCTGGCCTCTGAGGGAGGCCTAATTTAATAGCTGCATCTCTACAAAGAAAGAAATCCTCAATAATCTCTCGGGCAGTTGGCACTCTAATTGTTGTTTCATTCTGTTTTCAGCATCCATTGCATTAATTTTCCAATAAACTTATAAAACACCAAGTCCAAACTAACTCATAAAAAATGGATCAACAAAAGCAAGTGAATAGAAAACAAATTTTCAGGAATCCAGTCCCTTATGTATTGTGGTGAAAGAAAAATTGATATATAACAGTAATATGATTTAAGGAGTAAAATTTCTGGGAATATTTCTATTATAGCCTCAATCATAAATGTCTCAATCCCTTTGCATGTTCACTTTGAGAAAGGCTCAAAAGGATTTCTTAATATGTACTGGTTATACAATAGTACAAGAGCCTTTCTTTCCAATTTTCTAGTCAAACTAGTTTAGCAGAACTTGGACTCTGCAAAAAAATGAGGGATCCAAATTTGTGATTTAAAAAACGCAAGGAAAAAAATCATCAAACAATTTTAAAAAAGGTATTAGAAAATCTGCCTTCTGCAGCAAACAAATTTTTTTTTAAATTGGCTGACTCCCAATTTATATTTTGCAGACTGCAAAAAAACCCAGCCAAGTTTTAGGCAAATGACTAGCTACACACAGAACTCATCAGTTAATTGGTCATTTCTGCAGATGGATTCAAAATGTTTCCTCTATGAAAGCTCGAGTGATTGCTAATATGACAGCAATTGGAAGAATCTTGGAGATAAAATCGAGTGGAAGGAAAAAAACAGTATTCAAATGAATCCTAATACAATGAGCATTGTTTGTTAGGTCTCATTTCAATATTTGATTTGATTTTTTGGTCAAATATTTGCCGAACCATAATATGTTCGTTGAAAAAGATCATTGCCAATGTATAATATTACACACAAGGATCACTAAGTGACTTCTAGAGATAGAATCTTGTAGGAAAAATCTGCACATGTTATTGTACAAAAGAAAAACTTGTCCCTGCAACTGCTCTTGCATGTATATGTAATAAGTAAAGGTTGTGAGACATCTATACAAAAATATCAAACATTCACTGCATTTATCATTGGGAACAATTATTTCAAATGCACAACATTATGTTCACACCTGTAACAAGCTCTGTGGACAGAACTCTCATGCTGGAAATCTCAGCTATGACCAAAGGTACATAAAAACCATCTGCTCCAGACAAAAGCTCGCGAAAACGCTTTTGGTTTGCTGCTTCCAACTCATAATTGCACTCCCTAGCAAGTTCCACTTTTGCCACCTACAACCAAATCAATCTTCTTATGTGATTCTCATAAAGGATGTAGATCAAGTTAGCATTTTTCAAATATTTTAATTTTTATAGAACAAAGAGAGGTTATTATCTCATCAAACAATTTCCTGACATGATTTTATGCACCCATTTTGATCTAGAATTGAAGTAAAAATAAATGTTACTAATTCAAAATCTAATTTGGTTCTTTGAAGTTCAAAGCTAGAGTGCAAGAAAACCTAAATCAAATCAAAACATAAATATACCTAAGTTGCACGAAACGGGGACAAAACAGGGAAACGTGACCCCCCAATATTTTGGAAACGGAGAAACGCAATATATATATATGAACAAGAACATTTTTATTTTAAAAAATAAATGTGAAATATAAATCATAAATCATACATGTCAACAAATCATTGCCTATATTGAGATCTTATTCATCAATAACACCCTATGCCTCCCTTCTCTAGGCTCTAGACTTTGTCTTTAACTCGAATTTTAAACTTGATCCTCCAAGGGCATTAGTCAACAGCTCAACACTCTACCATTTTGATGAAACTTCCTAATCCAATCGTTAAAATAAAATAGAAAAAAAACCCCATGCTTAATAACTTAATAAGTGATTTTGTTTGAGTGAAGAGTATATTTTTATTAATGTCATGACAGAGGAGTTCAACAATCAACACCACCAACATCAAGATACATATAGGGGTTGATCTGCTTGATCAAATGCCAATTCCATACCCTCATACATCATAATAGAATCTGGTGGAAACTTTGCAATCCTGAAATCCTGAAAACTATTAAGTCTGCTGAAATTTGAATGGTATCTAAAATTCTACTTTATGCATATGAATCCGATGAGGTTGAAACCACTCTCAAACATCCTGAAACAATTAATGGTAATGTTACAAATTTAAGTAAAAGGATGGAAAACTTGGCAACGTTATTTTTGGAAACGTGACCTAATTGACTGCAACTGTATCAGAAACGTGTTTCCATACGAACGAAACACGTTTCGATCTCGAAAACATGTTTTGTCCATACAAAAATGCGCTTCCGGGCCGTACGGTACGCATTTCAGAGTTTTGAAACGGGGAAACGCTGGAAACAGGGTTGGGGCCCACGTTTCCTGCAACATAGAAATATACAAATAGCAATCAGAGTCACAAGTTAAGGAGCTTCATCAATACTCCAAGCACTAGGAAAAGAAATAACATTTTTTTTGTTTGGAAAACACTAAACATACACAGAGGAAATATGATGAAAATACCTAACATACACAAAGGAAATATGATGAAAATACCTAACATACACAGTGGAAATATTATGTAAGTACCTTATTATAATTGGAGTCATCCTTACTATATGATCGTCACACTTCTAGAAATGTTGTTAATGAGATGAGCTGAAATGGTGGACATGTTTGCTTAAATCCTTAGGGGCACACCTAATCCCACAAGGTCATACACTTGATATGATGAAGAAAAAAGAATTATAACCACACCATGATGCTCCCTAAGCTATCGAAACAATATTGAGGATACATGAGCTATTATAGAGTAACACCTTCAACCTTCTAATGTTATGTCCACACACAAAAAAAGCATTTTACCACAAGTCAACTAGAGAACATATGTCATAACACTCATACCAACTGGATGTCCCAATCTATCTTTTCAAGTGGGAAGGTAGGTTGAGTAGGCTGGAAGCTTTATCTCTAAGCTAGATAACAGTATCTATGTCAAGTGTCTAAGGGAAAACCATACATCTCATCTATGGATGTTGTTGTCCGCCGAGATGCACACCAGCGGGCAGAAATCTTTCGAAAGTTATCTCCTCACTACAAGTGGGAGAGGTGTGGCCTTGGGGGCAAGCAATGAGCCAGGTACTGTCACCTAAATCCCAGCTCCTCCGTTTAGGCAAACTCCTAACAAAGCCAAGGGGGGTAGTCCCTACAAAGAGTTGTCTATGGCTCTATGTTTTTTAAGTGTTTTTATGGTTGCAGATGCGGATGGGTGTTGTTTAGGAGTTTTTTAATGAGATCACAGTTTTTTGTAATGAATGAGATGAACACAAGATAAGAGCAATCCACGTTGCAGATACAAGATTATAGATAAACAATATAATGAAGTCTTGTACAATAAAATGGCATCCACGGATAGATAATAACTTAAACAAATTCCTAATGGACAAATGGCCCAGATTAATAAATATATGAAAGTTCAAAGTGACCAGTACCAAATGGGTCAAAATGTGTAGTGCTTGGGGATGTTGAAGATACAAGTCTTAGAATAATGTTGGTAAGAATGTTGTGCAAATTATCTTGGTTGATTTTATGAGTTTTAGTGATCTTGATTATTAAGGATAAAAAAAAGCAAGGTGTGAGTCCACCCGGAAAAGTGTACCTTCAGTGGCTCCCCTTGGTGACCTGACGAACCGTCCAGTATTCTAGGCTAGGTGTCCAGTGGATTTAACTAGCAAGCTAGAACTCTATGACAACGGTGATTTCCGGGGCCACCAGTAGGAATTTCCCCACTACCTGAGTATCTCTCGAAACAACGTCGGTTCGTTGGTTTATGGGGGTGAAGATTTTATTACGGTTATCACTTGTAAGATTAACAAATCCAATCATCGTTCTGAGTAATAATCCAACTTTTTAGAGTTGGCAAAGCATACTTGGTGATGGAAAGCAACGAAATAAATTTTGGAAAGGGGATGTGAGTGGCGAATTTTGATTAAAGCAGAATGAACCTCTCCGACAGAGAGTGCTCTTGACTTCGTCTTATGACAAAGTTCAAGAGTCTTTGACTCATCTATATGTTAAATGCAGTAAACTGCAAAACAGATGCTCTCCGATAGAGAGTGCTCTTAACTTCGTCTTATGACAAAGTTCAAGAGTCTTGGTTCCTTTTAAAGATTTATAAATTTTAAACAAGGAAACACAAGTGAATAGCTCAAATAAATGATAAACAAATGCCTCAATAGTTAATGTACTACTTGCAAAATAAACTAATGTAGCAATTTAGTATTCTACAATAAAAATGAAGCTAAGCTACTTGCAAAAATAAACTAAGCTAAGGAAAGAAAAAAAACAAACTAAACTAACAATTAGTGTTCTAAGCACAAATGAAACTATTCTAAATACTTAAAGCAAATTTAAGCTAAGAACACACAAGACACTCTTCCCCCAAATGGGGAAGAAAAACCAACTATGGGAGACTTTATCCCACTTAGCCTTATTTTATTAATCAAGTACAAAATGAGGGGATTCAACCCTTAAAATGGAAATGCAACTAATGAAATAAAGCTAAATCCTTTTGAGGGATTATACAAAGGAGAAAGATGAGTTTGGACTTTGAGTTTTGGATTTCTTTGGTATTTATGAAGCTTTGTTCTTTGTTGGGTGTAAATGGCTTCTCTTCTTGAAATAATTCTTTGTTTTAGATCTAGCTCCTTGGGATCAAAACTTGCTTGTATCTAGCCTTTTGGTTCTCGTGTCCTTCAAATACCTACACAAGACAAGTCATCTCAAAGCACCCATTAGGCATTAGCTAAAAATCAATAATAATAATAATAAAAATGAAACTACCCTAGACTCTAAGATTGCAACAAGTAAGTAAAATCTAATGCCACTTTTTCAAAGGAATGTGACTGTGAGATCTACGAATGGAAAAAGCATACAATGGAAAGAAATCTAACTACTTAATCTTTTAAAATTGAGACAAAACTAACTCTTAACCAAATAACCTTTGTTGCTTTTTGTGATTTTGTGAAATGCTCAAGGGAGAACAAAAAAGGAGGAAGCCTGAACAATTCTACAACTAAAACGAAAGGGATGAGAGAGCTAGGAAGGTAGAGAGAAAAGAAGGAAAAAGGAAAGGGATAAATGCAAGACAAGGGGCAGCCAAAGCGGGGCTGCAAAATAGAAGCAAAGAGGGCAAAAGGAGGCCCAAAGAGGGCAGCGAAAGAGGGCTGCAAAAAAGAGAAAAAGAGGACAAAAAGAGGGCAACGAAAGAGGGCAAATAGGGCAACGAAAGAGAGGGAGAAAGCTAGGAAAAAGTAGGAGGCCAAAAACGAAAGGAGGAGGTTTAGGGCTTCCAAGGTAGCAAGTAACCGAGTTTTAAGATGTAGTTTTGAGAGATGGATCTTCAAACTAGTGCCTCTTGCCAAACTTTTTGAGGCTTGAGATCGACTTTAGGAGGCCCTGAAATGCACACAATGTCAGAAAAATAGGTCTTTTGAAAAGATGAGAGAAGCAATCGAGCTCAAACTTCTCTTCAAACCTGGGAGATCTGCACAAGAAACCACTTACAAACACATCTTGATCAAATATTGTATGCAAAGCAAAATGGGATTAAAAGAGTATAAGTATTTCCAACTACAGTCTACTCCTTCCAAATCACATAAAATCCAGCATAAATGGACAAATTGAACTCAAATGCCCACCCTGTGGACTTAATAAATCCTTCTAAGCTAACAATTTGATCAAAATAGTGAAATATAAGTAATAAACAAGAACAAAATCACCTTGATACAAATGAAGCACTTCCCATGACAAGAATCAACACACCATATGGACCTCCAAAGTCACTTTATTTCCAATAGCAAAAAGCTATAACACAATTACAATCTGGGAGAGTAAGTTTGCCCAAAAAATCTATCTCCTCTTAACAAAGGAGAAGAGACCAGCTTATATAAGAAAAGAGAGACTCAGGGGGGCCTCACCACTACTGAAGATCAAGCTCAGTTGAGCTTGAGTAATCCAAGGAATCGGTGGGATGACTTCCATGACTGAGAGAGCAAGTCGAGTTGTATAAGATTTTAGGAGCGAACTGTGGAATGTGATTGAGAAGTTCTAAAGGAGAGGGTGCCACATATCTCAAGCATGAAGTGTCAAAGGCTGGGCGCTTTCACGGCGGCTTGGTGGAGTCGTAATCTATGTCAATCAAGTCACAAACTATAACTGAACTCTTGCCTTCACATTAATGATCATATGCCACGTCTCATTAAATCAACTAACCCACTC
Source organism: Pseudotsuga menziesii (assembly GCA_001517045.1). NCBI lineage: Eukaryota > Viridiplantae > Streptophyta > Pinopsida > Pinales > Pinaceae > Pseudotsuga > Pseudotsuga menziesii. Next base: position 149,158 of record LPNX010357557.1, read on the forward strand.
GAAACTTCCCTTGATGAAGCTGCCCTCGATTTGAACAAGACGTATATCACAATCATGGGTCACCATATGACGTCACTCCCCAAGGCTGGCGCATCTCATTATTTTTCAATGATTCGCTACCTTCACTATCAAACAAATGTGATGTTTAGTTCATGCTTCAATTAGAGCGTGGGCCACCACAATGACACCAAGCTTGAGGTTGGCGAATCCACTCAAACATATACATTCACTTGGTACCCACATCATCTTTAAACATGACGTAAAGGCTAAGTGAAGAGTTCGCCTTTATTGGACACAAGCTTGCTATGCCACCCCAACCATTTCTTATGTCTCTTTTTTGACTTTATGACTTTTGTCCCTTATGCCAATTTGTCCAAACTTAGCATTAAAATGCCATCTTGATGCATTTTTAGCCGAATAATGCTTCACGAGGTGCTCCGGCTGCTCGACTGATGCAGAAAGTGGTCCTTGGGTAAAGAGTACGCTTTGAGTGTCAAAACGAGCATCCCCGTGTCAAAAACGGACTCTATATCTGACTTTTATTACAAACTGAAGTTTTTTAATTAAACCATTAAAAATGGCTTAAAAAACGGAAAAAAAAAAAAATTTATTTTTCTCGGAATCCGACGAAACTCTAGGGGGACCTAGTACATGTCCATATGACTCAAAATGAATGCCTAGCATGTTGAAAAACACTGACACGAAGGCTCTAATAACCTCCTAAGGCCGAAACACCAAGACAACTACCCCGGCTTTGGAGTGTGAGTGAAAAACTCAGAAATTATTAGTCGTTTGTTCAACAACCAATAATAACCAAGAGAAAAAACACTCTAGGCTAGTCGGCTTGATGCTTAAGTCCGGGAAGCCGAATCTTTTATAAAAAATTAAATGCTAGGACATTTTTTACAATTTCCCCAAGGGGGTATGAACATGTATTTACAAAAAAATAAAAAGTTTAGCCAAAAACTGCCTAACTCTAGAGCACACTGAACTTTTGAACTCTGATCTTGAACAAGTGTACTTGTTCAATACTATAGCGGCTCACCGAAAAATCCACTAAGTGCAAAATTAGTGGATAACAGATGTGATGGAAGATCACATAGGAAATGATCTTCCAGTCACCCCATACATGTTAAGGGGCGTTGACCACCTAACCAACTAGGTGGGCAACCATGTACCATGAAGACAAACAAAGTGTACCTAGCAAAACTTTTCAAGCTCTAGAAGACTCAGCAAGGCAGTTTTTCCCCCTTCCTCTTCTTTTTCTTCCCTATGAAAATTCTCACCCTTGCGGGGTATTTTGTAAGGATATGTTAGCATGATATTCATTTTTTGTAAAACTTAGTTGCCTAGGACTTTATTATTAGGAAATTCCTTTCATCGAGTATTTTTTTTCTTGGATAAATAAATTTGCTCTTTAGCAACTCTAATTATTTGAATTTTTCACTCAAAATTCCTCCAAAGTGGTGAAAGGCGTTCTAATGATCGAGCCCATGGGGTGATTAAGGTCTAGGAGTGTTGTATATTACCATGCTAAACATTATCTAGACTCTTGCGGAATTTCATTAAGTTTTGCTTAGTTTTTTTTAATGTTTTATAATTAAAAAATGTCCCTCGGCATAAAATGTTGTATTATAAAAGGGGGATAAGTAGCTCCTAGTGCTCATAACTAGGGGTATGAGTACTCAAAATCAATTGAATAAGACCCCCTACACCCTTGGACCAAGTTTGGAGTCAATTGGTTAAGCTTTGATAGGGCTCTGGTCATGGTTTCCCCAAGTTAGTATTTTCTAGCAAAAAAATAGATTTAATTAAAATGTTGGAAAATTCCCCAAGTCAAAAATGAAATATTTGTTAGGGAAGTTTTGGTGTTTAAGCCTAGGGGGAAAAAGGCAAGTTAAAAGCACCCCCTAGGACCCCTCACAACCCACTTTTTCCTGTAGAATTTTCAGCACTCTCCCAACCCGGTGTCCAACTCTGTTTAAAACATTACTTAATACCCAACCCAAATTATATTTCTGCTGCAAATTTAGATTTTTCTCATAAACAAAATAAAACTGAAACACAAAAAGAGTTTCTACAGCATTTTATGAACAATAAATAAAACACATTCACACATAAATTTTAGACAGTATTTTTGGTCCAATGACCCAAGAAAAAACCCAACCTCCGGAGAAAACCTGTGAGGGAAATTTTATTTATTTGGAAAATTTACAGCAATAGACAGAAAAATTATCAGTCCAACTTATCTCAACTGGATGAAAAAATTTGCCTCATTTTCCATGCCAAACAGGAAAAAAATCAAACTCAGAAATTTCTTGTTCTACCCTCCTCAAAAATCATGTTGTTGTACGGACTGTACGACAGTCGTACGGAAGGGATGTACGACCTACCTGTACGAACCTGTCTCGAGATTTGTGCCTGCTAACTTGCCTCAAGATTCGCACCCAAAATCTTCCTCGAAAACTGTGCCAAAATTCCTCCTCAAAAATCGTGCGTGTACCTTCTACCTCGAGAAATGTGCCATGTACAAAATCTGTACAGTACTGCATGTACGGACAAGCTGCAATAAATGTTGTCTCCTCGAAATTTGTGCACAGCTGCCTCCTCAAAAACCGTTCCTTGATGTTGTACTTTTATTTCTCGATTTGCGTGCCCAAAAGAAAAAATTGCTCCAGTTGCTATTTTTTCTCTCTTTCTCAGAAATGGCTCTCTTCTCTCTCAAAATGCAAAAGTGTCTCTTCACTTGGAAAACTTTCCTTTTAGGTAAAAAGTTAGGGTGAATGAAAAACCATCTAATTCAAGGGCTCAGATTAGACTAGATGAGTGGTTGTGATTAAAATCACTTTTCTCCACAAAATAAAATTTAAATCACTCACTTTTTGAATTTTCACTTAAAGTGCACTTTATTCTCTAAAGTGCATTTAATGTTCATCTCAAGTCATTAATATAAAGTCCAAATGACTCAACCCCTTTTCCTAGTGACTTAACCAAATGTCACTTAGGAGAACAACTCGTAGGTAAAAATCAACACTCCCTCTTACTGAGGAAGTTGTAGTTCACCACACCCAACTTATCTCTGAAATGAATGAACTTGCCTCTTCCAAGAGACTTCGTCAGGATATCTGCAACCTGTTCATCAGCGGAAATGTACTGCAATGCCACAGCTCCTCGCTGAACATAATCACAGATGAAATGATATCTGATCTCAATATGGTTTGACTTGTCGTGAAATACAGGATTCTTAGAGAGCTGGATGCAACTCTGATTCTCACAACAAATCACCATAGGCCTTAGCTCCTGATCAAATAAATCCACCAACAACTTGCAAAGCCACAGGGCCTCACAACTGGCCTGACTGGCTGCCATATACTTAGCCTCTGCATAACTCAAAGCAACAAACTTTTGCTTCCGGCTAAACCACGACACTGCTGCCGAGCCCAAACTAAAACAACATCCAGAAGTGCTCTTCCAATCTACCACACTACTTGCCCAATCTGAATTTGTGAAGCCAATCAATCTGATCCCATCCGATCTCCTATAATCCAGACCATAATCCACTGTCCCTGCAAGGTATCTCAACACATGTTTTGTGGCTACCCAGTGCACCCTCCTAGGATCCACCATGAACTAACTAAGAGTGTTCAGCGCAAAATACAAATTTGGCCTAGAGTTGACCAAATACATCAAAGAACCAATGAGCTGACGATATAATGTGGGATCCAACTCTGCCTCAAAGCATGAAGCTTCTTCCAGTTGGTGACCATCGGTGTAGACATCGGCCTGCGATCCTCCATCCGAAATCTCCTTAGAATATCAACTACATACTTTTCTTGTCCCAAGAAAATATGACCAGGCTCCTGCCAAACCTCCAATCCCAAAAAATAGTGCATCAACCCAATGTCCGTCATCTCATACTTTGCAGCAAGATCTCTTTTGCAAACTGCAATAGGTCTCTCTCCCCCTATGATAAACAAATCATCCAAATACAACAAAAGAATGAGCGGATCATCTCCAACCATGATGAAATAGAGATTTGGATTTGTCTCACTCTTCTTAAAACCCATCCGCAACAAGTAAGAATCTATCTTGGAATACTAAGCTCGAGGAGCTTGCTTCAACCCATACAAGGCTTTCTTCAGCCTGCAAACATGAGACTCTCTCCCATGAATCTCAAATCCCTGAGGTTGCTCCACATTCACCTCCTCCTGTATGATTCCATTGAGAAATGCGGTCTTCACATCCATCTAATGGATCTTCCAACCCATTTCCGCAGCAATGGAAATCAACTTCCTAATAGAAGTATACTGAGAAATCGATGCAAAGGTCTCATCATAATCAACTCCCTCAACCTGTGAGAAACCCCATGCCACAAACCGAGCCTTGTACTTCTCCACACTACCATCTGCAGCATGTTTTAGCTTGTAAAACTAGCAAGAAGTCACCACTAACTTCCCCTCAAGTCTCGAAACAATCTCCCAAACATCGTTCTTCATGATGAAATAGTACTCTTCCATCATGGCATCTCTCCTTGAACATGATGCTGAGAGGATTCCTCAAAAGTAGATGTCTCAAAATCACGAAGACTAGCAACTAATGCCATACCCAATATGTCAGGCATCTGTATAGCCCTCACTGGCTCCTTGGGCATTCCAAACTCCTTCGCTTCCTTCAAGGTCTCTCTAAGCCACTTAGGCTTCTTCTTCCCTGAAGGTTGCTCCCACACTGGTCTGTCCTCATCTGATAAACTCCCAGAGGTAGAAGGCCCAATAACCTCTGAACCAACACCCGATGAACCTTGTGATCTTGTAGCTCTATATGGTGAACTTGTGACCTGAGACCCAAAACCTGTCCCCGAAGATCTTGCTAGGTGAACCACTAAAACTGGAGAACCTATGCCTATTCTCTGTGGTCCAGTAACCCCGGAAACCTGTGAACCTATCAACTGCACTAAAGGTACCTGTGAAACTACCTGAGGTGTGGGAACTTGCTACTCTCCCTGCTCTGACTCTCTAAACTTCCTGAAGGCCCACTCCTCCTCAAATCTCACTTCCCTTCTCACAACAACCTTCCTCTGAGAAGGAAGATAAATGCGGAAGGCCTTCGAAGTCTCATCATACCCCATAAAGATGTCCCTCTCTGCTGTGGGCTCAAACTTTGTTCTCTTCTTAGAAGGGACATGTGAATAAGTCAAGCAACCAAATATCCAAAAATGACTCACCTCAAGCTTCTTGCGTGTGAAACTCTCCTTAGGTGTCTTGTTCCCCACGGCACAATGGGGGCTCCTGTTCTGAAGGTATACAGCTGTACTACATGCCTCCGCCCAAAGGAAGAAAGGAAGTGACTGATCATGTAACATGGCTCTCGCAGCTCCAACTATAGATCTATTCTTCCTCTCTACTACTCCATTCTGCTCAAGAGTGTATGGTATCATCAACCGTCTCTAAATGCCCTCTTGTCTGCGATACTCATCGAACTCCTTGGAGGTATACTCACCCTCGTTATCTGATCTTAGTGCCCAGATATTCCTCCCAGTCTGGTTCTCCATAACGTCTTTGAACTCTTGGAACCTCTGCAAGATCTCCTCAGATTTCTTGCTCTTCAGGAAGTAGATCCAGGTCTTCCTGGAATGGTCATCAATGAATGTCACATAATACTTGAACCCTCTATGAGAAACAACTGACATAGGACCACACAAATCGAAATGTATCAAATCAATAACTCTTGCTGACCCGTTATCACTGTTAGTAAAAGCTGTCTTGGTGTACTTTCCCAAAGCACACCCCCTGCAAACATCTCTGTGCTCCGCACTAAACTCTGGCAAACCTGTAACCATGTACCTCAATATCCTCAAAGTTGGATGATGCAAATGAGCCATCCTCCTATGTCACAACTCACAAAGCTTGCTGCTGTTGCTATGTGCCAAAGCATGTTAGGGTTGAAACAAGAGCTTGTACAGTTTCCCACATCTGACTCCAATGGTGTAGGAAGCAGATGGTCCTGCACTCTTGGGAAAAACACACACATGTCCATCCAAGATGGATACCCCAAGACCCCTATCCTCGATCATGGAAACTGAGACCAAGTTCTTCTTCAGCCCAGGTACATACAGTACATCTCTCAAAATCATGGGACTCATGGACTCTCTCTGAAAAGTAATGGTCCCACGTCCAACTGCTCTGACAACTGTGTCATCCACCAACACTACCTCCACATCAATCTCTTCCTATGAAAGCTCGAAGAACATCTCTCGAGCACCTATCATGTGGCTCGAAGCTCCACTATCACTATACCACGTGCTGGTGGTGGATGGACTCAAAGAATGACCTGTCAACAAGGAATACTCCCTCTCAATATCAACATCTGCACTGGTGATGATGGATGCTCTCTCTCTATCAACATGCCTAGTACAGAGAGAAAACTCTCTCTCGAATCTAATTGTAAACTCCTCCACCTTCGCCGAAGTTGTTGCTTGTTGTTGCGTCTTCTTCTTCTATGGACACTGCCCAGCATAGTGTCCAAACTTCTGACAAGTGAAACACTTCACAATGCTCAAATCCTTATTTTGTCCCTCCTGCTGCGTAGCCCCACCCTTCTTGAGGCCCTTCTTGAACTTCTTCTTCCCCTTTGCAGTCAAATCCACATTCTCCTCATCCTCCCCACTAGTAGAAGAGCTTCCCTACACAAGACCTCTCCAGGTCTCGTCCTGAACAAAATCATCACAAATCATGTCCCATGTACGCAAGTTCTCACTAACCACTATAGCCTCCACAAACATAGCCCAAGGCTTTGAAACCCCATTCAAAGCTGTCCGCAATAGCTCTGAACCAGGAACAACCTCCCCCATTGTTGCTAGCTCATCTCTCACCTAAGAGATCCTAGTAAGGTAAGGAATCACAACCTCAGTTTTGGCCATCTTGATACTTTTTAACTTCTCCCTCAAAACCATCTTCCTATTCCCATTTGAGCTTTGAAACAAGCTGGTCAAAGCATCCCACATCTGAAATGCACGGTTCTTACTCGAGATATGTGGGATCACATGGTCTTTAACTACATCTAGGATTATGCTTCTAGCTTTTATGTCCTTCTTGTTGAAGGCAGTAAATGTTGTTGCATCGGTGGAAGGGAGAATAACAATAGGATTTGTTGTAGTGTTGTGAACCACCTCATCCCACAACTCATTTTCCTCCAATATCAGCACTAGCCTAGTTTTCCATGGGACAAAATTCCTAGCCCCATCAAGCCTATCCTCCAACCTAAGTCTTGTTTCCATTTTCTCTCCAAGTTCAAGTTTAACCAAGGTGTTGCCCACTGCCAAAAGAAATCAATTAAGTCTGAAATTTTTCACTATGTAAAAATATGCCCTCTCTTTAACAAAGCTCTGATACCATGTAGAATTTTCAACACTCTCCCAACCCGGTTTCCAACTCCGTTTAAAATACTGTTTAATGCTCAACCCATATTATATTTCTGCTGCAAATTTAGATTTTTCTCATAAACAAAATAGGACTGAAACACAAGAAGAGTTTCTATAGCATTTTATATACAGCAAATAAAACACATTCACACATAAATTTCAGACACAGTATTTTTGGTCCAATGACACAGAAAAAACCCAACCTTCTTGGAAAACCTATGAGAGAAAAATTTTATTTATCTGGAAAATTTACAGCAATAGATAGAAAAATTGTCAGTCCAACTTATCTCAACCGGATGAAAAAATTTGCCTCGTTTTCCTTGGCAAACAGGAAAAAAATCAAACTCATAAACTTCTTTTTGTACCCTCCTTGAAAATCGTGTTGTTGTACGGACTGTATGGCAGCCATACGAACGTGTTGTATAGCTTGTCTGTATGGACCTGTCTCGAGATTCGTGCCTAAAATCTTTCTCGAAAACTATGTCGAAATTCCTCATCGAAAATTGTGCCCATACCTTATGCCTCGAGAAATGTGCCCTGTACCTCGAGAAATGTGCCCTGTATGGACAGGCTGTAATAAATGTGGCCTCCTCGAAATTCCTGCCCAAGTGCCTCCTCGAAAATCATGCCCTTTTGTTGTACTTTCTTTTCTTGATTTGCGTGCCCAAAAGAAAAAATTGCTTCAGCTGCTATTTTTTCTCTCTTTCTCAAAATGGCTCTCTTCTCTCTCAAAATGCAAAAGTGCCTCTTCACTTGGAAAACTTTCATTTTAGGTAAAAAGTTAGGGTGAATGAAAAGCCATCTAATCCAAGGGCTCAGATTAGACTAGATGAGTGGTTGTGATTAAAAATCACTTTTCTCCACAAAATAAAATTTAATTCACTCACTTTTTAAATTTTCACTTAAAGTGCACTTTATTCTCTTTAAAGTGCATTAAATGCGCATCTCAAGTCATTAACACAAAGTCCAAGTGACTCAACCCCTTTTCCTAGTGACTTAGGCAACACTTAGGGGAACAACTCCTAGGTAAAAATCAACATTTCCTTTTTTCCTAAATGGGGCAAATTTCTCTCCAAGTGGGGGGCACACTTCATGAAGGAAAGGGTGGGCAAGTGAAAGGGGCCAAGAAAGAGGAGTCCCACCATCCTAGGAAGTGCGCCCACCTCCCTCTAGCCATTTAGCGGTATATGAGTGGAAAGGAAAGAGGTATTTCTCATACCTTTCTTTCCCATGGTATTTCTCTCTCATAGGGGGTGCCCCTCTTGGGCATTTGCATGTTTGACAAGTGGAGGGCATGCAAAGGGGCCTCTCCCCTTTCTCTTTTCTTTTAAAGGAGGTTTATCCTCCTCATTTGGGTTACAATCTCTTAGCTCTCTGAAGCTCTCATGCTCTCTCATTCTCTTGCTCTTATTTTGCTCGCATTTTGGTGAGCCATTGTAATATCTAGTCATTTTGGCTCTCTAATAAAAAATTGGAGGAAAACTGGTGTCTCTTTGTGTTTCATGGTGGTTTGCTCCTGTGCTCCATTGTTTCTCAAGTTATTGGAGACCAAAGAGACAAATTTCTTTGCCTTGGCGAGATCTACATATTTTTGTTTAGATTTCATGAGTTTTTAGATTTTATACTTAAGGAGTTCATGCTTTCTTGGTTGAATAGCATGATCTCTTAATTCATCATTTGAAACTCACATTTTCTCTAGTTTGTGTAGCAAAATCTATGAGGTTGCAAGTTACCAAAATTTGGAGAGTGGGATTCATTGGTTAGATGCTCCATTACTTCAAAGTCACAATTGCAAATGGCACTTTTTATTCACATTCCATCAAAAATTTTGCAATTTTTTTACATCTTTTTAACCCTCTAAAATTTGGATTTAAGTATTTGATTTCATAAGATATTTGAAGTTAGTTAGTTTGCAAAATTTACATAAATTTTTTCACATAAGTTTATACTAACATTCATAGTGTCCCAAGGCTATTTTGGGCACTTTTTACTGTTTCTTTGCTTGTTGTTTTGTGCAGGTTTTTAGCAGCATAAGGATAAACTCTGCCAAAATTTTGGTAGAAGAGAGTTCAAAGGACTCCCAAAAGTCCCTGCTACAAAGGGCATTGCCCAAAGGGGCCCAAAAACCCCTTTCCTCTTCTCTTTCTTAACATTTTATGCTTGAGAAGAGAAGAGAAGAAGAGAAGAGAGGAGAGGAGAGGAGAAGAGAAGGTTGCCATCAAGCTTGTGTTTTTCGTGGTCCTTGGAGATTGAAGAAGGCTATCACACACTAACATTGAAGAACCAAAGAGGTAGGCTCTAAACTCTAAACCCTTTCTTACAGATTTGCTTTGTGTTTGAAGTTTGATGCTTGATGATTTCATCTACATTTGAATGCTTAAGCCTTACAATCTAGAATGTAGATGTTTCTCTCCTACTCTTTCCCATGCATTCTCCCTCAATCTATTATAGGGTGTTGTCTGCCGAATGCACACCGCCGGCGGAAATCTTTTGGACTGTTGTTTCTCCAAGCGGGAAAGGTGTGGCCTTGGGGGCAAGCAAAGAGCCAGGTGTTGTCACCTGATCCCAACTCCTCCGTTTAGGCTAACTCCTAATGAAGCCAAGGGAGGTGGTCCCTAAAAAGGCTATCTAAGGCTTTTTGTTTTAAAGTGCTCTTAGATGGAAGATGACAATTAGTGTTGTTCAGGAGTTTTGATATACATTAAAAAAAGACCAATTACTCAATCCACGTTGTTATTTCAAAACATGATATAAGTGATGAGACAGATTTTAAGGCATCCACGCATAAAATAACTTAAACAAATGGACAAATGGCTCAAACCAGATGATGTAAAAATAAACAGACAAGTGCCTAAAAAATGAAGTCAAGATGCTAAAAATCTAAGTCTCAGATGTTTGTGAGATCGTTTTGCAAATGTACTTGGTCAAATTTTAATGTACGTTTTATGAATGATCTTGTTAATTAGATGAGGGGGATTTCCACTTGGAAATATAACAGAAAATACTCTAAGTGGCTCTGTTCAAGCACATGTTGGACAATCCGGTTTGCAGTCAGGCGTTCGATAACTTTCCAACTACTGCGAAACAAGGAGAGCTACCCAGCATACCCATTGAGAGATTGGCCACTCAGAATATTGCGCTAAATGCAGGGTGATAAAATTTATTGTGATGGCAGTTGGAATTATATACGTGAATTAAATAGCTACAGTGCTTCTGGGTATCTCGATCGGGTAAAGCATACACACTGTAAAAATAAGTAAATTCCAATTTTGTGGGAATGGTGAGCTGCAAATTTTATTAACAAACAAATCTCTCCGACAGAGACTGCTCTTGATCCATCTTATGGTGAGATTCAAGAGTTTTATCTAATCTATGATGTGAATGCAATGCAAGTGCTCTCCGACAGAGAGTGCTCTTGACTTGTCTTATGACAAGTTCAAGAGTGTTATCTAATCTATGATGTGAATGCAATGCAAGTGCTCTCCGACAGAGAGTGCTCTTGACTTGTCTTATGACAAGTTCAAGAGGCTTTGGGTTCCTTTTAAGACTTTATTAATCAAAGAGCGAGAAATATAAGGAAATAAATGGCATTCATGCGATGAAATTAAACAAGCAATTAGTGAAAATAAAACTAAGTCTAAAACAATATAAGCTAAGCAAAAATAAAAAATCACACAAGACACACTTTCCCTAAATAGCGGAAGTAAGAAAAACATGGGAGGCTTGACTCCACTAGTTCTTTTTATTAATAAATTACAACTTTGGGAATTTAACCCTTTTGAAAAAAACTTGAAAAACTAAAAGATTGAACCAGCTTTAATAGCTTTTACAAAGAATATATTTTCCGTTTATGCTTGTCTTCTTGGTTTTTTGAGCTTTTTCTTCAATTTCCTCATGTCTAGTTTTCATAGTTTACTTCCTCAGTACCTGCACGAGAAAGCCAAACACTCATGTACATTGCACACATTATTTGTCAATAAAAATAGATCTAACTAGATGCCAAAGAAAAATGAAATTATTCGAAGTACAAAATCACTCTTTTTTAATGCAATTTGTAGTCTTTTTTGAATGAAAACTAGATGCAAAATTTTACATGCAAAGTAGGAAAGACGAAGAGGGTAAAATGGAGCAAAAAGAAGGCTGAAAATAATGAAAAAACGAGGGAAAAAGGGGGTGCGAACAGCAGTAAAGAAGGCTGCAAAAAAGTGAAGGAAGAGGCTGAAAATAATGGAAAAATAGGGCAACCAACGAAAGGAAAAGTTGGCTACAAAAAAGTGAGAAACGGGGCAGAGACCTAACCAAAAGGAGGGCTGCAAAAATTGGTAAAAACCGGGTAGCCAACAAGGAGAAAAGTGGCTGCAAAAATTTGAAGAATAGAGGGTAGAGAAGAATGAAGAAAGTGGGAAAAAAAACAAGAGAAATGAAGATGTAAAACGAAGTAGAACAATGACAAAAAATAGAGGAACAAAAGCGAGATGAAGTAGTGAGGAAGAAGATCAACGTAAGGGCAAAATAAAGAGGTAAAAGCAGAGAGTGGAAAGAAGAAGAAAGATGGATCTTGTAATCAAAGAAAGTTTTAAATTTTAAGTTTCTGAAGGATAGGAAAAAGCCCCTTTTTGGCAACGTTTCTTTACTGGAAAATAAGCGCTGTGTATGCCCTACACGGTGAAAGTGTTAGATAAAAAACCCTTGCTTCGTGAAGAGGTGGTTCAGCTTCAACCCCTTCTCCACCTTCGGTGATCCCTGAAACACAATTCTCAATCAACAAAACACAAGATCAAATGCCAGAATGTTTAATCAAGAAAATATCTGAAAAACAATGGTATACCTACTACTTCCTGTTTGATTCAAACATTCAATAGATTTTACATAGATAATCAAATTATAACGCTAAATGATTACCCTACTGTGCTAGATTCATAGCCTTCCTAAGCTAGCAATGATCATGTACTTTGCAAAAAGAAGAGAATAAGTTTAAGAAAGATGTCACCTCCCACAAGGTGAAAATCAAGCACCAAGAACCCACGCATGGACCTCCAAAGTCACTTTATTCAATTCATTAAACAAATAAAACACTTACAATTTGAGCAGAGGTCTCTTGCAAATTCTTCATATGAAAATGGGAAGAAGAGACTCTTATTTATACAAAAAGAAAATAAAGATAGGGCTTAAAACCCTAAATCTGGACCAAGAGTAACACCGGAGTGAAACTCATGACTGACTGAGCTCGACACAATGATTTGGAGTTGAACTGAGTTGCAACTGAGTTGTAATTGAGTGTTGGAGTAATGAGGAGGGGTGAGGCGGCCTCATCCCTCCTCGGTTTTATCGCCAATCCAATAAAAATGTGCCAAAAAGGAAAAACGTCCATGCACGGAGAGGGGCACAAATCCCAAGGTGAAGTTCACAATAGCACTCCGATACTGACTCAAATCAATCCATACTTGATAGGAATCATCCCATATGCTTTTTGACGAGCTAATTAGCCCTTTACTTTATTCAATTTGGTCTTTTTTGGAGATATTTTGATTTTCTCCAATTTATTATTTTTTATTATTTTAATTAATATTTCTCATTTTTTGGGTATTTTGAGAAAATATTAATTACAAGACCAAATAATAGTCTGAAATTTAGGATACATGTGTCTAGGGGTTAAATGAGTGTTTTGGCTTAGAAAATAAGTGTTTATTTGCCAAAAACACCCCTTGGACCACTTAATTATTACAGATTGAAAATTTTCAATTAAACCATCGTCAAAATGGTTTAATTAATGGAAAATTTTAATTAATTCTCTATAGTCCAAAAATTAAAAATTAAAAAACTCGACGCCGCCGATAAAAAAAACAAAATTGACAAATTTTGAAAGCATCCTAGGGCTTAGGAAATGACCATAGAACATACGAATAGTGTCTAGTAAGTTCATATTTACTAGTTGGACTCTAATAACCTCCCAAGGCCCAAATTTCAAAATCGGGCATTCCAGCTTTAGAGGAAGCGGGAGAAAAATTCATCGATTATACTCGCCTATAAGCAAAGCATAATGGACAAGGGAAAAAAATCCCTGGAATACCTTAGTTGAAATCTACGTCTTAGGGGGCCAAGCCACACAAAACCCCTACTAGCACACTTTATTACAAAAACCCCATGGGGCATGGTCATTTCAACATAAAAATAAAAATGACTAACCAAAATTGGCTAGGAAAAACATTATGATCCTCCGCTACACTGGATATGAACATGGATCATGTTCATCCCTTGGTGGCTCATCGGAAGGCTCAAATATGGTACAAAATAGTTGATAACATCTGGCTCCAACTGCGGGACATGTGCTCGATTTAGTCTCTTATGCAAGGAGAGCATACAAGAATACCAAAACCTCTGGTTTCCATATCCTGTAAAAACATCTCAACTTGACAAGAAAACCTCAGTAGCACACGTTTTATGAAAAAGAGCCAATGATCCCAAAGTTGCTTTATTCAAAACTTAACTAATTTTTTTTTCAAAGTATAGAAAGAAAATGCTAGAAGTAAAGAGCTAATTTTCCTACTCTAAACATAACATAAAAGCTTAGGTGTAATCGAAAATCCAATGTAGCCACCTAAGCAGTTTATTAATATTAAAAAAATTTGCCTTGTCTTTGGTTACCAACCAAAGTAAGGACACAATTTCCAGAAAAGTCAAACCTGCGTGATGATCCAGAATGGGCAGGCTGGATGTGGAATCATTAGCATGAATAATGTAGTCGAACTTCTTCCCAAATTGGTAGATGCTCTTGCAGGATTCTTCCATCCAAGATTGGATAGGACTGATGTAAAAATCTGTATGATGAGGCAGATCATCATACTCATCAAAAGGGCTTATCTGCTGATAACTCTGTGTGTAAGCCAAAAATTGCTTCCAATTAAAAGGAACATCTATATGTGAAGACGATGGCTGAAAAAAATCTTATGTTAGTTGCATCATATCGGACTCTTCACTGTACTGCTTCTCCAAGTCCTCATTATAGATACTCAAATACAACTTTGACTGATCATAGGAAAACTTTGACTGCTCTTCTTTACAACTTTCATAAGTTTCAGAATAAAAACTCCCCTCGCTGGACACATCATAGATGGGATTCTCAAAAATATTTTCAAAAGTATCATAGGTTGGATTTTCAATAAAAGTCCAATAGTCATCACCGCCATCTATGTTAGAAATGAGAGATGCCTCAACACTGGTATCAAGTCCCTGGCTACACTACTCATTCTGCTCAAAACAATCTTCTTCAAAAAGCTGTGTTTCAAAGATATCATAGGGGACCCAACTTTCCAAATATTTTTAATCAGGTGGAGAGCACGGAGGATTGTCATCACACAAAACTTCAAAAGTTGGATCTTCTAGTAAAGTCTCGTAGTCGCCATCCATGTAAACTGTAAGGGACTCTTCATCACTTGTATCATGCTGCTCTGCCTCTCTCCAACTTTCTCTGGAAATATTATGCATGTCATCCACATTGTTTATATACTCGGGATCGTTTGATGATGCTTTCGAATCACAACCCTCTGGAAAACCATGCTCCTAAACATAGCATGCATAATGGCAAGTAGATTCCTCATGAAAGTCTTCACATGCTCTACAAAATGGTGTGTAAGTTTCAACCATGTTAGCAACTTCTAATTGATGAGGAGGCCTCTGTTCATGGTTGGGTGCTTTTCTTTGCCAATTTGTTTTCGGAGGGAATGGTCTTGGGGCAGGTTGCGACTGCGCTCTTTCCATACTGATAACCTTGTTATGCATTTCTTTCATTTGAGCTAGATGTTTATCTTCCATTCTTTCAAGTCTTTCCTTCATTTCCAACATCTGCTTTTTATAAGAATCCTCTTCTTTATGCTCATTTGACTTTAAAGGAGTCGAGGACCTTGAATAGCCAGGATGGTTGGATTCACCTGAAGACTACATATTTCTGCCTATTTTGACTGCCATTTCTTGTGCATTTAGAAGAGTACTGGGTTCTTTATCCCTGATTTGATATTACATCTTCCCACTAAGTGCTTCAATGTAATAAAACAAGATAGATGGTGCAGGTGGTTTGTAAGTGGCAGGAATGGCATTAGATAGTTTTGTGAACCTCTGGTTAAACTCATCCATAGTCTTGTTCTCATTCTTCTTTATATTTGTCAAAGAAGCCAGTTGATGCCTAGGCTCTTTCTTTTCACCAAACCTGTTAGTGAAGGCAGTTTTGAAAGCTTCGAGTGTAGCAAAGGAGGTTTCTGGTAAATTGTTGTACCAGTCACCAACACTTCCATCCAAGAAAAGAGCAAAGAGTTTCATGTAAACATCATCATGTTGATGTGCAGGATCACTGATGAAAGCATTGACACATCTGGAGAAACTTCTGAGATGCATGGTGGAAGTGGTGGCATCGGTGCCAGTGAACATAGGGAGCTTCTCTACAGCTTTGTCTCGAAGACGATGGGGTTGACCTGCTATCTAAGAGAAGTTGAGTTGAGTAAAATACTCACCCATTATGTCAAAAAAACAATTTTGGTTATTATTTTCTTCAAATAAGTGCGGATTTCTAAAACAGACTCAGATCCAAGATTCTCAAGGATCCTACGAGAAGCTAGCTTATTCAATCTCCTCCGATAAACCTGTTTGGACTCAGGGATGAAATTGAGTAAGCCTTCAGAGTTTCTTCTAGTTGAATACCTTGGTAAGTTATTTGACAGTGGAGTCGCCAGATGGATTGAAGTCTAATTTCAGAGAGTTGATATGACTAAAAATCTATCAAAAAAGGTAGATAACTAAGAAAAAACTAAGGTTAAAGTCATCCAGGAACAAATAGATTTGTCCTCGGCAACGACGCCAGAGATGTTGTCCGCCGAATGCACACCGTCAGCAGAAATCATTTGGACTGTTGTTTCCCCAAGCGGCAAAGGTGTGGCCTTGGGGGCAAGCAAAGAACCAGGTGTTGTCACCTGATCCCAGCTCCTCCGTTTAGGATAACTCCTAACGAAGCCAAGGGGGTGGTCCCTAAAAAGGTTGTCTAAGGCTTTTTTTTTAATGTGTTCTTAGATGGAAGATGAAAATTAGTGTTGTTTAGGAGTTTTGATATACATAAAAAAAAAAAAACAATTACACAATCCACGTTGCTATTTGCAAAACATGATATAAATGATGAGACAGATATTAAGGCATCCACGAATAAAATAACTTAAACAAATGAAGAAATGGTCCAAACCAGATGATGCAAAAATTAACAGACCAGTGCCTCTAAATGGAGTCAGGATGCTGAAAAAATCTAAGTCTCGGATGTTTGTGAGATCGTTTTGCAAATGTACTTGGTCAAATTTTAATGTACGTTTTATGAATGATCTTGTTAATTAGATGAGGGGAATTTCCACTTGGAAATGTAACCGAAAATACTCCAAGTGGCTCCGTTCAAGCACATGTTGGACAATCCAGTTTGCACTCAGGTGTTTGATAACTTTCCAACTACTGCGAAACAAGGAGAGCTACCCAGCATACCCACGAAGAGATTGGCCACTCAGAATATTGTGCTAAATGCGGGGTGATAAATTTTATTATGATGGTAGTTGGAATTATATACGTGAATTAAATAGCTACAGTGCTTCTAGGTATCCCGATCGAGTAGAGCATACACACTGTAAAAATAAGTAAATTCCAATTTTATGGGGATGGTGAGTTGAAAAACTTTTTAACAAACAAAGCTCTCCGACAAAGAGTGCTCTTGATCCACCTTATGGTGAGATTCAAGAGTCTTATCTAATCTATGATGCGAATGCAATGCAAGTGCTCTTCAACACAGAGTGCTCTTGACTTGTCTTATGATAGGTTCAAGAGTCTTATCTAATCTATGATGTGAATGCAATGCAAGTGCTCTCCAATAGAGAGTGCTCTTGACTTTTCTTATGACAAGTTCAAGAAGCTTTGGGTTCCTTTTAAGACTTTATTAATCAAAGAGCGAGAAATATAAGGAAATAAATGGCATGCATGCGATGAAATTAAACTAGCAATTAGTGAAAATAAAACTAAGTCTAAAACAATCTAAGCTAAGCAAAGATAAAAAATCACACAAGACACACTTCCCCCAAATAGAGTAAGTAAGAAAAACGTGGGAGGCTTGACCCCACTAGTCCTTTTTATTAATAATTTACAACTTGGGAATTTATCCCTTTTGAAAAGAACTTGAAAAACTAAAAGATTAAAACAGCTTAATAGCTTTTACAAAGCATGTATTTTTCGTTTATGCTTGTCTTCTTGGTTTTTTGAGTTTTTTCTTCAATTTCCTCAAGTCTTGTTTTCTTGGTTCACTTCCTCGGTACCTGCACGAGAAAGCCAAACACTCATGCACACATTATTTGTCAATAAAAATAGATCTAACTAGATGCCAAAGAAAAATGAAATTATTCAAAGTACAAAATCACTCTTTTTTAATGCAATTTGCAGTCTTTTTTGAATGAAAACTAGATACAAAATTTTACATGCAAATTAGGAAAGAGGAAGAGGGTAAAATGGAGCAAAAAGGAAGCAAAAAGAAGGCTGAAAATAATGAGAAAAAGAGGGGAAAATGGGGTGCGAACAGCAGTAAAGAAGGCTGCAAAAAAGTGAAGGAAGAGGCTAAAAATAATGGGAAAAGAGGGCAACCAATGAAAGGAAAAGTTGGCTGCAAAAAATGTTAGACCTCTTAATCCTAAGTTTTATAGTCTAGGTATTTTCTAGTATTTTATTGAAAGAATAAATTAGTTTAATGTGCAAGTAGACTTTGAATAGGATTGTTTCATTGTAAATGACACCTATCATTTTCATGTGATAATATGATTGGTTGTCATCCTACTTCTTAGTATAGGTTTGAGCTATATAAACAAGCTCTCTTCTCTATGAGAGGTTAAGAGAGTCTTGTGAGTGTGTTGTAATTCTGTTTTTCCTTATTAATAAAATTATGTGTCTAAGGACACTTCTTCATCATTTGGTATCAGAGCCATGATGAATTGATGTTGGATTGACAAAGGGTGTTAGTCTTCTCAACATCAATGTGATTGACAAAGAGTGCTAGTCTTCTTTGGGGGGTAACTTTTGTTATCAAATTGATAAGGAAAAGCTAGTTGTGATAAATTGTAGATTTATCCATTGTCAGATTTTTGTTGTGTATAGATCTATAGATTTTTTAATTCAACAGTTTTTTAAAATCTATGGTGAATCTGATCTTGATTTGTAAAAAATTATTGCTTTAGATTTATGAATATCTGGCAAAATTTTCTATCTTGATCTGTAAAATTCAATTTTTGAGATCTGTGTAGAAAAAAGGGATCTAGTTTTTTTAGCCTTTGACCAGCGATCTACAATGTCACTCTCTGCGATCTGAGCTAATCTGCCAATTTCAATTTGTGATCTAAATCTGCCAAACAGCCAGCGATCTGGCATCTCTGGCATCTCACCGATTTCAATTCTCATTTGTAGTACCAAACAGAATTCGACACTAACATCATTCATATGCAAAATAAAAAGTTGAAATTGAGCCTAAGCGATCCAGCAACCATCGTGATCCTGAGCCAGTGCACCGATCTGCTAATTTAACCTGTGAATCCACATCTGCTGCCATCTCAGCGATTTGTGCCATCTCCATCTCAATGATCTACCCATCTCCATCGATCAGCGCGATTGCAATCTGAGCCATTTCACCAGGAATTTGGATTTTTTACATCAATGTGAAGCCATCAGCATGAGCCTTCATCAAATATTACATCAGTGTGAAGCGATCATCAGCGTGAGCCATCATCAGCCATTGTGAGCCATCAGCCATTGTGAACCATCATGAGCCATTGTGAGCCATCAACCATCAGCAATCAGAGATTGTTGTCTTCAGTCATCAGCGTGGGCATCAGCGTCGGCATCTCAAGCACCAAGCCATTCAGCTAAACAATCGATCTCTCCAGCAGCAATCTCTCCAACGATCTCTCCAACGATCTCTCCATTTCCCTTGATCTCTCCAATGATTGATTTCTGAAACCAGCAATCTCAAACCAGCGAAAACACTTTTGAAAGTTTCTACAGTTAATTTTATGAATTGTTTTTGTAAAAAGTGGACTTTTAGTTCATTTTTAAAGACACATAATACAAATCAAGATCAGATTCACCATAGATTTTAAAAAACTGTTGAATTAAAAAATCTATAGATCTATACAACAACAAAAATCTGACAATGGATAAATCTGAAATTTATCACAACCAGCTTTTCCTTATCAATTTGATAACAAAAGTTACCTCCCAAAGAAGACTAGCACCCTTTGTCAATCACATTGATGTTGAGAAGACTAACACCCTTTGTCAATCCAACATCAGTTCATCATGGCTCTGATACCAAATGATGAAGAAGTGTCCTCAAACACATAATTTTATTAATAAGGAAAAACAAAAAAGTGAGAAATGGGGCAGCGAACTAAGCAAAAGGAGGGCTGCAAAAATTGGTAAAAACGGGGCAGCCAACAAGGAGAAAAGTGGCTGCAAAAATTTGAAGAATAGAGAGCAGCGAATAGTGAAGAAATTGGGCAAAAAAACAAGAGAAATGAAGATGTAAAACGAGGTAAAACAATGAGAAAAAATAGAGGAACAAAAGCGAGATGAAGTAGTGAGGAAGAAAATCAACGAAATGGCAAAATAAAGAGGTAAAAGCTAATGGAATATATTAAACCCACTCATAACTTAGGATAAAATAATTAATCATTATTTGATTAATTATTCACCCACTAGCTTAATTAGTTGGCATCCACGTGCACCTTAAAGTCAATACATGCCATCTATATCCTAGGAATGATTTATTTCTAATTCTGGGTTGAGCTTGACCACCTTTTGACCATCCAGAATTAGTACACAACACTTTACAGCAAATTCTGCTTTATTCTTCTTTTTCTGCTTTTCTGTGGATAAGGTAAAGCTAGTCAAACTAGGAAACTGGGTGCTTTTGTTGCCAACCCATCCTTCATGACTTTTCCTCCATTTTCTAGGATTAGTATGTTTTTTTCCATCTCCTTGACAACTCACTCATGCTTTTGCCAATTCGTGAGGTCCTTGATAGATTCGGGAAGTGCTTTAGCCACCTATGGGGGTTTGCTATATTTTGGTAAGTCGGCATTTTTCAGCTTTATGAGTTGTCTCCATACAACTCGATTTTCCTATTAGGGATGTACTATTTATGTACACTATTATTCATCATTATTCAATGGAATGATACACACCAATATCCATCTCTTCATTCATGTGATTCAGTCTCTTTTCTTCTCTCTATTTTTCCTGTGTATGCTTGTGAGAATTCTTAGTAGCAAGATCTATTTCCTGTGCTTCTTCTTAGGATCATTGCTCATAGCATTGATCTATTATTTCTCCAAAAGCAGAGAATTTTAAGAAGAAGAAAGATGGATCTTGTAATCAAAGGAAATTTTAAATTTTAAGTTTATGAAGGATAGGAAAAAACCCCTTTTTGGTGGCGTTTCTTTACTGGATAATAAGCGCTTTGTATGCCCTGCACAGTGAAAGTGTTAGATAAAAAAACTCTGCTTCGTGAAGAGGTGGTCGAGCTTCAACCCCTTCTCCACCTTCCGTGATCCCTGAAACACAAGATCAAATGCCAAAATGTTTAATCAAGAAAATATCTGAACAAAATGGTATACCTACTACTTCCTGTTCGATTCAAACATTCAATAGATTTTACATAGATAATCAAATTATAACGCTAAATGATTACCCTACTATGCTAGATTCATAGCCTTCCTAAGCTAGCAATGATCATGTACTTTGCAACAAGAAGTTTAAGAAAGATGTCACCTCCCACAAGGTGAAAATCAAGCACCAAGAATCCACGCATGGACCTCAAAGTCACTTTATTCCATTCATTAAACAAATAAAACTATTACAATTTGAGCAGAGGTCTCTTGCAAATTCTCCATATGAAAATGGGGAGAAGAGACTCTTATTTATACCAAAAGGAAATAAAGATAGGGCTTAGAACCCTGTTGCCCACCTATTTCGACTACGTGGCAACTCCATGTACATGAGGATGTACATAATTGTACCTTAGAAAAATCTGAGGATTTTTCGCTTCTGCAGGGCTATTGCCCCTTTGTAAAACGAAATGTCCGCTCCCCTGCGTGGGAAAATTAATGTAATTTTATGTGCTAGTGTGGGTCATATGATACGGATGCCACACCATGGAACTGGTTGTTAGGGAAGTCCCCTCATCGAGTGTTTTTCCCTTTCCAATTGATTTTGTTGCGTAAACGAGTTTAATCGGTTTGGTTTTCACTCAAAATCCTCCAAAGTGGTGACGGGCAGTCTACCAGTCAAGTCCATGAGGTGGCTAAGGCTTCAAGGAGTGATTCATGACCATACTATACATTTGTATAGAGTCTTGCGGAGTTTCGTTGTATTGTTGTATTTTTATTTATTTTTTCTGATTAATTAATTTCACCCCATGGTGATTAATTAACTCAGTTTTTGATGTAATAATGTAATTGCTCAAGCATGGCATTTTGTAATAGGGGCTATGAATGCAAAGTTAATTGCTATGAAACCCCCTAAGCCACTGCTTCGAGTCCCATGTCATTCTGATGAGTGGTTGAGGAGATAGACCATTTTTGTCTAAGCAAGGTCTATTTTTCCTAGAGAATTAATTAATTTCCCTAAGTCAAAATTCACATTTTTTGATTTTGAAGTAAAAAATCAAGAAATGCCATGGTAAGTTGGTTTTGGGGTTCCTAAGCCTAAGAAAATTTATTCCAAAGATTTTCCACCCCCCCATGGCCTAGATTTTAATTTTTTCAAGTTATTTTTAATTTTCCTAAGTCAATATTGGGAAAATTTAAAAATTAAATTGAAATTTTTTAAATCTAAGGTGAAATTGATTTTAAGCCTAAGTCTAAAGGCTAGATAAAAGTTTTGGAGCAAATGGCTAAGGTTAAAGCCAAGTCTAAATACCGCATCAATGTAAAAACCCCTACCATATATAGTGGGGCGCTATATGCTAAAGAGGAACCAAGTCCAAGTGAAGATCTTCACCAAAACGTGGGTTAAAACCACCATAAAGGAGGGCGTCACTTAAAAAGGGGCCAAATTTGGAGGCGCTACCATCAAAAATGGAGGAGACGTCCAAGCATAATATGAAGGCACTATCATTTTAAAGGAAGGGCGATACCATATTGGAGGCTCCACTATTTTGAAAGGGCGCTACAATATGGAGGAGGTTTACCCAAATAAATGGAGCGCTAATACTATAATGAAGGCGCTAGCTACCATATGGGGGCGGCCATAATTTGGAGAAGGCGCTACTATGGAAGAAGCCACCATATTAGAGAGGGCGTCACTTGTTAATGAGGGCGTCTACCAAATGGGGCGCGTGCTAATTTTAGAGGAGGCGCATTCAAACAATGGAGGCGTCACTATTATAAAGAGGACGCTAAACTTGGTGAAGGGCAGCCAATATATGGAGCACGTTACATTGTTTAATGTGGCGCTAAACTTGGAGGCGCCACCATTTTTTAATAGGGCGCATGCACATATAGAGGGGCGCCACTATGTTATGAGGGACGCTAGCCATTTAAAAGGGTGTCGCTATATTTGGAGGAGCGCCCAAGTTTAGTGGTGCCAGCTACTATTTAGAGGAGCGCTACACTATTTTGGATAGCCGCTACATTTAGAGGAAAGCGCCCATTTTAAAGGACGTCCAGCCAAAAGTGGAGGAGGGCGCTAGCCCTTGGGCCACGTTCTTACATGCATATTAGAGACGCCATATTTGGAGGATGCCGCTAAATTTAGAGGAGGGTGCCTACCTTGGGCCCATGATTTTTCCATATACCTAAAAGCAAGATCTATGGTGAATATTTAGCCAAAGACCTAGATCTAAAGATGGATAATACTTGGACATGAATTAAGCTTATGGCCTTTGATTAAAAATTAATTTAAAGGTGGAGATTAATGGAGGAAAATAGAAAGCCAAATACCTAGATCTAGTGGTGTGGATTAAACCCTAGATCTAGATCTAATCTCAACCATTTATCTTCAAGGAGTTGGGGATTGTCTCAACTATTTAATGAGGGTCTCACTCCCTCATTAAGGTGGATCTCAGATGCTATTGTTATGCTGCCGGAAATTTCTTTCTCTCATATTCTCTTGCTATACTTTGTATTGAAGATTTGCCCAAGTTGGGCCATTAAATAAAAATTTCTTTGGAGGGATACTATGCTGCAAACTCTTTCATGATCCGAATCTTTGTAAGGTAACCTTGTATTTGTCTTGTTTGCATTTATTGTATTTTTCTAGTTAGCTCTCCACAAAGTGTTTTGTGGAGAGATTAAAGAATAAAAGTGTTTTTATTCTTTCTTATGAATGATTTGACATTTCTTACAAAGTATTTTGCAGGAACTGTTAGGTATTCATCACTAAGATCACAAATTTTGCAGGCATAGATTTATTTGCAAGTTGTCCAAGCAAGGAGATCTCTCCAAATATCATTCCGACAACTTCTTTTAAATTCGGCCATTTACTTTCAGCCTATTTAAAACTGGGTTTTATTCACTGTTTAGTGAATATAACCCTTGTTTTAGGGCCCCAACCTATTATATATTAGTTAGGGCTTATATTTCTGTTGTTTAAACACTGTTCAGCTAAGTTTCTTCGATATTTCTCCTCCGATTCTTATAGTTATTCTGAATATTGCAATTGTATCAGTTCCAGGCTATATTTATCTACACTTTGAGCTTAATCGTGGTATTCCTCGTCTGACATCAAGCAATTGAGATCAGAACGCGAAGCGCTCAAAGCTGTTATAAATATTTGTCTGTCATTCAGTCTGCATAATAGTTTTCAGCCCTTTAAATCTCTCATTTCTGCAATATTTTACACTCATATTTTTTATGTAAATTTGTGAATTTTGTACTAATATTTTAACAACAATTTTTTAGTGTTTTTCTGTGATTTCCAGCGAAGAATAGCTCGCTGGTTTGTGACAGGTTGTGCATGAGTGAAGGAGATTTAATGCCCGAATAGGCCCAGGATCTCTTCAAACTTCCATCGCTTCAAAAGGGGTTCAAACCCTCAACTCTCTCTCTCATATTTTTCCAATTTATTGTAAACCCCAACGAGAGTCTCTTGGGGTATTCTGTAAAGTCTTGTAAGGCATTTGTAATTTATAAGTAAGTAGATTAGGAAGTAAGGTAGATAACTAGTTCTATTTCCAGCTACCCACCTATCTTTGTGACAGACTATCATCTCTGTCACAAAGATTGTTGTGAGGTGAGTTTACTGTAGTTAGTTGTGTATTTCTTTCAAGTTTATGCAACTTTAATTTTCTGTTTAAAAGTAATCATACAACCTATCAAACCTGTGTATCCTCTATCCGCTTGTCATCTCCCTTTAGGGACTTCAAGCCGGATATGAAAAACAGGGGAAGTAGGGGCTTAGGTAATTAAGATAACTTGCTTTTCTTGTACCACAATCAAATATTTTATTTCCCAAGTCATTTGTTAACCGCTTTAAAATAAACACTGCATCTTAACCATCAAGATTAAAATTTACTCTTAAAACTTACCAACAACAACTTCCCACATCCTGCTCCTCTACTCGGTTATCACCCTCCGGGGTACTCCGAGATACGACCAGGGGAAAGGGAAGTCTTAGTTTAATAGGCATCCATCTAGCGATTTTCGAATTGATTAAAAACAGTGACTCGGAAGCTGCAAGGGGTAGTAGACCGTGGGGGGTCTCTAGGCGCTTCGACGTCCTCCTTGTGAGCACCGGGCCATTGGGGTTTGACCTGTGAGCTACGGGTGGGCTCGTTCCCACTTTGTTGAGCGCAACAGCACTCCCTCTTCGATTTGAGAAAAACTAGATCGGGGTAGTCACACCACCGATTCTAAAACTTAATCCAAGAAGAACAACTTCAATAAAATCAACTAAAATAAACCAAGAGACATTTCAAAACCGGTTCTACAACATCTTCTATTTCAAGCATTCTTTCACTCCAAGCATTGCACTACAAGTTTAAATTCCAACACTTTATTTTGCAGTTGCATCTATTTACTTTCAATCTTGCAAATGGTCATGTGGTAAATGCTTAACTGCTTAAGTTCTTTCCATACTTTTAATTTACTGCTGGTTTAATAACTCTCATTCATAGCATTTTTAGCCATATTGTAAATCTGGTTCATGATCCATATTGGTAGATAATCTGTACATTGTTGAATGTTTTATTTCCTTACTGTTTATAATTATATCGTTTGTTCATTGTTAAACACTGAAGCTATAGTTTAATCATAGATTAAATCTTAATTTTATTTGTAAAGTTCATAAAGACGAAGTCTATCTTTTGACTCCATTATCTAGGCACTGGTCTTGTTTTGTATAAGGTCTTAGCCTCTTCTTTTTAAATGATCCCTTTAATTAATCAGTGATTAATTAATAAACCTGGAACTTAGTTTTCCCATAGGGACTACCCCCCTTGGCTCAGTTGGGATCTTGCCTAAACGGAGGAGTTGTGGACTATGGTGACAGTGGTCCCCAGCTCTCACTTGCCCCCAAGTACAAACATAGCAGGTTGTGACTTTCCTGCATCTTAAAGTGTGAATTAGGCAGCAACAAACCCTAAATCCAGACTTAGAGTAACACCGGAGTGAAACTCCTAACTGACTGAGCTCAGCACAATGATTTGGAGTTGAAGTGAGTTGCAACTGAGTTGTAACTGAGTGCTGGAGTAATGAGGGGTGAGGTGGCCTCATCCCTCGGTTTTATCGCCAATCCAATAAAAACGTGCCAAAAGGAAAAACGTCCATGCATGGAGAGGGGCACAAATCCCAAGGTGAAGTTCACTATAGCACTCCGATACTGACTCAAATCAGTCCATACTTGATTTGGAATCATCCCATATGCTTTTTAATGAGCAATTAGCCCTTTACTTTATTCAATTTGATATTTTTTGGAGATAATTTGATCTTCTCCAATTTATTATTTTAATTAATATTTCTCATTTTTTGGGTTTTTTGAGAAAATATTAATTACAAGGCCAAATAATAGTCCAAAACTTAGGGTAAATGTGTCTAGGGGTTAAATGAGTGTTTTGGCTTAGAAAATAAGTGTTTACTTGCCAAAAACATCCCCCGGACCACTTAATTATTACAAATTGAAAATTTTCAATTAAACTATGGTCAAAATGGTTAATTAATTTAAAAATTTAATTAATTCTCTATAGTCCAAAAATAAAAATTAAAAAACTCAACGCCGCCAGTTAAAAAAAAATTGACAAATTTTTAAAGCATCCTGGGGCTTAGGAAATGGCCATAGAACATACCAATAGTGTCTAGACTCTAGTAGGTTCATATTTACTAGTTGGATTCTAATAACCCCCCAAGGCCTAAATTTCAAAATCGGGCATTCCAGCTTTGGAGGAAGCAGGAGAAAAACTCATCGATTATACTCGGCTATAGGAAAAGCATAATGGACAAGGGAAAAAACTCCCTGGAATACCTTAGTTGAAATCTACGTCTTAGGGGGTCGAGCCACTCATAACCCCTACTAGCACACTTTATTACAAACACCCAATGGGGCATGGTCATTTCAGCATAAAAATAAAAATGACTAGCCAAAATTGGCTAGGCAAAACATTCCCATCCTTCGCTACACTGGATATGAACATGGATCATGTTCATCCCTTGGCAGCTCATTGGAAGGCTCAATTATGGTACAAAATAGTTGATAACACAGGGCAACAAGTTAAATCTCTAGTTCCACTTCCAACTTCCAACAAACATGATGATGGGTATACGACTTATTTTGTTGGTTCCTGTTATCACCCGCCTTGTAGTTGCCTGCTTGAGGTGGATCCAAAATGGATGGTAGAGGGGCAAGCAACTAAGGGGTGGAACCACGATTGCCTAGACTCCCAAATGGATGGTTGTCACTCCAATCAAGGCAGCCTTCACTTTAGGTTATCCTAGTCCAGGACAACAATGGGGGAGACCCGGATCTGCTCTCGACGGGAGAGATCAAACCTAAACACCAGAAAAAGATCAGATGGGGCTTCAGGGTACTTAAGGTGTAAGGTGAATGGGAACCCTAGCTCTAGGGTTTAGGTACTAGCAACTGTCTTGGGACACGTAACTATAACAGGGCAAGCACGAACAGAGTTGGGACTATCCAGTACCTAGAAATCAGACTCAGCGAAAGGTGTTTGAGCTATCAGTGAATGTTGGTAGATGGCAAAGGCTAAGAGCCTAAGGGCGGCGCTAGCTTGGAGATCAGTGCTTTGTATGCATTGGGCAATGGAGTCAACAGTAAGACAACGTTTCAGGAAACCCACTTGGAAAACACCTTGATCTACAAACCCAGAAAGCAATTGGTCCGGAAAAGCCAAGGTACAAGAAACCCAGCTCAGTAGATGGCTAGTGCTAGGGCCTAGGAAGACAAATCTGAAGTTTTAGGGGGTACCGGAAGGCTGATGGCTCAACGTTGAGAATGAGAAGAGATCAGGGAGACCTGATCTACAAGCCCAAATCAGGAAAACAACAGGAAAATCAAATCTAGAAAAATCAAAATCTGATGATGGGGTTAGGAGGCTGAAAACTAATTTTTTTCGATCTAGGGCAAACCAGGAAGAATTAGCACTGCATTGAGGGTGTTTTGGGATGCTTGGGACCCGATCTATCAGCCTATCATGTCAAATTTCAGAAAAAAAAAAACTACTTCCAGAAAAAGGCCAATTTTCAGTGAGGGTGTTAGGGCAGTTTCAGTCTATTTTTCAGATCTCGATCAAACTGTTGAGCCTCTTGACAGCGTTGAGGCTGATTTGGACTGCCCAAGACCCGATCTATCCGTCTGTGAAGTCAAAAATCAGAAAAACTCAAAACCCTAGCGGGTCAATTTTTTCGGTGGGGGGTTATGCAGTTTTCTGCTAAAAAATTAGATCTAGGTCAATCTATGAGGAATTTGACTAGCGCTCCAGTTGATTTAGTTAGGGGGAGGCCCGATCTATGAAACCCAGAAATGGTTTGGCAAAAGATCGGACAGTTCCCTGATTATTTGACTTTTTAGGTTTTTATGGTTTAGGAGTTTTCAGAAGAAGAAAAAAAGTTAAATTTCAGCAAGGTACAATGGAATAAGATCAGAAAAGAAGAACTTACTTGTGGATCTTACCTAGATAAGCTTGTAGAAGTCTATAACAGTGACGATCCTAGCTATCTCGATCAATCCTGGAAGATCCCCGTGATTTCTATAGCATATGCAAGCTCCAAGCCATCAAAGCGCCCCCTACCCTGCATGAGCAAACGTCAACCATATCAGATTTGCACATACAAAATAAAGAAACTGAATGCTACAAGACAGTAAAATGAAGTAATCATAGATTGCAATGAAACTAATGAAAACCCCCTGACCCAAGACGAAGAGAACCGAGCGAGTTGAGGTCCCCCTACAAAAACGCTTCAGCCAAAACGCCCTCCTGTAGACAAAACAATGATAGCCACGAAAAAAATAGATCTCACGAGAATTTCCACGATGCTAGTAAGCTGAAGACAAGCTAATCACCATTTAAGCACATCAGATGCAAAGCAAATCCAGAAAATTTCCACAGAAAAAGTCTTTCTATTATTCAAATCCAAGAGCCAAAGACCTCTTACAAATGAAAAGCTCTCTCCTTTAAATAGAAATGAGAGAATCTCAATCATAACCAAATCCTAACCACTTTCAAAACAAGTGCCTAAGATTAAAAGATGAAATGTTCTAATCAATGGTTGAGATGAGCTCAACATACAATACATGGATCAATATAACCATAATTTACCAAAGTGGACTAACCCACCCATAAAAAGGTAACCCACTCAACAAGAAATAAATGAAAGCACATGGTGGGTCCAAGGAGTGTTTGACTAACTCCCTTTGGGTGTCCCCATGGCACAATAAATAATATAATCATTTAATTCTTTGACTTTTGTGCCTCCTTGAGGAAATCATGAGCCTCCAAAAAGCTCCAGAAAATAATATAAAAATGCTCAAAAATAGGTGTGGGCCCAATCAAATGCTGCAACTGCTGAAGAAGGTGTGGAAGACATCACTCTCATCATTGTGACTCATCTCATGTCATTTCCTTGCCTTAGTAGCCCAAATCGATTTCTTCAATAGCTATTTAATCATTTTTTAATCTGCCTCAGAAAACGTGAACCTGCCAAAACAGCCCCCTAGGGTGCCTGCGTTGTCAAACTGAGCTCACCAGGCTCTCTGGGATGGGGGTACTATGATACAAACAAGTGGTTACACCCCTATGTTCCATACAACGCCCTAGGAGATCCAACTAAAACATCTCCCTGCTCAAATATATCAACCTGTGAAGAAAAACTACATCAGAAAGGCAGAATGAGCCTGATCACATCTGCAAGTGCCCGGAACTGGAAATAAACTGTCTCATTAGACTCAGAGAGTCCAAATCCATCGAAGGTGTATACTCATACCCCTCATAGGTTTCTATCTGATCATCAATCATATCCAATAAACAATATAACCATCTATGAATAATCAGACACCAATAACAACTCAGACTATATCCATCTGTTGCAAGTGTTAAAAGGTTAAGACATGCTCTACAACTCATTCAAGTAACAATCAGAACAAGTAGCATTCATTTCACTAGCGGTACATCAACCAATACATATATAAAGCTTTGTTTATTATTACTCAGACTTAGACTTTCAAGACTATACTCACTTCATAGCTGTAGCCAATTTGCTAGTGAAGGGTGAAGGGTGGAAATGACAAGGCTAAGGAAAAGGATGACTTCCTACTCAACATCATGACACTTTGGACAAGGAAAGGGAATACTCACTATAACCAATGTCAGACAAACAACAACACAAGGAATGGCAGTGCCTCACAAATGGGTGAGTTGTTTAGAGAGTGCTTATTCAACTTAGGCATCATGTCTACATCAAGCTTGATCCAAGTTCATTAGGATCATTATTTATTCCATGGCCTTTTTGGCCTATATGACCCTTTTGGGACTTCACCAATGCTTAAAAGCACAGCTAATCGCAGCTTTCATCCGGGACATTTATTTTAATAAGGTCAGCAATTTTTGGATATAGCACATTTTTAACCATTGCTCTTTTGGACCTTTTCTTATACTCTTCAAGGAGTATTTTAGCATTTCATTGCTCTTGCCCTTTTTACATATGTTAAGAAACACCGGTTTACAAATTTTCATTTTCCATGGGTGCATATTCAATACTTCAATACAAGTAGTACATGAGCTTTCAGTTTTAGCCAACAACATCTCAAGTGACTAGAGGGAGTTCTGCACAATGCCAAACATCGGGACAACCGACCAGAATGATTTAGGCATACAATCCAACTTACCAAGGCAAGTTCTATCACCAACTCAAAGCCGAGACACAATATAAACAGGGAGGCTTGTCCAACAAAAGTTCTAGCGGGGAAAAAGATCCTCCATGTCATGAGTCAAGAAGTCAGTCGGGTTGAAAACTAAAATGGAAGGAAATGGATGGGTGAAGACAGTAGATGATGGAACCAACACTAGCAAGACAAAACAATGGTGGGAATGACTACCTCTATTCTCCCTAAGGAGGGTAAAACCAATGAGTATAGATCAAGAACTTCCAAGTCTAAGTAAGGACATCAATACATAGTAGAAGATACAACCAAGTCCATATAATTATGACCGCCAAATCATCATACCACAAGTTAATACATGTCACGAGAATCAATATAAGAGCAATAATAACCATAACACAATATAAAATGTTGAGTCATAACCATGCAATAAAATCCATCTGAGACACCATCTGTCCAATGAGAAAGAACTAATATAACACTGGGCATCCATGACTGCTCTGAAATAACATAAATGGCTACATCGGTCCTCAAATATGAGTGTCTTGAGACTCAGTCCTGACATCGGAGAGTACAATAGTCCACTAATACAAAAATAATCCATATAAACTGCTCATCTCAGCATCTCATATGTAAGAGATCAGGCTGAAAAATGTACTGTGTCTGAAAAATAGAATATGGTAGCCTGGCTACTATATATGTGATAACAGTTCCATTTGCTATTTTGATAATGGTGATTGAAAACCGGAGGAGGAATGAGAAAGATGATGAAGTGGGTAGTGGGACATACCGTGGGGAGGAGGAGGTGGAGGAGGAAGAGGAGCAGGGGGAGGGAAACGAAAAGAAAACCAAAGAGGACCCATCACCCTTGTGGAAATATGTCACAAAGCAGGGAGGAATCAAAGGGGATGGAATCGCCAAATTTGTTTGCCCACATTGTAAAAACATTTACACAAGTTCATATACCCATGTGAGAAGACATCTATGTGGACACATGCCATGTGATGAAAACAAAACTATAGGAGTTTGTGTTTGCTTAAATGTGCGAACAACACAAAGAGCCATGTATAAGAAGGAAAAATTCGAAGCACAAAACAAATAAAAAGCATCAAGGGTTAATAACCAAGACCCCTCAAACTCACCGAGAACTGATGGCCCATCCCCCCAAGGTAGTGAATTCTCGCCCATGGGGTCACGTAAGACAATATCGGATTTTCCTTAACTATGGTAGCAGGGATGATGTGGATGCAAAAGTGTTTCAATTTCTCTATGCATGTGGCATACCATTCAATGTTCTTTGCTCACCATATTGGCATGAAATGGTAGAGGCCATCCGCACTGCTTCGACGAGATAGAAGAGCCCTAGGTATGACAAAGTTAGAACCATGGGGTTTGACAAGGAAAAAGCCAAGATCCAAAATGCTTTGGGGAAATTCACAAATGCTTGGAATGAGTATGGGGTATCAATTGTATTAGATGGTTGGACAAATGTAAAAGGCAAGCCATTTATAAATGTTCTTGGTATGTCTACTTCTGGTGCAGTCTTCCTTTCGTACCATGACTACTCAGATAAATTCAAGACCGACACGAACATTATAGAACTCCTAATAAAAACCATTGAATATTGGCCCATGACTCCATACAATGTCATCCAAGTAATAACCAATAGCGCTGCTAATTGTAAGGGAGCGAGAGAAATCATTGAAGATAAATACCCCAACATATGTTGGGTGGTTTGGTTCACACATTGAACCTTTTGATGCATGACATCATCAAGTTGAAGGAGAATGATTACAAATGGATTGGTGAACTCTACAGAAAGGGAAAGTACATGATAAGATTTATTACCAACCATAGTAATGCCCACGGCATTTTCTGTAGTCACTCAAAGTTGGAGCTATTGAAGATAGCAAAGACTAGATTTGCTAGCTACTACCTCACCTTCATGCGCCTTTTAAAGGTAAGAGAGGCATTGGCTAGCAAGGTATCAAGTAAATCATGGAAACTCTTGAAAGATAAGGCTACATCCACATCTAACATGCTTGGTTTTTAGGAGGTGGAGGACACCGTTCTTGATGGTCAATTTTGTGCAAGTATCAAGTATGTTTTGCAATTCACAAAGCCCATTTATTACATGATTCGGTTTGCACAATGCAGATACTGATAAGTCGATGATTGGGGAGGTGTATGAGCAAATGGACAACATGCTGGGCCAAATTAAAGGTATTGTTGAACAAAAAGATCCCATCATGTATGACCATATTCATACACATGTGGTCAAAAGGTGGGAACATCTCAGCGTTCCACTGGATGCATTAGCATATGTATTAACACCAAAATATTATTCTCAGTCTTGGTTTTCCAAACCACCATCTGGGGGTGGGGTTAGGGAAAATCCCCCACAGATCCAGAGGTACAGGTTGGGTACAAGGATGCTATAGACAAGTCAGTCCCTGATGTAGAGGAATAAGACTAATTGCGCAGTGAATTAAGCAAATACATCAGAGAAGTTGGTTTATTTGGTACTTTGCATGCAACTAGAGATCGAGGTAGGGCACCTCCTATCAAATGGTGGAACATATGTGGCTCAACAAGCCCATGCTTGAATAAATTGGCAGTCAGAGTGCTTTCACAAGTGGTTAACAGTTACTCTGTAGAAAGGTGTTGGAGCACCTGTAGCTTCATCCACTCAATGAAAAGAAACCGATTAAATGAAAATCGAGCAGAAAGCTTGGTTTATGTACATTACAACTTGAGGTTGTTGAGTTAGGTCTGCTCATCAAAGCAACTTCATAAAGGAAACAACTACAAGACCCAGGTATGAAAATGGCTTCAATGGTTATTGTTATTTGTGTTCTAAATTTGGTCATAAAGCTATGGATTGTAGATTCTATGGAAGAAGAAGGGCTGGAAGCCCCAATGACTCAGTTAGATGTTGGACATGCAATCAAGTCGGACATGTTGCTGCCACATGTCACACATTGAGATGCTATACCTGCAGTGGGTTTGGACACAAAGCCCATGAATGTGCCAGTCAAAGAAGTCAAGCAAGAAGGAGTACTCCATACACATCAGCAAGAAGATTTGAAGATCGGAAGACAAATGCCTACAGTCAGGGATATGCTCAAGCATGGAGAAATGAAGCGGATCAAAGAAGTGTTGGAAGTTCCAACAGCTCAGTCAGATGTTGGTCATGCAACAATGTCGGTCACATTGCTGCACATTGTAGTACGATGAGGTGTTATAGCTGCGGTGGCTTTGGGCACAAAGCTCAAGATTGTTGGAGTACACGGAAACAATCCTTGAGAAGTTACCTAGACAACTCATCAGGGAAAGCCAGTACAAATGAAGGAACAAATGCTCAAAGAACAGATGTCAAGAAGCAGGTATGGATGAAGAAGACCGAGCAGTTGCAGTTAGGAGAAGCTGATCAGAGTAGGGAGGATGGCTGCCATATGGCAAGCCAAGTGTAAGGTCTCTCAAAGACCTAGCACACCTTGAGTTCATGAGGCTGGAGAATGAACTCAAAGGAGAAAGGATGGTTACTCCAGGTAGACAGACAAGTCCTAGGATCGTGCATATTGACAGGGTGAGCAGTTAGCAGTGATCAGAGATTTCAGAGACAGGTATGTGGACACCTTTTGCCATTGATGCCAAAGGGGGAGAGATGAAGACAAAAGGGGAGCATGCTCATAGGGGGAGCATGAGTTGTTGTCATCAATGACAAAGGGGGAGATTGTTGATGAAATTGTCATTGATGCCAACATGGTCTTGATGCCACGACCTTGCTGAAGATGCTGAAGACCCTGCCAATAATAATGTAAGCCTTGGTGATGATGCTAAAGCCCTTGTGGATGATGGAAAAGCCCTTCATAGGTTAAAGAAAACCATGAAGCCCCTTTATTGATGAAAAAGCTCATGGAGCCCACTACTTGCATGAAGATATGGTCATTGATGACTTAATGAAGTCATGAAACCTTTATGAAGGCTCTACACCCCTATGATAAGAAGTGATTGTCTGACTTTAGTGTAGGGTGGTCTTTGACTAACATGATGTATTAAAATTAAAATTCAAAGTCAAAATTAAAAAAAATAATAAAAAATGAAAAATAAAAATAAAAATTCAAATAACAATTTTAAATTAAAAAAGAGGATTAAAACACTTACCATCTTACCCTTTTACCTTTTTGAAGTCGCTCTCTTTGAACACGCTTAAATGTGTATATATACACCTTGGCACAGCAGAAAAAATAAGCGTGGAAAAAAAAATTTGAGCATGCGTGGAAATTTTTGTTGAGCATGCGTGGAAAATTTTGTGGAGCAGCTCGCTGGACAGAGGCGAAGAGGAGCAGTCCCGAACTATAGAGAATGTAAAATTTTTGCAGCAGACTTTGAGACTGAGAAATTTTCGGTGGAGGATCCAGATCAGCGAGGAGATGGACGAGATGGTTACTGTTTTTGTTACTTGCAACGGGGGTTTGCAAAATTATTTTTCTTGGTAATCTGGACATCGAAAAGCAATCCTCAATTTTAGCTACCTGGAAATCAAATTTCTATGAACTGAGCCTACCCTCTGGAAAAACCAACAGTCTGGGCCGTGCTGGTCTATATTTTGATGAAGTGAATAGCTCTGATGGCACGAATGATCCTCTAATTAAAATCACAGGGGCCCAGTTGATGACATATGCGAAGCGTGGCTGGAGTAAGAAGAGCCACTCCATAGAGGCCGAATCTATCTCTTGTGGGCCGAATTCATTGCTAGATTTCATCAATTTGGGAGAAATCGTGGTCATCTTCAGAGGGGAAGCCGAGCTGATTAGGAGGGAGACCATTTTGATATTTGGGGCAGAGATCGCATTCCTGGGGAAGGTCGATACAGACAACCTGTGCTTATTTCTTTGAAGGACCGATTTGGTAAAGGGAAAATCCATCTGTAGAAAACGTCGAATCTTTGCCAAGGGAGAAGTCCGAACTCATTGAAGGGTGCACCACTGTTGAAGAAGACACAGAAATCTTCATATGTGAACATTCATTTACCTACAGTCATTTTGTACAAATGAAGGAAGTCTGCACAGTGTAAGGGAAGAGTTATGGTCACACTTGTTCATATTCAACAGTCCATATCAAGCACGCTACAGGCCTTTTGAGTTCAGGTCACCTTGTTTCGATATTTGAAGAAAGGATTGGAAGGCCAGGCACCCATCTTCACCTTCAGGCAGTTCAATGTGGCAAGCATCTACATCGCAAGGGCTTGCTACAGTAACTGAGATTGAATGATAGAACATATGAATAAAGTGCTGAGAACTATTGAAGAACTACAGGATTATTTGTTATGCAATAGAACTGAGATTGGTTGGATACAATGTGCAATAGAGTTTGTTTATGATTGGGTAGCATAGGTTGACTTGAGGCAACCACAAAATTGGAAGATATCGGAATGATGTCATTGAGTGAGGTATGCAGCAGATGAGCAGGAGTTGATCAGATTGACATAAATATTGACAAGACAGATGACATGAGGAGACTCCAGAAGACATGAGCATTTGTATTGTGCAGTGAGCAGTGGTAATGTGCTAGGAAAGATCTTGCGAAGGCAGTGACAAGCTGTTGAGCACAGTGAAACTTACTGCCACAGTTCCAAGCTGATGAGAGGAAGGTTCAAGAACTAAGTCTTGGAGATCTAGCAGCCTGTCCCAGTCCCTTGCAAATGTCACAACTGTAGCAGTAGTCAACTTCAGTCACTCTTGTGAAGGCTGATTTTAGCAGAGGTTAAAGGTTCATCCAATTGATTGTCATCCTATTCTAACGATGGTATGTATATGACAATTATAGCTTGGTAAAGTCTTATCTTGACAAAACAAACTGACAGAGATAATGTGCAGTGACAGCAGTACATGATAATATAGTAATGTGCATATATAAGCATACCCAGTGATATATGCATGATGTTTCCACAAATGATTTATACATTCACAGTATGTATGACAGTCCCTGGTGACCTACACATTGATATGGTGTGCTAATTTGATGATGCCTATACATAGCTGAGCGTTTACATAGTGACAGTATGCTAAACCAGCAGTACATCCTGCACAGTGAAATAATGATTACACTGTATGCTCAGTAATGATATACATAACCAGTTGAACAGTGACAGAGAGGAGAACTTGTGACTTGACATTGATGTACTTGACAGAGATCAGGTTGACTTGACAGTGATATATTTGACAGTATATTTTGAGTAGGGAATTGATCAGTTGATTGAGCAGCAGTTGATGGATTTGTGATTAGGGACAGTGAAAGATTGACATCACAATTCAAGGAGAACCGCACTTGGAGGTTTCAAGGACAATTCTGGAACGAGAAGAGACAGTGCTATTTTACATGAGAAATGATCAGCTGCAGTTTGCTTGGCATCTCTTGAGCCAACAGCAGACATATACAGGTTTGGCAAATGAAATCATTGTATGAATGAGTGAGAGCAGCAGTAAAGAAAGATAATGCACAAGAGCAGATCCTTGTAGCAGTTGGATTCTTGATATGATTAATGAGCAGAGATAAGCAGTCGTAATGAGCAGCAGTGAGAAGTGTGTTGCAGCAGTGTTGTATGATGAGCAGTATGATCTGAGTTGACCAGCAGAAGAAGTTCTGATCAGAGGATAATTTGCAGCAGCAGATGGCCAGCAGTAGTGATGATGAGCAGCATTGATGGTGAGCAGATGAGCATGAGCTGAGATAGTTGACCGCAGATTGATGAGTTGATGTGACAGTAAGCCTTAATGTAAAAGCAAGCTTGTCTTGCTTTTGAGGTTAGGATACCTCAAACCCTTCTTAGCAGGGTCTAAGAAAACCAGGCAGGGTCCTGGATTAAGAGCAGGTGCTCTATATATCAGTAGGTGTTGATTTTGCCTAACGGTTGTAACCGGACCAAAATAATACAAAAAGATTACAAAATTATATTGTGTTGTGTTGTGGTTCCTGATGATCTAAATGCTTATGCTTTGTGAATGATGAAGTGAAAGATGCTTATGGAATGATTAAGAAATTAGCAGAATAATTGTATGATGAATTGGTAGTTAAGTGTGACAGGTCAAGAAAAGTTGTAAAATTGCTTTACACTGATTCACCCCCCCTCTCAGTGTCAACAACAATATCTGCCAATGAGGGACCAATTTTGCCCAAGAGCCCATCCGTCCAGGCCACTCTCCAGGGATCATTTTTGGACATGCTCTTGGGATGGAAATTGCCATTTTTGCATGTGATAACCATAACGACTGATGCTCCTCTCCTATAGCCTATCTTACTACTAGTGTCCTTATAGCTGACTCTATTTGATATATAGGGTTTTCCTTTTCTCCTTGTTCCCTTCGCTTCAGGATTTCTAGTGTACTTTCGGGAGATGACTTTAGCACTCCCATTAATGACATGTTGATACATTGTAATTTACAGTCCCTTTGACCTATTTTGGTTGTCAATGAACAATAATATCATTTCATTTCATTTCTACAGCCAAACAATAATTATCCCAAAATCAAGAGAGATGAAAATCTTCCAAAAAAAGACGAAGATGGATAACAAGAAGAGGAACAAAATGAAAATTCTGTCAGCAATCTTATTGATCTCAGGAGCATCAACAATATGGGTGGGAGTTCTATACTCTCTGATTGGTAAACTGATAATAGAACATCTTGACTATTTTGGAATGTTTCATCTTTGATATGCATAGAAAAGGGGCAACTTCTAGTTTTACTTTGATTTACTCAAGTGTTATGCTCCTTTAGGGATCAAAATATTGACTAGCGGCATTTAATACAATCAAGATCCTTTTCGTAAATGATGTTCTAGTCATTTGAGGGACCCCCAATTCACACCACTAGCAAAGACTAAACTTACAGTTTGGCCCTGGCACAAACACTTTCTGTTGCTCACAAAAATGATTGGTAACTTGGTAGTATCATCAAATGTATAACAAGTTTTCTTTTTCAATCAGCATGCATTTCAACCACAGGATTCCACAAATTATAATGCTTCTGAATATCAGGGTGAAGATCAGAAGAGTATTAAAGTGAAACAAAATGCCATTATAGGGATCAGAACACAGTTAGTTTACAATATACATAATGTGGGTTTGAACCAGTGAAGTAATACAGATTTTGACTTGTGAAAACTTCACAACAGTTGTAGCTTGAGATCATTTGCATATTTCAAATACCTGGAGGCAATAAGGGCACGTCGTAGTTCATGCAGTCATAAACTTGTAAGGAAATTTCTGAATTGTAGAGAAATGCATAGAAGCCTATCATCCACTACAGAAAGCTGTATGTGGGTTATCATTGCAATCCTGAAATCATTTGTGGTAGAAAAAACAAAGAGGAAACAAAAGAACAGCAGAGCTTAAAACCTGTGTATAGACAACAACCTTTATGTGACTGAAAAACTTTCCTTGCTATCTTAAATCATGCATACCTTCATAGCTTGGTCAAGATAGAGCCCTTTTGGTAAGAGGTTGGTGTAATCAAGAAGCCGTTTAACATTTTCTATGTCGCTATCTATACTGTCTGCCACACCAGGATATTGAATCTTCATTGCAACCTCCATACCATCTTTTGTAACAGCTTTGTGAACCTGCCAGTATATACATCAAACAATTTAAGACTCTTAGGCAATAATATCAAAGGGTTTCTGAATTTGATATTATCAATATTTTAAAAAGTGAGTACGCACTTCAGAAAATTAGAATTTTCTTGTTTTAAATGACACAGTTCATTATCCTTCTGAGGGTGTCGTATTTTCCAGCAATTCAGTTATTAAACATCAAATAGTAGACAAGAAGATGGGTGTTTTCTAGCAGTAGAAGATGT
This sequence comes from Pseudotsuga menziesii, assembly GCA_001517045.1. Lineage (NCBI taxonomy): Eukaryota > Viridiplantae > Streptophyta > Pinopsida > Pinales > Pinaceae > Pseudotsuga > Pseudotsuga menziesii. Next base: position 188,818 of record LPNX010357557.1, read on the forward strand.
ATTTACAACTATAGTATGTGAAACAATTTAAGACTCTTAGGCAATAATATCAAAGGGTGTCTGAATTTGACATTATCAATATTCTAAAAATTGAGTACGCACTCCAGGAAATTAGAATTTTCTTGTTTTAAATGACACAGTTCATTATCCTTCTGAGGGTGTCGTATTTTCCAGCAATGCAATTATTAAACGTCAAATAGTAGACAAGAAGATGGGTGTTCTCTAGCAGTAGAAGATGTATATACAACTATAGTATGTATCGTAAAACATAAATACATACGCTAGAGACTATTATATGTAAAACTAATGGCATAAGTTAGCATCAATCGTTGGCCCAGGAACTGCTCCTAATGCATACAATGTCACTCACAACAAATCCATCAATTGCAACTTGGTAGAAGTATCAGCACCTAGAATGAATTAAGATAGACTCCACCCATACAACATGTAAAAATGCTAGGTATGAATGTAGGCAGCACTGGGACAGAACCTAACCACTGGCATTCTTTGTAATATTTTGCCCTGTCATCAATCTCTGTTCCAGCACCTAAAATGTATGCACTTACTAGGCTTACTCCATTATTGTCTGTAGGTAGTACCCTTAGGAAGTACCTTATGGTTTTCAATGGGCTACACCGATACGACCAAAGGTTATAATAAAACAGTAGTGCACTAGGTGACAACTTGCATATGGGAAATCATTATTTGATTTTTATTTCGAGCTGGTGATGGCAATATGCATATCTGGTCCCAGTTCCTTAATGGTCCTCAGCTGAACTTTCAGTTGATTTTGTACCTAGGAAAGTGTTCCCCTTGTGACTTTGTGCCTAAGTCACTAAAAAGGGGGAAAATGACATGACCCTTCCATTAATTTCATGAGATGTGAAATTAATTTTACTTTAGAGACTTAAAGTGACTTTTTGATATATTTAAATGGGAGTTGAATGAAAATAATTATTTATGGAGAGAATGTGCATTTAATCTCATCCGTTGATCTTAAATCACAAGACTCAATGTGGGCCCTTGATCTTCTAACGACTCAGCTACTCTAGGTGAGAAAGCAAAAAGGAAAGGGAAAATGAAATGAGGTGTGTTGTCCGCCGATTGCACACCAGCAGCATAAATCTTCCGAAAGCTGTCTCCTCACTTGAGAAAGTGGGAGAGGTGTGACCTTGGGGGCAAG
>LPNX010357557.1:190138-206378 GCA_001517045.1 Pseudotsuga menziesii
GTGTTCATTCATTCAAGAGACTTGGATAGAAACTCGACTTGAGAAGAGAAGAGGAGTTTGGAGAGAGGGAAGAACCCAGGCACGAATCCCAAGGCAGATTCAAGCAGCAGGAGGAAACAAATTTCCAAACAGATTCTGGCACGCCATTCAAGGCACTGTACAGAAGCATTTATTGGCACAAAAATCGAGTAGACACGCAGTATGAGAAAGGAACTGCAGCATACATTTCCAGACTGTTTCGCACGAGTTTCTAGGCAGGCCGTACAGCAATAAATGAGCAGGCTTATTTCTGTAGCAGTGGGCAAGCTTTCCTAGGCCATGGAGGGCATAAAAATCGAGAAGATTTCACTGCTATTTCAGTGGGTACATTTACCAAGGAAGAAGACAGACCTTGGCAGGAATTTCAAGATAGTTCCAGACTGATTTTGACAGTCCGTACAATGCTGAGAAGGCACAAAATGCAAGGCTCTTTGTGCACAGAAACCAAGGCTGCTACAGCACTGTTTTTGAAGCAAAGAATTTATCTTCATTGGTTCAGATAAGTTGTACCTTCTGGATTTGTTAACTGCTGTACTTTATTTTTGAAGAAGAAAATAATACAAGAACTCTCTCTCACAGGTTTTCCCCTTCGGAGTTTTTCCGGGGGCATTTGCCCAAGAATTACTGAGTCTGAAATATTTGTGTGAAAATGATTTTATTTTCTACTCATTAAATTTGAAAAATTCTCATAGTGTTTCAAGCTACAGAATTGTTTATGAGTGAAAACTTCATTTGCAGCAGCCATTAAATGAATGGGGTTGGGATTAAGCTTTATGTGCTGAGTAAAAATTGAAACCGGGTTGGGAAGCAAATTTTTACATGGCATCAGAGCCAAGTTAAAGAGAAGGGAGCAGAATTTACAAAGCAGTGATTTTCAGAGTGGAGAGATAGATTTCTTTTGTTTGCCAAGCAAAATTGTTGGACTTACATTTTCAGTGAGATGGCCCTGGGTTGAGGATAGAGGACAGGTTGGACAGCGGAGCCAATATCAGTCCTTGGAAAGCAAGAATTGTGCTAATTTTCCAGGAGAATGAGTTGTGAGACATCGTGAACAGCACTCAATCAAATCTTGTGGTGGTACCTGCTGCTATAGATGCAGCAGCTAAAGCAGTGTTGGAATTCTTAATGATACCGAGGGAGGGTGAATCTGTATCATGCGCAAATTAAACAATTTTTCACTTCACGATTTATGCATCAATTTCAATTTCAATCATAACAAGAAAAGACAACTGTGCGGAAAGTATTAAAGTAACTTTATATATATAATTTTTTATTACATAGATAGATGGGAGACTCCAATCTCCAAGATGTGAGCACCAACTCACTCATACATCAATCTGATTGGAACACCAATCTCACAAACAAGCACCAACTCCCTATGTCAGGCTCCAACCTAAGAGGACACCAATCCTCTATGCAAGCACCTACTTGTGGTGTTCAGGCACCAACCTAAGAGGAGAATTTGATCTTCTATCTGATCCCCGTGCCTCCACCCTCATTCTCCAGCTCCAACTGGAAGGAAGCTCCTACTCCTTGTCCTTCCCCTTCCTGCCTCCCTGAAATAGATGTAAATGTACTTCTGTCACACTGTCTTCTGATCTGTTTCTATGATTTGCAATCTCTAATTTGCTACCTTGAACTACGATTGTTGCACATACCGCTTTACTACAACTGCATATATTTTGCGCAATCATGTGCTTCAGTATCTGTTCTCACACTGATCTAGTACTGTACACTCTGTTTCAGTCTTGCGCACAAGTTCTCTTGCTTCATACTCTACTTGAGTTCTACACACTATCTTGATTCAACATACTGCTCTGATTTTGTGCACTTCCTCAGTACACTCATTCGATTTTGCGCATTGTCTACTGCTCTGCTTTATTATTTTGCGCTATTGGCTCTCTGTTTTTTCATTCTTCTGGATCAACGAGCCATTGATACCCCAGTAATTCGAAGCTTGTAAATTTAAAATACATCTTGCGCATATATAAGCTTACTTCAACATTTCCATCTCTCGCCAATTTATACTATTCCTTCTATTCTTGTCCAACTGCTTTGTCCATAAGTTGGGGTTCCTCTAAGTCGGTGACAACCCTTCTTCCTTACTTTTCGGTCAAGCTTCATATTCTTTAGTCGGTGTGCACTTTTGTATCATTGCTAACTTTGTGGACTTGGGGGGGATTGCGCACTAGTGAGACATGTCTTAATGGGTCTTACCTAGTAGAGTGCCATCGCTTGGTTGTAATTGTGCACTGATGAGACTTGCACACATAATTTCTATATATTTCTTCAAACTGGTTCCAAGTTTATAGAGGACCACTACTTGGTGGGACTTGCGCACTGCTAAGACTTGCACACATGTTATCTATATACTTATTTAAACTGGCTTCAAGTCTTCATGCTTCTTGCTTGACATCATCATGCTTCTCATTTGACATGCAACTCCAAAGTTCAACAATCTCCCCCTTTGGCATCAATGTCAACACCAATCGAAACTAAGCTCCCCCCTGAATATGAGCTCTTCTTCTTTGTGTGTAACATGCTTCCCTTCTATTCATGTCATTTGACCCTTTTCTCGGCTCTTGCAAAAACTCTGATTCAGCACTTATCTGTGAAGCCTTCTACCTTGTATCTTTCCTTATCTCTTTGTATCTCTTTGTATCTCTCCCCCTTTGACATCAATGGAAAAGGGATGCTCCCCCTAAGTATGAGATTCCCCCTGACTTCATGCTCCTCAATTCTTCTTCCTGTCTTACTGTGCTATGCCAAGTTTCTAGCATGCCGTAGATGCTTTTGCGCAATAGAGTCTACATCATTCACTGAATACATCTTTATTAATGTTGATATTAATGACAAAAATCTTCTTCTGTTACTACTTCCAACTCTGCATATCTTGTTACGTTTTTCAAATTCTTCCTTGTTGCGTATCATACTAATTTGACATGTTGGGTGTGACAATTCATCCACATGGCTTGGACATATCATTTATGGTTTATGCATGCGAGTGTCATAGCAAAATAATGCTCGAGATTTTATTCCTCGTGCATAATCTCTTTAATTTAAAGCGTCGAATGTTGCTAACTCGTTTTATGCCGTCACACTTGAATGTGATTTTCTTTTACATCCTTTCAATTTATTTCAACGTACACAATTCGATAATTTCAAAACTTATTTATGAGCCATTTGCCATGTTCAACAGTCACAAAGGTTATCAAGCCATGTGTGAAATTTCCCATTACAAAAGATTTTGATTATCATTCTCATAGCTTAGTTCAGTATTTCTGTCACAATGGCTTCAACAGTTTAATGCAGCCATAGCTAGGCTTTCAGAAGCAATTCAATCTCTGCAACAAGAATTTGCAAACTTCAAGAGCAACTCTAAAGAATTGGGCTTCTCAGACTAAAGAGGCAAATATACAAGAATGGTATGCCTAATCGCAGGTGAACCAGATGAATGCAGATGACATTGCATCCCTGAAGAATGGGATTGACCGATTGGAGAAACAACAGGAGCACAAGCCGAGTTTTATGCAGCATCTTCAAGGAATGCCCAGCGGTATTGTTTTTGAAAAGCAATCTTCTCCTAAGACTAAATTGTGTATTTCATTACCAAGTTCTGATCATTAGTTTCTTGTAAACTACAATTTTGTAAACAATGATATTGATATGCCTGTTTAGGCAAGTTTTGACAAATGTACTCCTATCGCTATTGCACTTTTGCAACAATGATGCTTATATATGTACTTTGTCAATGTTTTGAACTTCTGCATCAGAGGTCCTTTTGAATATATGTATCTCGAGAGAGCCTAGATTTAGTTACTAGTTTATTTCAGCATTTTATTTACTTTCGTTGCTTGCCCCATTTCTTCGCTAGGAAGAAAGTTCTGTGGCTAAGTTAAAGCTTCATTTTTGTTAAAGTTTGCCATCCATTGTTTGTAAAGAAGTTGGGTTCTCCCACGCTCGCAAGCAAAAGAGGAAGGGATAGGGTTAGTTTCTTTCTTGTTTTAATTCTTTAATTTTTGCGCCACCCTTGCATTGCAAATGGATTGAGCGGCTAGTATTAGTTTGTATTTTGTTTCAATTGACTCTCTTGTGCCCACACCTTGCAAGTGAGTTGGCTTTGCCATCCTTGCAATATCATGTTGGCTAGTATTATTTAGGTTTCTTTAATTATTTATTTCAATATTCAATATATATTGCCCCAATCTTTGCCTCGTATCCACTCCCCTTGCCGGTTGGTCCAATCTTGGGTGATAAGAAAGGGAGAAGATTTGAGTTTGCTAGATTAATAGGCAACCAACTTTTATCTTGATAATAAATTGGGAAAAAAGGGTTGACCTATGGAGCTACAGGGGTAGAGGCCATTGGGAGCCTCGTGGCACTTAGTGTCCTCGTGTTGAGTGCCCAACAATCTTTGCGATTGACTTGCGCAGCTAGAAGGGAACCTTCTGTTCTCTTGTTGAGCACCCAACAATCTCTCTCAAATTGGAAGAGATAAGTGTTAGGGGTAGACACTTTAGTTAGGTTGTACTTTCATTGTTTCACACATTAATTCTTCTAAGCTCAAGTTAGAACTAAAAATAATTAAAATTTACAGGACCATTTGCAAAACGTAACAATCTATTGTTTCATTCTCACTTTTACTTCCAAAGCATTGCAATTTAAAGTTCTTTATTTTTCAAGAGCACTTCATTTCAAATTCGAAATTCACAAGTCAATTTATATTGCAAGCAAGTTCCTGTTCATTGTTTATTTATTTTGCATAAGTTTCATTTTAGAATTGTGAATGTGAATATTGGGTACTGTTGGAATGTGAATTGATATCAAGTTAAATTTCATAAAGTGTGACTCCATAGCCCATTTCAAGCAGGCACTGGTTTTGTGAATAATTATTTCTTTCTTGCAATTGCATTTGGATTATCTTCAAAGCAAGGTTTGCTTGTCATTGAAAACTATTGCATTTTTGCACGATTGTTTATCATTGAACTTAAGTAAACTTTAATAAATTTTCACTCCTAATTAAAACCTTTAATAAACTTAGTAAGTAGGGACTACCCCCCTTGACCTTTTGTACCCAACACACCTTCAAATGTTCCCCAAGGAGAGAGAGGCCAATTTTTACTAGGATCGGTGTTATTCGGTAGTGGTGGTCATGGATGGGCCCTTTGATACTTCATTTAGGAGTATTATGTCTTAATGGCACTGTTGACTGCCCTATGTTGGGGTTTTTAACCCTAAGGCTGGTGTCTGAGGCTTTAGGGGTTGATCACTGGGTCACATGACCCAACACCTTGTTTGCTTGCTCTGGTGGCCTGTGCTTGAACTATGAGACCCCGGTCTCCCTTCACAGCCATCTCATACACCCCCTTGGCCCTTCAGCAGAATGGTGCTCTCTCTCCTTGGTCTCTTTCCTCAAAGGATGTTATCTTCCATGCTGCCTTAAGGAGGGTGTTAAGGGATTTTAAAGCATTTTTGAGGTTAGATGGGGCATGACGTCTTCCCTCCAACTCACTCCATCCTTTCGTTCAGAGTGATTCGCTTATTATAGCAGTTTCTGGCACCTAGGGGGAAAATACCACAAATGGCCTACTATAAGCCTACTTTAGGCCATTTTTATATTATTTTATGTTATTTTAAGTTGACATTTTATAAATTCTAATTGGCATTTTAAGGCATGTAGGCCTCGATATTTTTGTAAAGTGAGTGTGAGAGGTTATAAATAAAACCTCTCCTCACTTCATTTGAACATAAGACGAGTGGAACAAAACACTATGCACTTATTTTACCCTACTAGGGCTCTGAGGTGCCCCTCTTAAAGAAAATGTTTTCTAGGTTTTGATGGCAAATTCTTGAAGTTTCTATGATTCAATGCTCTTGCAAAGGGTTTGTTGATTAAACACTTGCACAAAGAGGTATCTAGGGTTTTTCTTAATCTCTCATTGTTAAATGTTGATGAATGATGTATGTTTGTGGATTGAATGGTAGCCACTGGGTTTTGAAGGCAAATTCTTGAAGTTTCTATGGTTCAATGCTCTTGCAAAGGGTTTGTTGATTAAACACTTGCACAAAGAGGTATCTAGGGTTTTTCTTAATCTCTCATTGTTAAATGTTGATGAATGATGTATGTTTGTGGATTGAATGGTAGCCATTAGGGTTGCATTTTGTCTTGGCTAGATCTTTCGTCAACTTTTAGTCACCTTGGTTTTAGAAGAACGTCTTTATAAGAGTCCTTCTAGGGTTAGGATCTTATGGCTTTAGGGTTTGTTGTAAGACATAGGCTAAGCTTCTCAAGAGGTAAGTTAGTCACTCCTTAGATGCCCTAGGTTAGGATAAAGTCCTTCTCCCCTTTTCCCAAAACCTTTTCTTCTTTCAAAACCTAGCATCTAGGGTTAGTTCCTTGCATTTGCATGTTGGATTAAGGTTAGTTAGGGATGCATAAAACCCTAAACAGTCCTTTATTTTGCCCTAGAGGCCTACCCTTACCTCTCTTCTTACCCTCGCTCCTCCTTTTCCTCTTCCTACCTTCTTCCCCTCCCTCAGCTTGCCTTTCTAAAGCTGCGGCCTATCCCAAACAGCCTTATGGCTACTCCAAGTGAGCTCGACCCTGTTTGTTGACCCACCTTCAGCCTCGACTCTCCTCAAAACCACCCTCAGCTGCCCTTGTTTTGACCTCGGCCATCATTTCTTTCCCGTCTCCAAGCTCTCAGCCTACCCTTTCTCACTCCAACACCCTCATCCCCTTGCTATTTCCCCTCGACATTAGTCCTTTGTTGTCCTTACACCCTCGGACCTTCTTCCAGAAGTTGTTACAGCCCACAGCCTGCTTGTCTACCCTTTTAAGGCCTCATCCAAAGCCTTGCCAAGCAAGAGGGCTGACCTTTCAGGGGCAACCCACCTTATACCAGGTCTGCTGCTCTATAGCAGCCTTTCCTTCTCCATAATATCAGTCCTGTAGAATACATTTACCAGCATGCAAAACACTCACAAACAACACATAAATATTGGTTGGAAGGTTAGTTTTTTTATTAGTGTTATTGGCAATTGAATGATGGACTGATACCAACCTTATTTACACACATATATCAGACTATATATGCAGACGTTGTTTGGGATATGACCATAGTTTGAACTTCAATTATTGTTGTACCAAAATTGCAAATGTTCTTTGGATAGTGGATGAACAATCTAAAAAATTGTTTCAGATGTACATGCTTCTCTTTCCTTGAATGAGCAGTTTTATAACTGACTTATATGCATGCTGCTAAAACACATGGAATGCTCATACATGTTGTCACTTTTTCATTATTGTATCATGCTTGAAGTTGTCAGTCACATGAATACATATATTTGAATGATTACCGCTATCTTTACAACAATCATTATAATGGTGAATGGGTACTTGTAATTTGTTATACTTCGATATATGACATCTCGCAAACCAACCTTACCAAAGGGAGGAGTAGATGCAAGAACAATATAATTACATAGGAATACCATATTCAAACTATGTTGCAGTAGTTGTTGATGATGCCTCGTGTCATGGCGATAATGCATATCAATTCCCTTCGTTTCCATCTGGCCTCACAAAAATTTTCTAAGACGTATGCTCTTATGTCCATAACCTCCCTTTCCTGTCGTTTTCATAACCTTTCCCTTCCGGCCGCATTTACATTCTAATGGTGAATGGGTATTCGTAATTGGTTATACTTTGATATATGAGTCCAAGGCTGCGGGGAATCACTCCTCCCCCCCACGAATCGCTCCCGATTCGCGCTCCGGGAAGAATCGATGAGGAATCACTCCCAAAATCACGATTCCTCTTGGCAGCGATTTTAGGAATCACGATTCTCTTAAAAAAAATTCGCTCCCTGATTTTTTCAGAATCGTTCAGGGAGCGATTAGGGAGCGACACTCCCGAAGTGATTCCGCAGCGCTCCCGAGTTGATTCCAACCCTAAAAAATGCTCCCGAAATCGCTTTCTGAGGAATTCCGCAACTTGGAAAAAAAATTTCTCATTTTTTTCATTTTTGCAAAAAAAAAAATTGGTGATTGCCTAGGGTTTAATTAGTGTTTATAAACACTATTGGCCTCCATTTGGACTCATTCTATTCCTCATTTGCTTGTTTTCAATTTTCTTGCTAGGGTTTTGAGTGGCTTTGATAGTTGTTTGAGAGCAAATTTGTAGGAGCTTGGAAGGGAGATTGGAGGGGAGATTGAAAGCTTCAATTTGTGAGAGCTTGGAAGGGAGATTGAAGGCTTCCATAGAGACATTCAACCATCCTTGAAGAGCAAAAGAGGTAGGCTCTAAAAACCCTATCTTTGTTTGTTAATGAAAAAAATATTTCACTATGTTAAAATTTTAAATCTTGTATGTGTATTTTTTCTACTCTTTCCAATTTCTTCTTCTTCATCATTCTATTGTAGGCAAGAAGTGATTCTCATATTGAATCAACAAGCATGATGGGTATGTGGTTTTTGTTTTTGGTTCCAATTCTTCTCATAATGGTGGTGATGGGAAGTAGATTTGATGGTGGCAATGATGAGGATGAAGAGATAGGGAGCCGCACATACCATGGAGAGGAGGAGGAAGAGGAAGAGGAGGAGGAGGAGGAGATTGAGAGTGATGAGGGGCCAAAAAAATACACAACCCCTTTGTGGAAGTATGTGACAAGGCTTGGGGGAGGGAGAGGGGGTGGAACCACAAAGTTTACATGCCTCCATTGTAATAAAACATACACAGGTTCATATACCCGTGTGAGAAAGCATTTGTGTGGGATTATGCCATGTAATCAAGGTAAGGCTACTGGAGTCAAAACATGTGACAAAGTGTCAAGTAAAGAAAGAAACAAATACGGGATGGAAGAAGAGGCCACTCAAAACAATTCCAAGAGATCAAGGGTCGAATTTGAATCCCCACAGAGAATGTTTAGTGGTGGATCTGGATCATCATCCCTCCATGCTAGTGGATTCTCGCCTATGCGAAAAACACTATCAAATTTCCTTGACCTTGGTTGCAGAGATGATGTGGATTCAAGTGTTTACAGGTTTCTCTATGCATGTGGTATGTTATTCAATGTTCTTCGCTCACCCTATTGGCATGCAATGGTACAAGCCATCAATGGTGCCCCTAAAGGATATAGGACCCCTGGGTATGATAAAGCAAGAACTGTGGGACTTGACAGGGAAAGAGCCAAAATCAAGAGTGCTCTTGGAAAGTTTACAAATGATTGGTCGTTATATGGGGTATCCATTCTATCTGATGGGTGGACAAATGTTAAAGGCAAGCCATTGATAAATATTCTTGGTGTGTCTGCTAGTGGTGTGGTCTTCCTTTAGCTCATGACTACTTAGATCGCTACAAGACTGGTATCAATATTGCACAACCTTTACTTGAAACCATTCAAACGATTGGGCCATACAATGTCATTCAAGTCATCACACATAATGTTGCTAATTGCAAGGCAGCAGGAGCAATCATTGAGGATAAGTATCCCAACATATTTTGGTCAAGGTGTTTGGTTCATACATTAAACCTTTTGATGCATGATTTTGTTAAGATGAAGGACCCTAGTTACCGATGGATTGGTGCCTTGTACAAGAGAGGTAAGAAAATGATAAAATTTATCACCAATCATAGCATGGCCCACAACATTTTTCGCAATCACTCTAGGTTGGAGCTATTGAAGATTGTGAAGACTAGATTTGGTAGCTACGACCTCACCTTCAAGAGGCTTTTGAAGGTAAGAGAGGCATTGGCTAGTATGTTCTCAAATGATTCATGGCAGGGATTGAAAGACAGAGTTGCAAATGCGTCTGATAGACATGACTTTCAGGAGGTGGAGGACACCGTTCTTGATGGTCATGTCTGGACACAGGTTAAATATGTTCTGCAATTCACTAAGCCCATTTATAATATGATTCGTTTTGCAGATACAGATCAGTTGGTGATTGGGGAGGTGTATGAGAAAATGGATAGCATGCTTGGTCATATCAAAGACATTGTTGAGCAAAGAGATGCAATCTTGTATGACCATATTCATAAACATGTGGTCAAAAGGTGGGATAAGATGAATGTTCCACTCCATCTTGGTTGGCCCAACCTGCACCTGGTGGTGGAGTTAGGAAAAGACCACACACAGATCCAAAGGTGCAAAATGGGTATATGCTTGCTTTAGACAAGTTGGTCCCTAATGAGGAGTGTGCTCAAGTACGGAGTGAATTGAGCCAATACATCAGTGAACATGGAATCTTAGGTACCTTGCATGCAACCAAAGATCGAGAGAGGTTGGATCCTATCCGTTGGTGGAACATGTATGGCAGCGGTGCCACATATTTGCATAAATTGGCAGTGAGGGTGCTTTCACAGGTTGTCAATAGTTCTTCTATAGAGAGGTGTTGGAGCACCTACAGCTTCATCCACAACGTCAAGAGAAATAGTTTGAATAGAGAACGGACCGAAAGTTTGGTTTATGTGCACTACAATTTGAGGTTGTTGTCCCATTATTGTGGAGCGGCCAAGAATGATAGAACTTTTTTTACCTGGGACAACAATCCAGAGGAGGCTAATGTGGAGGATGGAGCCATTGCATTAGAGCACTTGGAGGATGAACTCTTAGGTGATCATGAGGGTGATCCGATTCATACATCAGAGATGCCACCCTCAACCACCAGCAGGTTTCCAGATGCAGGAGTTTTGCCTATAGCTTCACAACGTCCGACAATCTGTGGGGGCTATTCATCTTCTTCTCGTGTTCCACGATCACTTCCAGCAGCTCCTTTTCCACCTAGAACACAAAAAAAAAAATTGGAAGTTTCTCGTGGCAAGAGGAAAACTTAGTAGATTAGTAGATAGTATCATAATACTTTGTATTTCATATTTATTATGGCCTATTTTGTAAACATTATGGCCTAATTTGAAGTTTGAACTTTGAACTTTAAATTGTTGATTGCATCTTGATTCTTATTATCTTATGATCTTACAACTCTTTGGTATTGAATATGATATTATGATGCTTTGTTTCATTTCATGGTTGATATTATCTGTTAGACTATTAGAGTTTGTTGATGGCAAATATTATATGTTGAAATTTGAAGATTGATGTTGTTGATGATTGATCATTTGATGACAATGCTACAAGTCATAGCAACTAGATGATTGATGTTATATGTGACATGTGTATTAATGGTTGTATTTATGTTTTCTATATCTAATTTGGTATAATACATGTTTTTTGTAATATATATGCATCAAAATATATTAAAATATATATTATATAAAAACGCTCCCGAAACGCTCCCAAATCGGAATCTTTTGAAAAAATCGCTTTTCGCTCCCGCTCCCCGCTCCCAATAGCGTATTATATGACATTCATACTTGTTACCTAATCTTGTACTTATCAAAGACTGAAATTGGTTATTTGCCTACCTTGGATGAATGCACTATTGAAGCTGATATATTAAATGCACTGACATGATCTATACTCATTCATATAGTATGTCTTCTTCATCCTTAAATTGACTCCATTAAGGCATTGGTCACTAATCCTCTTCAAAGAAGACATTATCTGGTGTTTAGTGTCCTTACAGAGTTGCTATTAGGGATCTCCCCTAGGAGGTTCCAACTTCTGAAGAAGTTTGGAGAAGTGGTTAAGGTGACAATAGTCACTCTCTCCTTCATATGTTTGTCAGTAACTTGCCCCGCTAGTTCAGTCGGTAACTTGCCCTACTAGTTCAATCGGTAACAGGGTCTAAACAAAGGAGTTAAGAATCGAGGTGACAGTGGGTTCCAAACTTTTCTGCGGTTAAGTGTTTTTTAGGCAACAACAAATACAGCTCATTCTCTTGTTCCATTTTTTCCGGTGACACTTCCAGTAAGGAATTATTTTCTTTAAGTTTCTTGACATCATTTCGTGTGTAATCTAATTGTCTTTCAAGATTCCTTTTCTTATCTTCTGATTCTTCATGTGTTTTGTTTGTAAGTACTTCTTCAGTCCTTTTGACCTCAACCTTTTGAATTTTCAAACAATCAATTGTTCTTTCGGCATTAAGTATCTCATCATTTTGTTTGCCTAAATCTCTTGGATTCTTGAAGTTTTATCTTCAGAGATCGATTTTCTTTTCTTTCTTTTATTAATTCATCCAAGGCACTAGTCAATTCACCTTCCCAGTCAACTTCTGCAGTTTCCTCATCTTCATACTTGAAGATTTCTTCTTCACTTTCAGAATCTTCCTTACCATTACTTATATCAAGCAAAATACAAGATTCATTTTCAACATAGGATTTTGAAGGTGAAAAGCAATCTTCATGGTAAAAATACTTACCAAGTGTTCTTGAAGTAGAATCTGATTGACTCTCATGTGTCTTATCTGAAACTATTTCCTCATCAGATGATTCTTCCTTAATAAAATAATAGCAATTATCCTTTTCTTCTGAGTCTTTACTTCCCAAATATTCTATAATTGCCATGAAGAGCACTTCCCTTGAACTATTGTCTTCTTTAGATGAATTGTTTTCTTTAGAATACAGAGTCTTTTTCTACTTTGAAGAACTTCTTCTTACTTTCAAACTTGCTCTATTGGTATGTAATTTTTCATTCTTTGTGATTATAGTCTTCTTCACTGTCACTATCTCAACTTTCTTTGTAAGGAAATTTTGAAGCAAAGTGACCTACTTTACCACATTCAAAGCATTTGAAAGGTAACTTACCTTTGTATTTGCCACAACCCGTTTTTAGCTCCTTTCACAAAGTTTGCTTCCTCTTTGTCTGATTCATCAGATGAGTTCTTGTTCTGCTCATGCTTGCTACATTTTGTTTTCTTGGTGGCTTTGAAAGCTGCTTCTTTTCTAGAAGGATTTTCCTTTTTGGTCCTCATTCCGAATGCAGTAAGAATTCCATGAAGCTCGTCCTTTCTCAATTTATCCAAATTACTTCTATCTTCTAGAATTGACACTTTAGAATCAAATCTCAGTGGCAGAGTTCTTAGCACCTTTTGTAAGATTGCTTCTTCAACAATTTGTACTCCAAGGCCTCTGATAGCATTCATAATCTCATCAACATGGAGAAGATAGGATGCAATGTTTTCTTCTTTCCTCGTCTTTAGCGTTTCAAACTATCCTGAATATGTTTGCAACTTTTCCTTCTTAACCTTCTCATCTCCTTCATAGATGTTTTTAAGCTTATCCCACAATTCTTTAGCTGATGTACATTGTTAGAGATTTAGCTTTGGAGGCACTCCGCATGTTTTTGTCTTGTATGCGGAAGTGACCATACACTAGCTAGGATACTTTACTTTGTAATGTTGTTTTATAAAGTTTAAAGTGACTCTTATGTAAATGGGACTTTTTATAAAGTATTCTCTTGTTTTAATTTTATAAAGTGACTTTATGAGATAAAGTGCACTTGGTTCATAAAGTAAATGTGACTTTATTAAAATTAAATGTACCCACTTTTGGGGGAAAGTTTCTCAACCCTTAATCTTGAAAAGGCAAGATTTAATCTTGGCCTTTGGATTTAAGGAATGAGGAAGGTGAAAAGTCACTCTCAAGTTATAAGAGAGAGCCTAGGGTAGTGTGCAAGACAAGTTGAAGAAAAGCATTTCCAAGAGTGAGCATTTGGCTGAGTTATTTGCAAAGAGAGAGGGAGCTGCAATTTTTCTCAAGTGGGCACGAATCCCAAGGAGAATTTTTTTTCACAAGAGGGCACGAATCCCAAGGAGTTGGGCATTTTTCAAAGGCATTTAGTTTCTGCTGAGTTGTATTGTTCTGTACAATCCGTACAGTATAGCAATGGCATAGATTTCGAGAAAATATTTCTGGGCACGATTTTCAAGGAGAAGGGAAAAAAATTCAAGCACAGAAATCTGTACAGTCCGTATAGTCTACTGGGCACAGAAATCGAGGTGGGCACATAAATCGAGACATCTAGTATTGTCATTAATGTTGTGAAATAAATGTTGCTGTAAATTATTTTTCTGCCTGATAAATGCTGCAATAAAATTCTCTTGGACTAGTTTTCCTTGGGGTGGGGTTTTTCCAGGGTCACATTGACCAAAATTCTATTGTTTTATGGGTTTATTAGTTTATTGTTTTTTATGTGTATTTCCGCTACTACAGACTTGGTTTTTCAGTGTTTCAACTTCATGGTTGTTGGGTTTTATGCATGTGAAGTATTTTTACTTAATGACAGTTAAAGTCTGAAATCTGGGTTTAACTAAGTGTTTGGCTAAAGTCTAAATTTTTGTCAATATTTCTACAACCCGTTTTTAGCTTCTTCACAAAGTTTGCTTCCTCTTTGTCTGATTCATCAGATGAGTTCTTGTTCTACTCATGCTTGCTACATTTTGTTTTCTTGGTGGATTTGAAAGCTGCTTCTTTTCTAGAAAGATTTTCCTTTTCGGTCCTCATTCCGAATGCAGTAAAAATTCCATGTAGCTCATCCTTTCTCAATTTATCCAAATTACATCTATCTTCTAGAATTGACACTTTAGAATCAAATCTTAGTGGTAGAGTTCTTAGCACCTTTTGTACGATTGCTTCTTCAGCAATTTGTATTCCAAGACCTCTAATAGCATTGATAATCTCATCAACATGGAGAAGATAGGATGCAATGTTTTCTTCTTTCCTCGTCTTTAGCATTTCAAACTATTCTGAATATGTTTGCAACTTTTCCTTCTTAACCTTCTCATCTCCTAGATGTTTTTAAGCTTATCCCACACTTCTTTAGCTGTTGTACACTGCATAACTTTGGTAAACTAGGAGTCTGCTAAACCACATAGTATTGCATTCCTAGCTCTTGCATTACATTCATATTGTCTTTTGTTTGCTTCCTCAACAGGTGCAGTTTTGGGAACATTGTAACCATTTTCAACAGATTGCCCGACATCAACGTCAAGAGACTGCAAGTATACTCCCATTCTTTTTCTTCAATATTTATAATTTGATCCATAAAACCTTGGTTCTCTGTTTGTAGAGAGTCCTTCCTGTTTATCAATATCTGCGCAATGATCTATCTTTCAGTTGTTAGACTGTTCCTAAAAAAACCTGCTCTAATACCAATTGTTGGAAGTCTTAATGATACTGAGAGGGGGGTGAATCAATATCATGTGCAAATTAAACATTTTTTCACTTTACGATTTATGCACCAATTTCAATTTCAATCATAACAATGAAAGACAACAATGGGCAAAGTATTTGAAAAGTAACTTTATATATAAAATTTCTGATTACATAGGTAAATGGGAGACACCAATCTCCAAGATATGAACACCAACTCACTCACACATCAATCTGATTGAGGAACCAATCCCACAAACAAGCACCAAATCATTGTAACAAGTTCCAACCTGTGAGCACACCAAGTGGACACCAATCCCCTGCGCAAGCACGAACTTGTTGTATACATGCTCCAACCTGAGAGGACACCAATCCTCTACGCAAGCATCTACTTGCTATATTCAAGCACCAACCTAAAAGGAGACTTTGATCTCCTATCCTTGCCCCATCTTGCCACCCTGGTTCTCGAGCTCCAACTAGAAGGAAGCCCCTACTCCCTGGCCTTGCCCCTTCCTCCCTGAAATAGATGTAAATGCACTTTTGTCACACTGTCTTCTGATTTGTTTTTGTGATCTCTGATCCACTACCTCGATCTGCGATTGTTGCACATACCGTTTTACTAGAACTGCATATCTTTTGTGCAATCATGTGCTTCACTATCTGTTCTATGCATTGATCCAGTTACTGTACACTATTTCAATCTTGCGCATTGTTTCTCTTGCTCCATGCTCTTCTTGAATTCTGCACACTATCCTAATTCAACATACTGCTATGGTTTTGCGCACTTGCTCAATTTTGTACACTCCTCCGATTATGTGCATTGTCTACTACTCTCCTTTTGTATTATGCGCTATCAGTTTTCTACTGTTTCATTCTTCTGGATCAACGAGCCATTGATACCCCAAAAATTCAAAGCATGTAAATTTATAATACTACATTTTGTACATATATAAGCCTACTTCAACATTTCCATCTCTCGCCTGTTTATATTATTCCATCTATTCTTGTCCAATTGCTTTGTTCATAAGTTGGAGTTCCTCTAGGTCGATGACACCCCTTCTTCCTTACTTTTTGGTCAAGCTTCTTATTCTTTAATTGGTTTGCACTTTTGTATCATTACTGACTTTGTGCACTTGGGGGGGGGGGGGG
>LPNX010357557.1:206473-234798 GCA_001517045.1 Pseudotsuga menziesii
TTTTTTTACAAGGGGAATCAGCGACAAGGCGTAGGGCTGGTAGCACGTTGATGAGACTTGCACACATATTTTCTATAGATTTCTTCAAACTGGCTTCAAGTATATAGAGAACTACTACTTGGTGGGACTTGCGCACTGTTAAGACTTGCACACATGTTTTCTATATACCTCTTTAAACCGGCTGCAAGTCTTCATGCTTCTTGCTCGACAAGAAGGACATCAAGGCTAAGAGAATTATCCTTGATCCAGTTAAAGACCATGTGATCCCTCACATGACCGGTAAGAACCATGCATATGAGATGTGGGATGCCTTAACCTACATGTACCAGAGTTCCAATGGAAATCGAAAGATGGTGCTATAAATAAAATTGAACTAATAAAAAATATGAATGATGATAATTTTGCAATGAATGCTCGCCTTATATAAGGTTGGAGCGTTTTAATTTGAAGGGTTACAACCCTTTGTAGATCTAATAATAATAATTATTTGTTTTAACTTAATATCAATTATTCGTTATATTGCCTTCCCCTTAAGGGAAATTTTTGTCCTCAAAGCTGAATTTGTTGACATCGTCTTTTGCTCTTGATTTGTATTGATGCTTGATTTGATATATGTGATCTTGACTGATCTCTCCTATCTTAACGAGGGTTTGACTCATTTTTATGTTGTGATTTTGAGGGTGGATCGCTTCACTACAATTTCTTGTGTACTCAACGCAAGGGTCCAAGAAAAGATCCTCACGGAGCTCGATCTTTAGCTTGGATGTGAGTCGTAGACATGATTGTCAAGGTTGAATGGACACTTTCTAGATCATCTCATCCACCTGTGAGACACCACCATCCCCTATTGTTCAATCTACCATGCATATGTCACTTTGGTTGTGTGTACTTGTCATTATTCAGATCAGTGTAGTCAGACTCGGACTCGGCAAATACTCGGCTGGCTTGGGACTCGGCAGACTCGGTGACTCGGATAAGACTCGGCAAAGACTCGGCAAATATGAAAAAAATTAAAAATGTAGTAACTTAAAAAATAATATATAAACATATATATTAAAAATTAAAATTTAATATATAAGCATATAACAATTCAAAAAACTGATAAAAAGACATAGCAATGCATTTTAACGAGAAGTGTTTTCTCACTTGAAATCACAAGATATAATTATTAATTACAAATTATACAAACCATAAAATTATTAAAAAAAAAACTGATAAGAAAATTTCATTAATTAACAATTATTAAAAATATTAAAAAAATGAAAAAGAAAATTGTAAGAAATACACTATCATCATCCTATCCTAACTACGAGCAATCGCATTCATCAACCAAACTACCAATGGCCGCGTCATCGCCTTACATTTATAAAATCCAAAGTATAGAAGTTCAATGAAAACAATAAAAAATTGAAAATGCTCAGACCAGTCACATCCTCAGTGCTCAGACCAGTGTTAGCGAGCTTCCTCAGTGCATGCACACTCCCAAAATTCCAAGCACACAAACAACTGATAAATTGATAATAGCTAGGGGGGAAATGGGAACAACTCAGGGGAAGCCAAACTATTCAATGAGATGATAGTGGAGAGCGGTGTTGTTTCGGGGGCTTATTCCCTCCCCGCGTTCCCTCCAAAATTCAAAAGCGACGGTCAAACAGTCAACGGACTCGCGAGTAAGTGACGAGTTTAGCGAGTAAATGACGAGTTCGGCGAGTGGCGAGTTTACCCTGTGAGTATGTCAAGAGTACTCGTCTTGGTGGTCGCTCGGCAAGACTCGGCAAGACTCGCGAGTATTCAAAGAGTCTGACTACACTGATTCAGATAGATCACAAAGTCAAAGTCAGTCCCAATTCATTTCCCTTTTGCATCAGCCTTTGTTGTCCATCCTCAGCCAGCAATAGCATAATGTTTACCCTTTGTAAGTATGGCATGGACAAGCAGACCTCCAGAAATTTCCAAGATTCTTCAGAGGCATAAGAACATCTTGCTATTAGTATTATTATTGGTCACCATAATTATGAATAGCTGATTTAAGCTTGGTTTTGATCTACATTATGGGAGCATTTCTTACCCTGGATGCCTACAGGATCATATGGATACAGTTTCTCACCTTCAGTTTGGGTACTTTGACCTGGTCAACCTAGTTGACCAAGTCAAGCACGGTTCACAAGGTAGTGACTCAAAATACAACATGGTCTATATTTGTTCGAGACATGCCCAAGACCAATACTACGATTTCATTTTTGAGAGTTTGGCCCGGGTTCTCCTGAAAAGTGATTATTATTACTTTATTATTGGCCAAATAATCAAATTTTATTACAGATGGCAATATGATGAGTTCTCCTAGAGCAGTGCAGTGTTCCAGGGAGTATGAGTAGTCACTTATACCATTCTTCTATGTCTCCATATCATCCAAAGTAGTCAATTGCCCCAGTTTGAACCATGAGTTATGGTAGATTTATCATTTTCCAAAGGTTGTACCAGCAAAAAATGAACTAGAGAAATCACTAAAAAAATCGATTTGGCTTCCCTCGTCAATGAAATGGCATGGAATTTCGACAGATGATGTGTTTCAGCATACCAAACAATCCTTCGGCAGTTTTCAGTCAGCAGATGTCCGGATTATTTTATATTGGCTCAACCAATGAGGAAATCCCCCCAAGGGGCGCCCCCTCGACTTGGCCATTGATGTATTTCATAGTTATAAGAGGCCTAGGGTGAATTAAGCCCATACTGACCCCCTCCTATGTACTATCATGTCACATCTTATGTTATATAGTGACTTTCACTTAGGATAGTCGTTCTTGAGCAAAGTGCGCCCCCTCTTTGACTTAGTCACTTGATCCATGTGTTGAGTTATGTATTTTTTTATCTCCATCGTTGATGATGTTTTAATCTTAACCATTGGATGTAAAAGTAAGTTAGGGTTTACATCTCTCTCAAACTATTTAAGAGAGGTGACCCCCCCATTGTATTCATGAGCTTCGGCACCGAAATTTGAATAAATAGATTTTTGTCTAGGATTACTCTTTTGTGTATCTTGTAAATGATTTGATGATCTGATGACTCGCATTGCTACTCTTCCACACTGAGTTTTGTTCGAGATCTATCTTGTATTTTTTCCTTTGCCCATTTCATCTGTAGGTTGAAGGAGGCATACTAGAGAGAGAGAGAAGGCGTTTTTGTGGGGTAACTCACCATCATCTCGGCTCTAGGGTGTCCAGAACATGGAGTATTTCTATCTTGATGATTTCCTACTTCCTATCTTTTCTTTTTTCTACAGATCTCATTCGTTTGCCTTATCATTTGGTTTTCACTGATCTGGCAAGTTGAAGGAGGTGCTAAGGTGTCTGGTTGTGGCTCAACTACATCAAGATCTTCTCCGAAAAGGCTCATTTGAACGAGGAAGTGGCATTCTTCATCATTTCTAAAGTCATCTACAAGATCCAGGTACGTCTCGCAGGTAATTTCTCCTTTTATTTTCTACATGCATTACCCATCACTTCCATAATTATAAAACCCTCATTTTTTAAATCTAAAAGTTCTGGTTTGCGGCGAGCTATATAACTTAAAACCCACTTTGGAATAAACATAAAACCCCTAAGTTTCAATTTTCACCATAATCGGATTCCATTTTCCCATCCTAAGCACTGGCCTGCTACTTAGGGAAAAACGCCCTCCTTGGGAGGAGTGGGTATTTCTGAAACCGTAAACTGGGTATTGTTGGTTTTGCTTTCATTTGCCTAATCCTACATCCAGCAATCAGTTTGAGTATCCAATTTCATTAAATTTCACTGTTTTGCCCTAGATCCCAATTTTCTCCATTAAACCCTATAGGGTAAAATTGGGGATTTTCACCTAGATCCTCGAAATCTCTTGGTAATCGTTCTAAACTCTAATTAACCATCCTACTAAGAGATTCCACCAAGTTTCCCTCGGTCATCTACTCATTTTCCTTGTTTTAGGGTTTCTTGGTCATAGGGACGCTCCCTAGGCTCTGTATTTTCACTGAGTCCGAAGTGTCGGTATCCTTGACTAGTGTGACATCCGAGTTCTTTCAAAAGTCTTGGATATCGTAGGTCGCAACTTTAGTTGCCTTTCCTCTGTCATCCTAAATAGGATTATCTCACGGAGCACCTACAAGATTTGTGATAACATTTTTGGTGTCATTGTCGAGGAGGTAGAGGCTTACCTTGGTTCATTTTACCTACCTCCGGTTTCTGTGAATGGTCTTATTGTTTATATTCATTTATATCACATTGGGTTTTAAATCCAGTGGTTGCATTTTCAAATTATTAAACTTTGCACAATCACTGTTTTGTTTATACCTCTCCTACGACATTATCCGTTGGTGAACACGGCAATTCATTCACCTGGCGACTACACAATGCGACTCCACTGAGAAACGAACCCAACACATAAATCATAATGAATTCAGAATTTCTCCTCGAATTCTCACAAACCATAAAAAAATGTACTGAAATAGTAATTAATATTAAAAAGCAAGATGACGAAAGGGATAGATGGAGGTCAGACTATTGGTATGAGCATGATCTTGAGCATGATTATGGGTATGAATCTATTATCACAATCTTTATGATACCCACCAATTCCCTCACCCACATAATAAAGATTTCTCAACCAGCCCGAGTGGACCGGTAAGTAAGCATCAAGTGAATGATCCTTGTAATCTTATTAGGTACCCAACTCAAATAAACAGAGCCGTTAGGAAACAAGCTAAACCTTCTCCATTTGACTTCTCCGAAATTCCTGGGGCACCTCATCCTATGCCAAAAGGATACACTCAAGGGTTGCCTCGTTTCTATGCAAATGCAATCTAATCAATTGAAAAACAGTTGGATGCTGTTTGGTATTTAATGGAAGCATATCGTGCTGAGGATGAAGATGTCTATAAGCCCAAGGGGAATCTTTAGAAGGCAAAGCAAATTTTTTGTTATATACGTTAGCACCAAGATCCGTCGCTAGATACGACATGTTCACCAAGTTATTAAGAGATGAATGGGGTAAGAACATTGATAAGTCCATACAACTAGATAATAATGATTGTGTTGTCGAGGATCAATCTGATAAAGATGATCACGATAACCATAATAAGATAACTGACGATTTTCCTTACCAAATAGATTCCTCCTCTCCTGAGCCAACAATGAATACGCCTTTGAATGACCCTTCGATACAAGAAAATGGTGATGAGGAAATGTTGACCCTTGAAGATTATGACTATGATATTGATATAGAAGGAGAACAAAATGACCACTATCAGGAACCATCCATAGTTGAATGTCTCATCTGTGAATCCATCGAAGATCCTCATGGCTTGGTTGATGATTATTTTGATTTAAATTTTGCTCATATCTCAGAAGAAGGTCAATCACATGATAATTATGATATGATTGTAAGTTAACTTGATCAAAAACATCCTTGTACTAATGGTATCAATAAAATTCCTTATCCACTCTATAATCAGGATGTGTCGGTTCAATGTGTGGATACTGACCTTGCTTCAAATCTTGCAATCATTCCTTGAATTCAATTGAAAACTTTTTTCTCTCATCAAATTTCGAGATCAATTATTCATAGTCATCTGGGAGAAAATTTCAATCCACCCTCCCATCCCAATTTATCAAGTCTTCTTGTATGGAATTGTGTTCTGATCAAGCTTTTATTTTCGAAATATTCAGTCAAGAGTCTAAACATGGTCATATAATTGGAGAAAATGCGTTTGATTTCCCTTCTCAATCATCTTTGATGAATAATATTTTTCAATTTACAACTCGTTCTTATGGGTGGTTGGAGAAGGTGTATAAAGATCAATTTCATCTTTTCTCCATTTTTTAACAACAAATGGGCTTGATCTCTTTCTCAGTCTCATTACATTACAACTTGTCCCCAGTTGATTCTCCCATTTTTTTGGAGTGAATAGAATTGAATGCCCTTGTTGCGTAGAGGAGAAAACAAAGAATTGTTTGGAATGGATGAATCATGAGTCATATTGTCTTCTTCCATAAAGAACAAACTCGCATTATTTTTATGATCCTACAGATATCTTGATGGATGAGGTTCTCAAAAGTCAATTTCAGCCTTGGCATGATTTCATTCCACATTGTCCAGATCTTTCTTTGAATTTTAAACGGCAAGTTAGAATGGTTTCGGTTTTCATTTACATTACTTCTAAACCATCTATGGCTTGTTGGATCATTAACTGTAAAGAAAGCTCAACTGATCTGTTCAGCAAGTGGTTGCATTGGATTTATGATTTTACTTAACACTTGTCTAATTGGTTAGAGTAGGGTAGGTAGGATTTAATAAGCTCTCTGAGCAAGTAGTTGACTCTGCTTTCTGTCTTCCAGATTCTGAGTCTTGTCTGTGTTTAGCTCTTTACTGCATTAGATTAGAGCTTACTTTCCAGCACCTTATTTTCTCACATTTATTTCCCATCAGTTTATTTCCGCATATATTTTTCCCATACATGCTGCTGATATTTCTTGCTTCCATGTGCATAGGTAATAGGTAATTATCTAGAAAGGAAGCAGAAAGGCTTGAAGTGCTGGATTATTGTTGCTGATGGTGTTGCGGACCAGAGATTTATGAGGTTCTCAAGCACTCTCTTCATTAGAGCACTTGTCCCAGTTGGACCCAGATGTTATCACATATGCATTCTGCAGTTGGGCTTGGGCTACCATGATGCAGCAGACAGACTTATCTCTTGTTCTATTCCGAGCTACTTTTCACATGGGGTATGTTGTCGCCGAATCACACACCGTCAGCCAGAAATCTTTCAAATGGTTGTCTCCCAGCAAAAGGGAGAGGCGCAGCATTGGGGGCAAGCAAAGAGTCAGGTGTTGTCACCTGATCCCGACTCCTCCGTTTAGGAAAACTCCCAAGGAAGCCAAGGGGGGTAGTCCCTATGGAGAGTTACTAAGGTTATTAGGACTATCCAATTAGTTAATGGTTTGTTTATCAAGTTTTTGGGAGTTTAAAAGTGGGGTTTCAAGATATAACTGCAACAATAGTTTAAAAGAGTCCTTCTAACAGCATGAATTAAAAATCACTGTAAAATATATAAAAGATGCATGATACTTGATATTGATAATAAGCAAATGAGAGTGCAAGAACTAGTGCCTTATGAAGTCAACACAGTGAGAAAATGATAATTGTTGAAAAAAGGGAAATGTTGTGCAAGTGTATCTTGGTGAATTTTAAACTATTAGATTGTTAATCTTGGTTAGGGAAAGAAGGGAAACTCTCGAGATACCGTAAAGGTACAGAGAGGAATGTCCGGAAATTAGGCTTTGGTGGCTCCGTACAAGGACATGTTGGTTGCCAAAGTCCCAAGGGCATGTTCAACACTACACCAACCAGGGATGTAGCCTAACGGTGCCCCCAAGATCTAAGTACAGTGGTTCCAGATTCCCCAAGCAGAATTTTCCCACACAAAGTTTGATCAAGAAGCATTGGATTTTCGCTTATCTTTCGGGTAGTTAATTTTATTAGGTGACTGATTAAGTTAAATGTGAAATGTTAAGAAGTGCTTCCACTAGTTCTGAGTATCCCAGACAAGGGTAGAGCATAGGTAGTGGTAGCGAAACAAGTTTATTCCGACAAAGAGCGCTCTTGACTTGCTTTTCAGCGAAGTTCAAGAGACTTTGGATTCTTTTTATTAAAAAAGTTAAAAGATAAGAAGTAAAACAATACTTATGAAAAAAATATATGATGGCCAAACTTATGCGTCACTTTTCTGATCAATCTCTACTACTCGGCAAAGCCTTTGGGTGGAGATGAGAGCATATTTCGTGGTGACGAAGAGTTGTTTTATTTCTAAACTACTTTTGCAAAAATGAAAATGGATTAAACTACGAAATATGACTGAAAGTATACACCCTGCACTTAAGAAGTGAGTGTGTGATTTAGTGGAGTTAGAAAAAGGGAACTCACGAAAATGACAAAAGATTCAAACCCCCCAGGGGGGATGGGATATGGGTGTTGGTTACCCCACTGCTCTTGTTTAGATTTTTCTTTTACAATTTATGTGCTGAAAATGAAGTGCCTCTTAGTCCATTAAATTTGGATCTAAGAGCTTACAATAGTGTACAAAGATACTACAACAAAATGGGTGTCCACCGAATTGTTCTGAGCCCTTTTTGATGGTCTTGGATACTCCAAATATTCACTTTTATGTGCAGGCCTGCTAAAAACCAGCAAGCTAAAAGTGTTAGAAGATGATGGGAAAGACAATAAAAAAAAGAAAAAAATTGGAAATTTGTACTTAGAAAAATTTAGCAAAATTTACCAAGTGTAAGCACAATTTCCTAGCTTAGATCTAATGAATGATAAATTTCTTTTACAACAATCAGATCTAACTAATTAGCAATGCTTAAAGAATGATGGATCTAAATACTAAGCATGAAAGAATAGATCTACTTCTTAAGCAAAGCAAAAAGGATAAAAGAAAGGGAAGAGAGAGATTTGTTCGAAGAGATGGATGAGCCCTTTTGCTTCCAATGCTTCTCTCATAGATGCTTTTGGAGAGATTCGTATGCAAGAGTGTTAGATAAAAAAAATTGCCCAAGAGAAGGTGAAATAACCAAATTCCAAATTCCCTCAAGCTTGTGACCTACAGCTTAAACAATCACCAACAAAACTTGCGAAACAACAATGGAGATCTTAGTGTGTTCGAGTAAAATGAAACCAAATGAACTTGAGTACAACCAAATACTGTTTGTTGCATTTGAATCTCCCAATATCTAAGCACAAACAAGCAAATTATCAACCGTAAATACTTGTTTCTATATTCAATAAGCTAGATCAACAATACCGCAAGCATGTAATAGTAAATGAAAAGACAAAGCAACAATATCACCTCATGATCCAAGCTCCAACACCAATGCAAGATAGACCTCCAAAGCCTCCAAAATATTATTCAAAAAAAATAGCAGTATTACAATAAGCAGAGAGGCTCTTTCCATCCCTATAGAATGAGGAAGAAGGACCCCTATTTATACAAAAAAGGGAGAAGAGAGAGCTCATAAACCCTAGCGCAAGCATCAAGGAGAGATTAGGGGGCACAACCCTAACTGGCTGAAGCTCTGACTGCATTGATCTATTGTCCAACTGAGTTCCAGAGTTATGGCAGGGGGTGAGGTGGCCTCCACCCAGGCAAGGCTCCCACCCTATCACATTGGTTTTATCAACCAACCAATAAACATATGCCAAAGAGGAAAAACGCCCATGCATGGAGAGAGGCGCAAATCCCAAGGTGAAGTTCACTGTAGCACTCCGATACTGACTCAGATCAGTGAGTACTTGATTGGAATTTTACCAGATGCTTTTTGCCGAGCTAATTAGCCCTTTACTTTATTCAATTTGGTTTATTTTGAAGAGTTTTTTTTATTTATCTCCATTTAATAAAAGAATGATTATTTTAATTAAATATTCCTCCTTTAATGATTTTGAGGAAATATTCAATTAAGTTAAAATTAATCATCTGTAACTTAGGATAAGTGTGTCTAGGGGTTAAATGAGTGTTCTGGCTTAGAAAACAAGTCTTTATTTGTCAAAATCCACCCCCAGACCACTTAATTATTACATTTTAAAATTTATCAATTAAACCATAAGATAAATGGTTTAATTAATTGAAAATTTTAATTATTTTTCCATAGTTAAAAATAAAAAATAAAAAATCTAAGGACGTCCGGTAAATAAATTTTGAACAATGTTTAATGCATCCCGGGACCTAGGAAATGACCATAGAACATACCAATGGTGTCTAATAGGTTCATATTTTAATGTTGGACTCTAATAACCCCCCAAGGCCTAACCACCAAATTCGGGCATTCCAGCTTTAGAGGTAGTAGGAGAAAAACCCATCAATTATAACTCGACTAAAGTTAAAGAAATAATCGACAAGGGAAAAAACACCTTGGAATACCCTATTTGATTGTTAAGTCTAAGGGAACCAAGCCACCCAAGACCCCCCTACTGGCACACTTTATTACAACTGTTGATTTTTGTACCTAGTCTGATGTTCCCTAAGTGGCTTTATTTTGCCTAAGTCACTTAAGAGGGAAAAATGTGACCCTCACATTAAAGTCACTTAAATGTGATTTTATGACTTTAGTCACCTTTTGATAAAGTGAGTAAGTGAGTGAATTTATTTATGGGAAATAAATAAATGAGAATTTACTCTCACTGTGAAATTATAAAAAGGAGTGAGGGAGGCAAAAGTGAGTTGACTTTTTCATTTTCAAGTTGAAGGAGAGGAGAGAGCTCAGGGAGGTCGATTTTACTCAAGGAGGTCAAATTCCAGGTTAGGGTTTGAAGCTGAAGAATTCAGTGTTTGCTTGCACGGTTCCCGAGGTGTACGGCCACATTAATTGCCAGAGTACGGCTGCATTAATTGCCAGAGTACGGCTGCATTTATTGGCACGGTTTTCCAGGAGGATGTACGGCTGATCTGCACGATTTTCGAGGTGTACGGTCTGCTGATCTGCATTAAATGCTGCACGGATCCTGAGGAGTACGGACTGTGTACGGCTGAGTTAATTTCGGCACAGATTTCGAGGTAAGTACGGCTGCATTAAATGCTGTACTGACTGCAATAATTAGGGCACGAATTTCGAGGTAATTGTACGGCTGATCTGCTGTACGGCCTGCTATCTGATTTGGCACGAAATTCGAGGAGATGTACGGCTAGGGTTTGCTGTACATGTGCATTTATTGCTGAGAGAATTTCTGGTGGAGATAAGTTGTATTTTCATCTTTCATTTTCTGTCCTACATTTTACTGAAGAAATAATAAAAGCTCTCATCTCAAAACTGGTTTTCCCCGTGGGGGTTTTATCCAGGGCAAATTTGCCAAAAATTACTGTGTCAAATTTTATGGTGTGCATGTGTTTAATTACAGCCTGTTAGTTGTTTTCAGCGTGTTTAAATTGTTCAGAGAAATTTCATAAGTAACTTCAAGCCTATGCATAACCGGCTGAAGTGAAATTCAAGAAATTGTTCATTAAACCAGCAAGCTTTTAAACAAGGGTTTTCAACAACAACCCCATGGGGCATGGTCATTTTGACAAAAAGTAAAAAAGGCTAGCCAAATCTGGCTAACTCTGGAAAAAACTGAACCTCTGAACTCTAGAGATGAACATGCATCATGTTCAATAACTGGCGGCTCACTGGAAATCCACTAAGTGCAGAATTAGTGGATAACAGGGTATTAGCATGGATCTTTACAGCTTCAGTCAGTTCAGAGCCCTTTTCATCAGATCTTCCTTGTCAGGGATGAGATTCAGGAGTGCATTGAGATGCTTTCGGTGATGATCTAGTTCATTGTAGCAGAGCAGCACATCAAAGTTGATACACACAGTATAGAGGGGCTTATCAGTTGGAGACAGGTATATTTGGTGAGATCAGGTATACACTCCGTTGGTTCGATCTTGCTCTATGATGTATGTCAGTTACCAATGCTTATCAGGTTAGGATGATTATGGTGACTTATGCGTAAATCTATTGTTGCTTTAACCTATGTTATGATTAATCAAGGGACTTGATGTGAAGACTATTGCTCATGCCATGCTTGTACAAATTATAAACCTTAGTGTTAGGTTGGTTCCATTTATCACTTGCCCCCAGTGCATCCAGTTTCATCCATTGTAAACTTATCCTATGACTTAGATTGTTTGAGACTTGTGAGATTGAAGATCTTTTCCCCATTTTGACCTCTATGCATGATGGATCCCATGTTGTTTTGTGTCTCGGCTCGGAGTTGTGCGACAAAACTTGTTAAATCCTTGATCCTTCTGGGCCAACAGAACCCGCTGGTGTTAGTTCCTGAGCTTAGGCAAGTTGGGTTTTGAAGCTTTGACCTCTCTGGTTCGTTGCCCCCGATGTTTGGTCTTGACTGTGGATATTCCCCCTAGTTGCCCAGGAAGTTGTCAGTTAAAACTTGAAGCAATATGTCTACCATCATTACATGCATTATGAATTATATGTTATATACTACGTGTTGCCCACCTATTTCGACTAGGTGGCAACTCCATGTACATGAAGATGTACATAATCGTACAAGTTGTACCTTGGAGAAATCTGAGGATTTTTCACTCCTGCAGGGCTATTGCCCCTTTGTAAAACGAAATGTCCGCTCCCCTGCGTGGGAAAATTAATGTAATTTTATGTGCTAGTGTGGGTCATACGATACGGATGCCACACCATGGAACTGGTTGTTAGGGAAGTCCCCTCATCGAGTGTTTTTCCCTCTCCAATTGATCTTGTTGTGTAAACGAGTTTAATCGGTTTGGTTTTCACTCAAAATCCTCCAAAGTGGTGACGGGCGTTCTACCAGTCAAGTCCATGAGGTGGCTAAAGCTTCAAAGAGTGATTCATGACCATGCTAGACATTTGTATAGAGTCTTGCGGAGTTTCGTTGTGTTGTTGTATTTTATTTTATTTTTTCTGGTTAATTAATTTCACCCCTTGTTGATTAATTAACTCAGTTTTCGATGTAATAATGTAATTGCTCAAGCATGGCATTTTGTAATAGGGGCTATGAATGCAAAGTTAATTGCTATGAAACCCCCTAAGCCACTGCTTCGAGTCCCATGTCATTCTGATGAGTGGTTGAGGAGATAGACCCTTTTTGTCTAAGCAAGGTCTATTTTTCCTAGGGAATTAATTAATTTCCCTAAGTCAAAAATTCACATTTTTTTATTTTGAAGTAAAAAATCAAAAAATGCCATGGTAATTTGGTTTGGGGGTTCCTAAGCCTAGGAAAACTTATTCCAAAGTTTTTCAACCCCCCATGGCCTAGATATTAATTTTTCAAGTTATTTTTTAATTTTTCCTAAGTCAAAATTGGAAAAATTTTAAAAATTAAATTGAGAATTTTAATCTAAGGTGAATTTAAATTTAGCCTAAGTCTAAAGGTTAAATAATGTTTTGGAGAAATGCCAAGTTTAGAGTCATGTTTAGAGTGGTCTAAACTACCACTAAAAGAGGCATCCAAGTTTAAAACCCTCACCATATATGGAGGGCGTCATATCTAATGTAGAAGAGGGCGCTAGTATGAAGAAACTCCACCATAAATGGAGGGGGCGTCAACCTAAAGGTAAAACGTATGCATAATATGGAGGCGCTAGCACATTGGAGATGGGCGCTAGCACATTGGAGGGGCGCTATATTAAGAGGGCGCCACTAAATAAGAAGATGCACCACGTTTTGAAGAAGGGCGCTAGCTTGGATAGAGTAGGCGCTAAACTTAGTGGAGCGCCACCAAAGGAGGAGATAGCGCTAAATATAGAGGAGCGTTACCATTTCCAAAGAAGGGCGCCACCAAATAAAAATAGAGGAGGCGCTAGGGTAAAAAATCACCATATATGGAGGCGCCACTAGATTAAGAGGGGCGCTAATGCATTTAAATGGAGCACGTTACATTGTTTAGAGGGGCGCTAAACTTGGAGGCGCCACCATTTTTGAAAAGGACGCCATATTAAGGGAGGCGCCACTATTATTTAGAGGGGCACTATCTTAGATGGAAGTGCCAGATTTGGAGGAGAGCCACTATACTTAGAGGGGCGCCTATGCTATTTGGGCCCACTTTATTTTATCTTTTATTTTATTTGTCTATATTCTCATAAAAGCAAGATCTAAGGGTGAAATTAAGTCAAAAACCTAGATCCAATGGTGAGGATGCTCAGAACATGGATTAAGCACTCTGGCCATTCATTAAAAATTAATCTAAGGGTGTGGATTAATTGAGAAAAACGGAATGTCAAATACCTAGATCTAGTGGTGGAGATTAAACCCTAGATCTAGATCTAATCTCAGCCATTGAGCTTCAAAGGGTTGGGGGTTTGCCTCAACTATATAATGAGGGTCTCACTCCCTCATTAAACATGATCTCTCATGCTATTGTTACGCTGTCGAAAATTTCTTCTTACTCTCATATTTTCTTGCTACACCTTGTATTGGAAGCTTTGCCCTAGTTGGGCCATTTAATAAAAATTTCTTTGGAGGGACACTATGCTGCAAATTCTTTCATGATTCAAATCTTTGTAAGGTAACTTGTATTTTTCTAGTTTGCATTTCGTATTATTCTAGTTAGCTCTCCACAAAGTGTTTTGTGGAGAGATTAGAGAGTAAAAGTGCTTTTGCTTTCTTTTGTGAATGATCTAACATCTTCTTTCAAAGTATTTTGCAGGAACTGTTACGTATTCATCACTAGGATTACGATTTTTGCAGACATAGATTTATTTGCAGGTTGTCCAAGCAAGGAGATCTCTCCAAGAATCTCATTCCGGCAAATTTTAAATTCGGCCATTGACTTTCAGCCTTCCTGAAAAAGGGTTTATTTCACTGTATAGTGAATGTAACCCTTGTTTTAGGGCCCCAACCTATCATATATTAGTTAGGGCTTTTATTTCTGCTATTTTAACATTGTTTAAGTGGCTGGAAACTCATTTTCCAGCAACTCATTTTCCAGCCCTCTAAATCTCTTATTTCTGCAATATTTCACATTCAGATTTTCATGTAAATTTGTAAATTTTGTACTAATTTTTTAACAACAATTTTTTAGTGTTTTCCGTGATTTCCAGCGAAGAATAGCTTGCTGGTTTATGACAGGTTATGCACAAGTGAAGGAGATTTGATGCCCGAATAGGCCCAGGATTCCCTCAACCTTCAACCGGTTCAAAAGGGGTTCAAACCCTCAACTCTCTCTCTCAATTTTTTCTGATTTATTGTAAACCCCAACGAGAGTCTCTTGGGGTATTCTGTAAAGTTTTGTAACCATTTGTAATCCATAAGTAGATAGATTAGGAAGTAGAGTAGGAAGTAGGATAATAGTTGTTTCATATTTATGTTTATGCAAATTTCATTTTTGTTTAAAAGTAATCATACAACCCATTAAACCTGTGTATCCTCTATCCGCTTGTCATCTCCCTTTAGGGACTTCAAGCTGGATATGAAAAACAGGGGAAGTGGGGGCTTAGGTAATTAAAATAACTTTCTTTCTTGTACTACAATCAAACATTTTATTTTCCAAGTCCAAGATCAAATACCAGCACCTCCCATAAGGGATACAGCTTGGTTGATCTTGTTGATCACTTTAAAATAAACCTTGCATGTTAATCACCCAGATAAAATTTATTCCTAAAACTTACCAACAATAACTTCCCATATCCTGCTCCTCTACTCGGTTATCACCCTTCGGGGTACTCCGAGATACGACCAAGGGACAGGGAAGTCTTAGTTTAATAGGCATCCATCTAGCCCTTTTTCTGTCAACTAAAAATAGTGACCTCAGGAAGCTAGAAGGGGTAGTAGACCGTGGGTGGTCTCTAGGCGCTTCGACGTCCTCCTTGTTGAGCACCGGGGCATTGAGGATTGACCTGTGAGCTACGGGTGGGCTTTGTTCCCACTTTGTTGAGCGCAACAGCATTCCTTCTTTGACTGGAGAAGTTCTAGATCGGGGTAGTCACACCACCGATTCTAAAACTTAATCCAAGAAGAAAAACTTTAATAAAATCAACTAAAATAAACCAAGAGACATTTCAAAACCGGTTCTACAACACTCTCCTATTTCAAGCACTCTTTCACTCCAACATTGCACTACAATTTTTACTTCCAGCACTTTATGTTTCAGTTACATTTATTTTCATTTTTGCAATCGTTATGTGTTGAATGCTTATTTGCTTAAAGTCTCTCCATTATTTAATTTACGGTTGGTTCAATCATTTTCACTCAAAGCACTTCTCTGCCATATTGGAAATCTTGTTCACATTGTATACATTGATAAACTATCTGTGCATTGCTTAATATTTTGGTTCATTGTCATTTATAATTATATCATTCGTTTATCTCAGTTTTAAACACTTAAGCTGTAGTTTAATCATAGCTTAAATCTCTAAATTATTTTGTTAACTTGTAAAGTGTTAATCTATCTTTTGACTCCATTATCTAGGCACTGGTTTAAAGTAAAAGGTTGACTGTCATTTAAATCTTGCATATTGCATCAGTCTGATTGTCATCTCTTAGAGTCCTAGCCTCAAGTCTTAATAAAAGATCCCTTTAATTAAATTATAATTAATTAATAAATCTGGAACTTAGCTTTCCTATAGGGACTACCCCCCTTGGCTCTGTTGGGATCTTGCCTAAACGGAGGAGTTGTGGACTGTGGTGACAGTGGTCCCCAGCTCTCACTTGCCCCCAAGGACACACATAGCAGGTTGTGACTTTCCTGCATCTTAAAGTGTGATTTAGGTGGCAACACTACGAAATGCAAAGCCTGCAAATGAAATTGCAAAACTCTCTTGAGACACAAATCAAAAAAGCTATAAAGTGAAAGTGTTTAAGGCCCAAATAAAGCAGTGGATAAACAAATGCTAAATCTAAAGACTATTGGACATCTGATTCAAATGTAATGATTAATTCCTCATGGAGCCTACGGGTTTTGATGGAGATGGACGGAGCCTAAGAGGGGTAGTGAAGAAAATAAATGACATTAACATGATTATTTCTTTGACACATTATGTCAAACACTTGAATGTCTAGGGTTTATGATTAAAAATTTACTCTTAAATTTGAAATACAAACCACCATATTCAAGATCTTCTCAATACTAAAGCAAACATTCACACATGAAAACACAGATGTTATGGTCAACAGACCGAGCAAAACCCCAACTCCTAGAGAAAACCCTAGAAAGAAGAAATTATTATTAGAGAAGAATACTCAGAATTTCATCTACACATGAAACCATTCCTTCAACCTTCACTGACAAAAATACCCAGACAAGAACAGCAGCAAAACACCTTGATTTTCATGCCCTTTAACAACTATACGGTCTCTTCTATGGCCTCCACACATGTGTTGTACAAACTGTACTTTATGCTGTACTCTGCCTCGAAAAACATGCCACACGTGCCCGCAACTAATGCAGTTGTACGGCATGTTAGTCTGCAATTAATGTTGTTGTACTTTGCCTCGAGATTTGTGCCCACACATGCGATGTATCGACTGCTTCAGACAGCTACTATACGGATTAATTTAGGTTTCCTTGGGATTTGTGTTGTTCCTCTTCTTGGGATTTGGGCCATTTTAGGGTATTCCTTCTCTTTCTCTCTCTCAATCTTCTCTCTCTCTCTTCATTAATGGTGTCATTAACTTGTCATTTCTCTCTTGTTTTATACTTTGAAATTTGTAACCAACTATTTAACCATCTAATCTATGGTAGAGATAAATTTACAAAATCAAGGGCCATCATTTAATGCACTCACATTTAATAATTAATTCACTTTAATTATTATATACTAACTCAAGTGAGACCCATTCTGTAAGTACAAAACATCACTTTTATTTATATATAACTCACTTTAGACATAATACACAAAGGAAAAATTCTATGTCCCCTTTATCACACCACACCAAAACTATAAAGAGGACCTTCAGAATTAACATTTCAACACTCCCTCTTAATGAGGAAGGTCCACAGCACTATCTCGATCTCTAATTCCTGCAATGGCTCCCTCTTGCTCTAGAATCAATCTCGGATACAGATGCTCAACTCCGTACTGGAACTCTAAAGCCTGAGACTCAACTTGAGCCTCATCTACCTGCTCATTTACACCATCACTGAACTGGTTGAGTCTCCTACCAGTGCCCTGGAGAGAGTCACTCTCCTCATCAAAACCATATCTATCAGATGCAACTCCTACCTCATTCTCTGACTCTGACAACCACCCTCATGCTCCTGCTCCTGGTCATACTATATGCCCTCTCAAAACATAGAGTTTGTCCCTGCGATCTACTAATAGAATAGTGGTCCCAACTGGCTCATCTTTTCAATACAGGAAGACATGGCCAGACCTTACTATCATTCCATAACCGTAATCCTCAAAGAATGATACTGAGAGTTTGTCGACTCTCATGCTAGGTACAAAAAGTACTCAGTGTATTTCCAAGACCTCACCAAGGTCTAGTTAGAAATATAAATATGTGGACTTGGATGTATTTATATTATGTATTGATATCCCTACTCATATTTGAAGCTCTTGATCCATACTCATTGGTTTTACCCTCCTCAAGGAGAATAGAGGTAGTCATTCCCACCATACTTTGGCTTGCTAGTGTTGGTTTCATTATTCACTGTCTCCACCCATCCATTACCTTCCAGTTATGTTTCAACCCAGCCTACTGCTTGACTTGTGGCATGGAGAACCTTTCCCTGCTAAAGCCTTTGTTGGAAAAACATCCCTGTTTAATTGTGTCTCGGCTTTGAGTTACCTAGGATGTGTTTGCTTACCTAAAACAAGTAGCGCTGCCATCAATACAATGTATCTGAAAATGAAATGAATATCTTGCAAAAAAGCCCATTCATGAAAAGTAGTGTTTTTCAACATACATGAATGCAAAGGCTAGCCTAATGAAATTGGCTCTGAAGAATATTGTAATGAAATATCTTAAACATTCATGAAAAGTAGTGTTTTTCAACATACATGAACGCAAAGCCTAAAATAATAAAAGTGCGTAGACCAAGGCTATGGAAAATCAAAGGCCCAAAAAGCAATGGTTCCTAAAAGTTCTATCTAAAGATTGCAGACCTTAGTTGTATTGAGTTGGATTGTAAGCATTTGTCAAGGTGAGTAAGCACCGCTGAAGTAGCTCACCCATTTGTGAGGCACTGCCATCCCCTTTGTTGTTGTTTGTCCGACATCTGGCTAGAGTGAGTATTCCCTTTCCATATCCGAAGTGTCACAATGTTGAGTTAGTGGTCATCCTTTGTCCTAGCCTTGTAGATTTTAGCCTTCAGCCTTCACTAGAAAATTGACTACAACTATGAAGTGAGTATGGTCTTGAAAGTCTAATCTGAGCTATGATTAATAAAGGAAACCCTGTATATATATGTGTGTGTGTGTGTGTGTGTGTGTGTATTTTGTTGATGTACTGCCAGTGAGGTGACTGCTACTTGTTATGAGTGGTACTTAAATGCTTGTAGAGCATGTCTTAGCCTTTGAACACTTGCAACATATGGACGCCAGCCTGAGTTATATTTGTTCTCTGATCATTTACAGGTTATTATTTTGTTTATTGGATATTGTTGATGATCAGGAAGAGACCTGGAAAGGGTAGGAGTATATACCCTAGATGAATTTTTACTCTCTGAGTCTAGTGAGACAGCTTGTTTTCAATTCCGGGCACTTGCAGAGATGATCAGGCTCATTTTACCCTTCTAATGCAGTTTTGCTTCACTGGATGATGTGTCTGAGTAGGGAGATGTTTTTATTGGATCTCCTAGGGCGTTGTATGGGGCATAGCGGGTGCAGCCCCTTGATCGTACCATAGTACCCCACTCCCAGAGAGCCTAGTGGGCTCAATTGGACAACGCAGGCACCCTAGGAGGTTGTTTTGGCAGGTTCACTTTTCTTGAGGCAGATTAAAAAATGATTAAATGGCTACTGAAGAAATTGATTTGGGCTACTGAGGTAAGGAAATGGCATGGGATGAGTCATGATGATGAGAGTGATGTCCTCCAGACCTTCCCCGGCAATTGCAGCACCAGATTGGGCCCACACCTATTTTTTGGGCATTTTTATATTATTTTCTAGGGCTTTTGAGAGGCTCACGATTTCCTCAAGGAAGCACAAATTCATAAATTTAAAAGATTATATTATTTTATTGTGCCATGGGGACACCCAGAGGGAGTTAGTTAATACTCCATTAACCCACCATGTGCTTCATTTATTTCTTGTTGAGTGGGATCCCTTCTCCTAGGGTGATTTAGTCCACTTTTACATTATATTGTTATATTGATCAATGTATTATATGTTGAGCTCATCTCAACCATTTGTTAGACATTTGTATCTTTTAATCTTAGCCACTCATTTGAAAAGTGGTTAGGATTTTGGTTCTCTCGTTCCTACTTAAAAGAGAGGGCTTCTCATTTGTAAAGGGTCTTTGGCTCTTGGATCTAAATAATAGAAAAACATTTCTTGTGGAAATTCTTGGATCTCCTTTGCATCTGGTGTTGTTAGATGGTGATTGGAAAGTCTTTTGCTTCCTAACATTCGGGAAATTGTTGCAAGATCTATATTTTTTTGGGAATCTTTGTCTTGCCTTCAGGAGGGCGACTTCAACTTGGGCGTTTTTACAGGGGGGCCTCAACTCGCTTGGATTGTCTTCTTTTTTTATCAGGGGGTTTTCATTAGTGTCATTGCAATCTATGATTTCCTCTTGCTATTTTTCTATAGCATTTAGCTTTTTTCTCATGTGGCAACAAATCTGATATGGTTGACATTTGTTGTGCAGGAGAGAGGGCGCATTGACTCCTTGGGGCAAAACGTTGGACATAGAACTTGCTCAAAGCTTCTCAAATTGATCGAGATAGCAGAAATCATCATCATCAAGGCATCTACAAGGTTTTCCAGGTAAGGTATACAAGTTAGTCCCTTTCTTCCAGATCTCAATCCATTGACATCTGCTTTTCTTCATTTTACTGAAAATTCCATAATAATAAAAAACCAAAAAAATACTAAAAATTAGACCGCTTGATCTTCAGACAAACCACTACTAGGTTTTGTAGATCGGGTCTTCCCCTCACCATATCACCCTCAACGTTGATCTAAAAGTGACTGGTTTGCCCTAGATCTGAGAAACTATCCTCCCAAACCCTAGCGCTCCTCACCATTTTTCTAGCTTTTTCCGAGATCCGGTTTTTTCGGCAAAATAGCAACTTGGGTTTGTAGATCGGGTCATCATCTCACCAAATCTCCTTCAACGTTGAGCTAGAAGTGTCCTAGTTGCCCTAAATCTAAGAAACAGACCTCCCAAACCCTAGCGCTAGCCATCCTGCTATTGGTTTTTCCTATGATCTGGTTTTTCCAGCCAAATACCCTTTTGGGTTTGTAGATCGCGCTATTCCCCAAGTGGGTTTCCCCCAACGCTGGACAGATAGTGACTCCATTGCCCTGGATCTGACGGGCACTGATCTCCAGCCCTAGCGCTACCCCCCTTTGGCCTCCTTTTCCTGTAATCTGATTTTTCCTAGTGACTCGGGTACTTTGACTCAGTCATATCTTTCATCGAGTCTATCCATCGATACAATGACTCAGTCATATCTTTCATCGAGTCTATCCATCGATACTAGATAGCCCCAATCCTGTCCTTGCCCTCCCTGCATTGGTCATGTTTCTCAAGGAAGCGGATATCCTCACCTGTTGCTAGTACCTCAACCCCAGATCTAGTATTTACCTTATAGGTCACATGTGTGCCAACTTGGATCGAACCTCATACTTCCTAAACCCTGATCCAAAGCCTTGGCTCACCTCGTGACATCATCCATAGATCTAGGGTTTCCTCTACCTTACCCTTACGTACCTCAAGTCCATTTGATCTGATCTGGTGTCTAGGTTGGATCTCTTCTGTCGGGAGTAGATCTATGTCTCCCCCTTTGTTGTCTTGGGCTTAGATAACATAAAGTGAAGGTTGCCTTCTTCACCTTGGGCTTAGATAGCAACAGTCTTCACCTTAAGTTCCTTGATTAGTCATAACACAAGTTCAAGCATTAGTACATATAAGTATAGGTCATCATAATCATCCTAACATGACAAGCATAGGTGTTTGACATACATGATAGAGAAAAATCAAACCAAAGAGGCATATACCAAATCTCACCATATATACCTGTCTCCAACTGATAAGGCCCCTCTGCAACTGTGTGTACCGCATCTGATCTGCTAATCTGCTAAAATGAACTAGGTCATCACTGAAATAATCTCAATCAACAAGGAGATCTTAGTCCTGGCAAGGAAATACTCTGTATCTGCTGCAAAACAAAGGCTCTGAATGGCTCGTGCTACAAAATGATCCATGTTGTATCCCCGTCAATAAGTCTGGCTCAGAGGAAAAGAGAATATTAATGTTGCATCATGGTAGCCCAGCTACAATATATGTGATAACAAGTAACATTATAAACAACCTAAGTATTATCAATCATATTTGGGCTAGAGTAGGGCAGCCTATGGTATTGAAGAAAATAAGAGAAATGAATCCCTCTTAAAGCAAGCATTTGACGCATAATATTGGATTTGGGGGAATTAATGGAGAAATTAATGGAGAAATTGTGGAGCGTCTTGCACCAATTTGCAAACACATAGCTTACTTCAACCCTAGTACATCATGGTTTCCATTCAAAACTAGGATTTGACCATTGCTTTTGATCTCTTGTTTGCCCACAATCCTAACTATAAAATGTTGTTAATATGTCCTGGACAAAAGTGTCGATCGGTTTTTGTCGGGCTTGGCTAGTTCAAAGTAGTTCTCTACCGACCTAGTCCGTCCAGGCATCTGGTTGGTCAATTCAATACCGAACTGGTCCCCAATCTAGTTTTTGTCACAGTTCGATGTTCCAAGTGGTTAGACCAGTCAACTCGATCAGGTCTAGTTTTTTGTTGATCGGTTTTAAAAACACTCCACATATCCCCATGCAATCCACCTAAAATGCCTCATATCTTTTGACTAAGTGCCCATGATTGTGAAATTTCAATAACTCATAACAAATTTGGTTACATCTTTATTACTCACTTCAGATTCATTTAGCAAGTTGTTTTATTGAACTTCTAAAAATAAATACTAAAACACACTACTAAGCAACAATACTGAGAAAACCACAACACAAGAATTTACCCTAGAAACCCCAGTCCTTCGGGGAAAACTAGCAAATGTTTGTCTTCTTAATGTAGGATTTGAATACAATACAATAGAACCATAGTAGTCCTCTAGATACACTATCTAGATCTCGAGCAAACACATAGAAAGATACTCCAAATCCTCTCAACAAACGAGACA
This sequence comes from Pseudotsuga menziesii, assembly GCA_001517045.1. Lineage (NCBI taxonomy): Eukaryota > Viridiplantae > Streptophyta > Pinopsida > Pinales > Pinaceae > Pseudotsuga > Pseudotsuga menziesii. The sequence goes on from LPNX010357557.1 coordinate 229,324, forward strand.
GATAAACCCCAGATCCACCCTAGATCTAGACTACTCACTACAAGAGGAAAGTCATCTCTTGTAACTATGATACTGACCACTATAGAAGATCTCCTTTACGCCTATGTCTGTGATCATACTCTAAGGCTCCTTTTATAATCTCACACTCCTGAAAATACCATGGACCAACTAGAACAATTACATGAGGTGTTATAAATCCACCTTTACAATACATGTCTAGAAATCACCTTGCCTTCTTCTATGTTGCTAGACACGCCTAACATAGAAGTACCTCTCCAGCTACAAAAACTAACACTCCCTCTTAGCGAGGAAGGTACTTCTAGAGACACCTCCTCCATGATCAACCTGGTCGCCTGCTGCAGCAGTTGCTCCCTCTAAACTGGAAGACCTTGCTCCCTCTAAAATAGAAGACCCTTTTGCTGCCTCTCCTGGACTCTGATCTAGATCCCTATGCTCCTCCTCCATCAGTGTCATCTCATACCATATAGGCCTACTGAGATGAGCCTCACACTCCTTCTCAGACACTAATCCAAAATCCAAACTCCCTCTCGAACTCTACTCCAAAATCCCTCTAAAGTTGGCAATTGGTTGTCCCAATAGCCTATATAATTTGCCCTCCCTGATGGTGCCTTGATGCCAATCATCATTGCATCCTGGACACCTGGTCTCTTAGGGCGAATGAACACTGCTCCATCCTAGAAATGCAATGCATAGCCCTCATCCTCCAATGCTGAAACTGAGAGCACAATGACTCTCGTCTCAGGAATATACAATACTCTAGCTAACTCAAGAGTATAATCTAACTCCAACTAGAAGGTGACTGCACCCACTCTTTCTACTGCTAATCTGATGCAAGCTCCACATCTCACATAGGATGTAGAATCTACCTATGAAGCATCTTGAAGCATGACCCCTCTCCAATTATGTGGCATGTAGCTCCACTATCTATGTACCAGCCATAGTTGGCCACACATCCAAGCAAAACAATGAGTGAAAACCCATCATCAAACTTGCCAGTGAAGTCATCCACCTCATCATTTCCTTTGGTTGCTCCTACCATCTGCTTCTTCTTCTTCCCTTCTGTTTCCAACTGGGCCACACTCAATTGGACTTTCAAAGTGAGCCGCCAAAGATGAACAAATACATGTTCAAATTCCTAGTTCAGAAGTTCATTCAGGCCTTCCTAGGCCCTTTTTTATTATTTTTACAACATCTTCATACCCTGTGGGGAAGTTGTAAAAATGTACTAGCATGGGCTTTTTATGAATGCATAGCCATTTGAAATGAACATCTATGGGTCCAAAACACTCCAAACATTTCACAACTTAAACAAAATTGCAAGCTACAACCATCTTACACAGTGTTTGACAAAAGCTTCAAGCCACAAGTTGCCTTCAAGAAACTTCATCTGTGTAGTACATCCAGTATTGTTTAATGTGAACAACTGAGGTCTTCGTATTCGACTCAATGGTCAATCTAGCCCATTCCACCACCTACAGCAGTCTCAATACAGCTCTTAATCAACCAATCAAGTGGTTAAAAATTGGACCAAATTGACGTAGCTCATTACAGTGGTATCAGAGCCACTTTTTCTGCCAGCCTGTGATTTGATGAGACTTTTATGAATCCGAAAGGTCCAAGACACCCCACATACAGGAGGAGAAGTCCAGGGTGAACCCAGACGCGTTTTCCTATCAAAATACAGGGAAGGGTTAGTTGAATCAAAGGAAGAAAAAATTTTGGAGGAAGAAGAAGAGGAGCAGCCAGAGTTTGTGAGTGAAGAGATGGGGGATAGAAATGATCCTCTTGGGGGCAGCCTGCATGGGTTGTTTGGAGGCAGAAGGGGTGAACCAAACAAGGAAACACCAAGAAACGATAGTACCATAAATATTTTGAACGATCTGGCTAGAGGACAACAACAACTAGTTGATCTTATGACGCAGCTGCTAGTAAATTCACATGGGAGGAACAACAATGGTGTGGAATGTTCCAATGGTCAGAATGGGTATCATGTGGAAGGAAGCAACACAAATGTGGAAGGAAGTGTTTGACAAAAGCTTCAAGCCACAAGTTGCCTTCAGGAAACTTCATCTGTGTAGTACATCCAGTATAGTTTAATGTGAACAACTGAAGTCTTCGTATACGACTTAATGGTCAGTCTGGCCCATTCCACCACCTACAGAAGTCTAAATACAGCTCTTAATCAACCAATCAAGTGGTTAAAAATTGGACGAAATTGACGCAGCTCATTACATTGTACAAGACATTCTATAATAAATTTTTCTTTGGCTTTGGAGGTCATATATGGAGTCTCATTGTTAATGGTAGTTTTCTTGTTTGTGGTTTTTCTATTGGAGGAAACATTGTGCTAGCATTGTGTTTTATTTCTCTTGGGGTACTTTAGGGGCAATATTGTCCAAAGGAATTAGATCTATGGTAAGGTTTTATTATAGATTTAATTGAAGTTCTTGCATAAGGGAGGTTTTTCTTTGTGCTAATACTCATTTAGATTCTGCAAATATAACCCTTTCTAGTGTAATGTTGTACTCAAATAAGAAGTAGGAAAGTCCATCCTCCCTTTGTGATTTGCATGTTGTAGCATCTAATACATCTATGAAAGATTGGAGACCTTGAGCACTTATTCGTATGGGTGATCTTTGTGGAGCAAGTCCAATGGAGAATTTATTTGTTAACTCCATAGTCCAAAAAAAAAGTAAGGCACTTGTCTCTCTTATCTCACTTGCAACCATTAATAAAAAAACAAAATTAAATCTCTTATATTTATTTGTTTCAGTCGGTGAAATCCAACACTAAAAGAATAATCCAAAAAAAATATTTAGATTTCACTTAGATCTATTAATAAATCTTGAATATCTCAAATAGATTCTTTATTTCTGAAATTTCCCTTCATAGAAAAATTATTAAAATTCAGAAATTTGTTAACTATTCCTTGGTAATAGCTTGGATAAATTTTATTTTTGAAAATTGGCATTAAATAAAAGTCTGGAAATTACTATTACTATTTACCCTCTATTTTCTGGAAGCAAAAATAAAGTCAATTTTTTTTGGTAAAACAAACTCAAGTAGCATGCTATTCCCGTATGAAACAGAACTTTAAAACTTATAACTTAGTTAAACATAGCATAGAAGAAAAAAGATAGTAGAAATTAAAAAAGCAATAGAGCATAATAACAGCTTTTCTCAGCAGAATTGTTGTATGCAATAATCACCTGCCCTATGCTTGCAGCAGCCAATGGCTGATAGTCAAAACTTTTAAGCTTGGATTGCCAATCTGAACCTAATTCAGCAATCAATACATTATCAAGTTGTCGCCTTGGCATAACATCTGCCCCCTGTCTGACAATTTCCAAGGCTGACAAAATCTGCAGACAACAAAACCAAAGAAAACATCGAAACATAGTTTAATCTGACTGGCATTGCATATGAAAAATGAACTTTGAAACTATTTCTCAAATCAACTATTATGCCTGCAAAAGGAATTCAATAAATCATATCAGATATAATTCATTAATCAATCATTTCAGAATGTCTATTCTCGGACAAATCAGGAGGCAAACAAATGGAAATCCTTATATTGTCTTTTATATCTAGAGGAAAAATGAACTTGCTGCTAGCTTGAGGATGTATCAGAATTGCATACATACATAACAAGCTTTCTATGGCATTCTATATATAATATATATAGAATTTTGATGTATTCTCAACAGAAGCTAAGCCACGCATGTATGCTCTTGGAAGTTACCACTGCCAAAGATTAAACACATCTGGCCAGTATCTTACAAAGCATCTCAGCAACATGTGCCAGATCTAAGAACAAATCTTTGTTACAAATATTACTAGTATTAACAAGTATTCCATGTAACATGTAATGTTAGGATTGTTGCCGACTTAGTCATAATTAGTTGAAATTCAAGTGAGCCGGCAAAGCTTGAACAGGGATACTTGTTCATGATCAGAGTTCAAAAGTCCATCAGGCCTTCTTGGCCCTTTTATTTTTGTACCACTTGTTCATACCCCCTTGGGAGAATTGTAATAAATGTGCTAGCATGACAATTGTATGTAAAAGACTTAGCTTCCTAGGACTTAGACATAAATCCGACAAGCCTAGAGTGTTTTTTCTCTTGTTAATTATTGGTTGTTGAACAAACAACTAATAATTTCAAGTTTTTCACTCATACCTCCAAAGTTGGGGTAGTCGTCTTGGTGGTTAGCCTTAGGAGGTTATTAGAGCCTAAGTGTCAGTGTATATGAGTCGATGTTACAAAAATCAGTCTAGAACCGATAAAACCACCTGGGATCCGGTAAAACCGATCAATTCGACCGGTTTCAGGGCCTCACCGGGTCAAACCGATGTCTCAAACCGGAAATGACTGGTTCCGTACAGAACCGGTCGATTTTGACCAGTTTTACCAGTTTCAATCCGGTTTTGACCAGTTCCATACATAATTGTACAACAACACTTAAAAGTGTATTTTTTAATTTTTAGAAATAAAACTTTAAAAGTTGGTTGAGTGGGGAAGGTTCTAGTGAAATATGCTCAGTATGGCACATAACAAGAGCCCCTTTTGCAAATTTGAGTATAATGGTTTGGATTCACATGGTTGCACATGAATATATATATAATTTTTAAAAATTTAAGTATTTTTTGTAATTTTGGTGGACCGGTTGTGATCCGGTTTTTTTCCCAGTTTCAGTCCGGTTACAGTTTTCAGAGCCAGCTAGTTCGACCACCGGTTCGGTTTTTGTAACCTTGATATGAGTATGCTAGGTCTTAATATTGAGTTGTATGGACATGTGCTAGGTCCTGCTAGATTTTTTTTTAATTTCGAGAAAAATAAAATTTTCCATAAAATTAGGCCATTTTTAATGGTTTAAATGGGAAACTTCAAATTGTAATAAAAGTGTGATACAGAGTCCGTTTTTGGCGTGGGAATGCTCATTTTCACAATCAGAGCATCCTCTTTACCCTAGGATCTATTTTTCCTTTATTTCAGGTGATTAAATTATCACTTGGAGTGTTTTTTCTTAAAGAGGCATCAAATCATCAAAAAAATGTTAAAAAAACAACAAAATGACACCAAGACAAAAGTCAAAAGTCAAATAAGATCTTGGTGGAGTGAAATGGAAAGGGTGGCAAACTCTTCCTTAGTGAAGGACAAATAAAAGAGTCACGTGTGATTGAGATTTGGATGCTAGCGAGTCAAACTAAAATCATGAGTGCACCATCCTTCACGTGATGAACCCCTTGGTCGTGTGGCATCGTATGGATGGTCAATAGATTGGAGTGTGGGCCAATGTTATCAGAACCGGACCGGTCATCGAACCGGCGAAGCCCAAAATGTGAACCGGACCAGAAACCGGACCGGAACCGGAAAAAAAACCGGGTAAAAAACCGGCTGACTAAAAAATACATAAAATATTCATATTTTGTAAAAAAACATATATATTCATGTG
>LPNX010357557.1:235936-417122 GCA_001517045.1 Pseudotsuga menziesii
AAAATTTAAAAAAACGTGGTCCCCAGCTCGCGGCCGTACGGCTGCCTCTGAACCGGCCGGTTCCGTACGGAACTGGCCGGTTCAGAGGCCGGTTTGGAATTTTTTCCGGTTTTGCAAATTTTTTTAAGGAACCGGACCGGTTGACCCTGTGAACCGGTCAGACCGGCCGGTTTTGCCGGTTCCGGGCCGGTTCTGATAACACTGGTGTGGGCGCATCCACATTGGGATCACTACCAAACAATTGCATGGAGTTTCACTCAAGCTCAAGCGAATACATCTTAAGTTAGAGTGTGCCATCCTTCGTGTGAAGCTCACAATTTGGTTGAGGTGGCGTGTAGCAAGTGGTTTGGTGAGAGTTTAGGTGGGCGCATCTCCTTATGGAGATGTGGTGCCTCCTCACTCCAATCATTCCAACCAATCCCGCATTTCACTCAAGCAAACTCAACCTCACTCATCCTCTCTCTTCAATTGAGTGCGCCCCCCTAGGCTTTGATTTTCGTATTTAAGCAAGAGTCTTGCTCATTGATGCTCATGGTCAGAGGACCGAAGGAATGCCCAAGTGTTGTACTGTAGTTGTAATACTCTTTGGAATAATAAAAAGGCTTTGGAGGTCTCATGTGGTGTATGGCTCAAGTGTGTGGATGAACATTGCATAATTCATGAGATAACTTGTATTTTTTTATATTTGATGTAATTGTTTGGTTTGTTGTGGACCTACATGGAGAAGTAATCTTAATAAGATAAGAAATTTCTTGTTTGATTATTCTTATTGATTCGTTCCATTAGATCTCATGTACGTATATGTTATTTTTGTTTAAATGCATGTTTTATGGGTTTCTTTTGTAGTTAACAACCTTATGTTTAACCATATCTTTGTGCAAGAATTTATGAGTCGATACAGGTATCTAGGATTGAACGATTGGTTGATCTTGTTTGACTCCTCTAATTTTCGAACACTTCCAAGGAGCATAGTCCCTCCGCTATCCACCATCAAACTCCACGTCTCAAAGGATTCCCAAGCTTGGAGCTATCTCCTTCTTCTCTCTTTCCTTCCCTTTTAAATTAAATCTTTCTTGGTTACGGTTACACACATGCTTAAGTAGATTAGTATTTCTTTTAAAAGAATATCTAAAGAATGATCTGTTTAAGCGTGTATCTAGATCTAGAAGCATAAAATAATATTTTTAAAATAAATCTAGTTTTTATTAAGTACTTATGCATATTTCCAATCCTTCGGTACTCAATATTTTTATGTTCTTAATGTTTTATTTGGCACATTTGGTGCATTGCTAGTGACTGGTTTTTCACTTTTATTGCTAGGACAAGGAAAACTGCTGCCGAAAAATCAAAAGATCTAAGTTGTTCAAAGACCTCCTGGAGCATCATTATTGATCTTGTCTTACTCATAAAACCTTGTAAGCTTTTCGATCCAAAACTATAAGGACCAAAGGCATCCACCTCAAAAGCATGATAAATACCATAATAAAATAAAAGCGAGTGGGCTTTCAAAGCGCCCGCACCCCATCTCCCCTAGGGGATTTGTATCGTCTCCTTGATGTTTTTCTTTTCTACTTTGTATCTGTTATCACATATATAGTAGTCGGGCTACCATATTCTATTTTTCAGATTCAGTACATTTTCCAGCCAGATCCCCTACATATGAGATACTGAGATGAGCAGTTTTGATGTATCATTATGTTATCAATGGACTATAGTACTTTCCCATCCCAGGACTGAGTCTCAGGACACTCAAATTTGAGGACCGATGTGACCATTTAGTCATGTGCAGAGCAGTTAGCAATGCCCAGATTTGCATCAGTTTTTTCTCATTGGACAGACGTTGGTTCAGATGGCTTATTTTCATGCTTATGACTCTACTTGTATTATATTATGTTATGGTTATCATTGCTCTTATACTCATTTCTGTAGCATGTGTTAGCATTTAGTGTCATGATCTAGCGGTCATATAAATATGTGGACTTGGATGTATCTATATTATGTATCGATGTCCCTACTCAGAATTGGAAGTTCTTGGTCTATACTCATCGGTTTTACCCTCCTTAGGGAGAATAGAGGTAGTCATTCCCACCATACTTTGGCTTGCTAGTGTTGGTTTCATCATTCATTGTCTCCACCCATCCATTACCTTCCACTTTTGTTTTAGCCCGACTTACTACCTGACTTGTGGCATGGAGAACCTTTCCCCGTTGGAGCCTTTATTGGACAAGCCTCCCTATTTATTTGTGTCTCGGCTCTGAGTTGCCTAGGATGTGTTTGCTTACCTGAAACAAGTAGCGCTGCTATCAATACAATGTATTTGGAAATACAATGAATATCTTATAAAGAAGCCCATTCATGAAAAGTAGTGTTTTTCAACATACGTGAATGCAAGGCTAGCCTAATGAAATTGGCTCTGAAAATATTGCAATGAAATATCTTAAACATTCATGAAAAGTAGTGTTTTTCAACATACATGAATGCGTAAAGCCTAAATGATAAAAGTCCGTATAAAAATACGTGGACAAAGGCTATGGAAAATCGAAGGCCCAAAAAAGCAATGGTTCCTAAAAGTTATATCTAAAGATTGATGGCCTTACTTGTATTGAGTTGGATTGTGAGCATTTGTCAAGGTGGGTAAGCACCTTTGAAGTAGTTCACCCATTTGTGAGGCACAGCCATTCCCTTTGTTGTTGTTTGTCAAGCATATGGCTATAGTGATTATCTCCTTTTCATATCCAAAGTGTCACAATTTTGAGTGGGCAGTCATCCTTTGGCCTAACCTTATGAATTTTGGCCATCACCCTTCACTAGCAAATTGACTACAAATATGAAGGGAGTATGGTCTTGAAAGTCTGTTCTGAGTTATAATAATTAAAACGGTATAAATGTATTTGGTTGATGTACCGCCAGTGAGTTGATTGCTACTTGTTATGATTGTTACTTAAATGATTTGTAGAGCATGTCTTAACCTTTAACACTCGCAGCAAATGGATGTCAGCCTAAGTTATATTATTGGTATTTGGTTATTTACAGGTTATTATTTGTCTATCTGATATGGTAGATGATCAGGCAGAGAGACCTTGAGAGGGTGTGAGTATATACCTTAGATGGATTTGGACTTTTTGAGTCCAGTGAAACAGCTTATGTTAAGTTTCGGGCACTTACAAAGATGGACAGGGTCATTTTACCCTTCTGGTGCAGTTTTGCTTCACTAGAGGGCAGGTCTGAGCAAGGAGATGATTTTGTTGGATCTCCTAGGGCGCTGTATGGGGCAAAGGGGTTCCAGCCAGTTGATTATACCATAGTACGCCCCTCCCAGAGAGCCTGGTGGGCCTAGTTGGACAACGTTGGCACCCTAGGAAGCTGTTTTGGTGGGTTCACGTTTCCCGAGGCAGCGTAAAAAATAATTAAATGGCTACTAAAGAATTCGATTTGGGCAGCTAAGGCAAGGAAATGGCATGGGATGAGTCATGATGATGAGAGTGATGTCCTTCGCACCTTCTCCAGCAGTTGGAGCACTTGATTGGGCCCACATCTATTTTTTTCGAGCATTTTATATTATTTTCTAGAGCTTTTGGAAGGCTCACGATTTCCTCAAGGAGGCACAATTTCACAGTTTAAAAAAATATATTATTTTGATTGTGCCTTGGGGACACCTAGAGGGAGTTAGTTAACACTCCATGGACCCACCATGTGCTTCATTTATTTCTTGTTGACTGGGGCACCCTTTGTTTCGGTAATTTAGTCCACTTATATATTATATTGTTATATTGATCCATGTATTGTATGTTGAGCTCAACTCAACCATTTATTAGACATTTGTATCTTTTAATCTTAGCCACTCATTTGAAAAGTGGTTAGGATTTTGGTTCTCTCATTCCTAATTAAATGAGAGAGCTTCTCATTTGTAAGGGGTCTTTGGGTCTTGGATATGGATAATAGAAAAACTTTTCATGTGGATATTTCTTGGATCTCCTTTGCATCTGGTGTTCTTAGATGGTGATTGGAAAGTCTTTTGCTTGCTAACATTCGGGAAATTGTTGCAAGATCTATATTTTTTTTGGGAATCTTTGTCTTGTCTACAGGAGGGCAACTTCAACTTAGCGTGTTATCAACTATTTTATACCATAGTTGAACCTCCTGATGAGCCGCCATTTGATGAACATGGTCAATGTTCATGTTCAGTGCAGCAGAAGTTCAGAATGTTTTGCCTAGCCAATTTTGGCTAGTCATTTTTCTTTTTATGTTGAAATGACCATGCCCCATTGGGTTTTTGTAATAAAGTGTGCTAGTAAGGATTTTGAGTGGCTCGGTCTCCTAAGACGTAAAATTTCAACTAAGGAATTCCAGGGAGTTCTTTCCCTTGTCAATTATGCTTTTCCTATAGCCGACTATAATCAATGAGGTTTTCTCCCGCTTCTTCCAAAGCTGGAATGCCCGATTTTGAATTTTGGGCCTTGGGGGGTTATTAGAGTCCAACTAGTAAATATGAACCTACTAGGCACTACTAATATGTTCCGTGGTCATTTCCTAAGCCCCGGGATACATTTAAAAAAATGTCTGAAAAAAAATTTCCCGAACGCGTGGTAATTTTTATTTTTTTTAATTTTTTACTATAGGGAATTAATTAAATTTTTCAATTAACTAAACCATTTTGACCATGGTTTAATTGAAATTTTCAATTTGTAATAATTAAGTAGTCCGAGGGGTGTTTTTGGCAAATAAACACTTATTTTCTAAGCCAAAACATTCATTTAGCCCCTAGACACACTTATCCTAAGTTTCGGACTATTATTTGGCCTTATAATTAATATTTTCTCAAAAAACCCAAAAATGAGAAATATTAATTAAAATAATAAAAAATAATAAATTGGAGAAAATCAAAATATCTCAAAAAAATGCCAAATTGGATCAAATAAAGAGCTAATTAGCTCGGCACGGAGCTTTTATGATGATTCCAATCAATATCGGTCAGTTTCAAACCAAGAATCGGAGTGTAGCAGTTGAACTATCAGTCAGAAATTTGCCCTCTTTGGTCAAATTCGTTTTTGGTTGAAGTGTGGATTATCTATTGGTTGAATGATCATTACAAGGGAGGATGAGCCACCTCACCCCCCCTCATTACTCCAGCACTCAGTTACAACTCAATTGCAGCTCAGTTCAACTCCAAATCATCATGTCGAGCTCATTCAATTACTTCGGTGTTACTCTTTGTCTGGATTTAGGGATTTGAACCCTATTTTCTTTCATTTTTGTATATATAGAGGTGCTTTGCTCTCTCTTAATCATGGTGATTTTGGCATAGAAACTCTGAAGAATTTCTATTGTAATATTTTGCTTAAGATTTACTAAAAGTTGATGACTTTGTAGGTCAATGTGGAAGTTCTTTGTTTGCCATGATTCATCTTGTGAGGTGATACCATTCTTTGCTCCCTTCTCTCTTGATTCTTAAGCATTAGATTTTATGATTGTTGAAGGCTAACAATCTAGCACTATATTGTATAATCCATGCTTTTCTCTTGAAGTTGTGTTGCTTTCAGGTATTGTCCAAAGATACAAGAGCTCTTTTATGGTTTTAACATTCATTTTGCAGGTTCTACAAGGAGTCATCTTCTTTCAAAGAAGTCGAGAAGCATAAGAATTCTTTGCCTCACCCATCAAGCAAAAGCAATTCTTTCTGGTTACTATTCTTAAGATGGGATCTAAAATCTTTCTCTTCTCTCTTCATATTTCTATGTTATCATATGTTAGTTTTGACTTGAGAAAGTAAGCTTGGGATTTGAGCCCAAGTGCCACATAATTTTGTGGCTACTTATCTTTCTCCATTAGCATCCTTGCGTACATCCAGCTAGACTGGAAGGTTTTCGATACTAGTGCTTCTAGTGTTCGCCTTGTTCGAAGGTTGATCCCACCTTTTGGTTGATTGTTTGTCCTCTTCTTCTTGGTTGGATTTGGCCTCCTTCCACCTTGTTGTTTGATTGTCCTCTTTGTGATTTCTTCCCCCTCTTCAAGACCTTGTTCTCATCAACTTCTTGTTCTCGTCCTCCCTCTCCTTCGCTGCCCTCTTTCTTCAATTTTTTTGCAGCATCTTTTCTCCAAGTTTGCTGCCCCGTTTTTACCTTTTTTTGCAGCCCTCTATCTATTGTTCGCTCCCCACTTTTTCCCTCTTTTCCTCATTTATTTCAGCCTTCTTTTGCCCCCCTTTTTTGCTCCTTTCTACCCTCTTCCTCTTTCCCACTTTGCGTATACTGAAGAAGAGGTCAACCAAAAACAAGTCTAAAGACTAGGAAATATTGAAGAAAAAGTTCTCAACAAGAAGACAAATCACTCTCCTTTTCGTAAAAGCTCTTAAGAACTTCATTATTAGTCTTCTAGCTTTTATCTTAAAAGTCCTTTTCAAGGGTTAAATTCCCAGGGCAAAGTGTAACACTTAATAAAAATTCTCTTTTCTGAGTGGGGTTTTTAACCCCCCCACTCCCACTTCCCCCATTTGGGGAGGTTAGTGGTGTTCATGTTTTTGTGTTCTTAGATTAGATTTGCTTTACTTAGAGTAATTTCATTTTCTTGCTTAGAACACTTATTGCTAAATTAGCTTGTTTTATTTCATTGTTAAGTTGTTTACTTTGTCATTTAAAATTTTCATCTTTCAAAAATATTTTAACTGCTTAAAAGTAGAAATCTCTTGAATCTCACTTTGTGGATCAAGAGTGCTCTCTATCGGAGAGTTGTTTTTATTTTGGTTTTTTTACTTACCCCCATGCTCTCCCGATTAAGGCCTTAAAACCTAAAAGAGATTCTTGGGTAGATTAGTTGTTTTTCATTTCAAGTTTTAATTTCGTGCATGGTAAGTCTCTTGAACTTTGTCATAAGACGAAGTCAAGAGCGCTCTCTGTCGAAGAGTTTTATTTGCGCTCATTAATAAAATATTTCCAACACACATTCCCCATAAAATTTACTTTGTTGCATTCCATCACTTAGTATGCTCTGCCGACCCTAAAAAGTTGGATTCGTACTCAGAACGATGATTGGAATTTGATTAATCTTACAAGTGACAACCATAAGTAAAACTTTCACCCCAATAACCAACAAACCGGCGTTGTCAATAAATACTTGCTAGTGACGCCGGAACAAACCGTTGTCTCAGAGTTCAATCAAGCTGGTTAAGTTCCTTGGACACCTAGCCTGCAATACTGGACTGTCCGACATGTCATTGAGAGGAGCCACTGAAGGTAAATCTTCCGGATGGTACCCTGTGATCTTAGCCATAATAATCAAGATCATTAAATCTTCAATCAACCAAGATAATTTTGCACAACACTTTCACAAACAATCACTTGAGACTTATCAGCATCCCAAGTACTATATTTTAACTCCATATTGGCACTGGTCTATTTTGCTTTCATATATTTATATTATCTGGACCATTTGTCCATTTGGAATCTTGCTTAATTAATCAGTTATCTATGGATGCCATTTTATAAGTCTTCATAATATTATTCATCTTGAATCTTGTCATAGCAACGTGGATTGCTCTTTGTCTTGTGTTATTTCATTATTATAATTTGTGATCTAATGCAAAAAACTCCTAAACAATATCCATCCGTATCCGCAACCATAAAAACATTGAGCCTTAGAAAAACTCTTTGTGGGGACTACCTCCCTTGGCTTCGTTAAGAGTTAGCCTCAACGGAGGAGCTAGGAGTAGGTGACAGTACCTAGCTCTGTGCTTGCCCCCAAGGCCACACCTATCCCACTTTCTCAAGTGAGGAGACAGCTTTCATTAGATTTCTGCTGCTGGTGTGCATTCGACGGACAACAGGGCGTTTATGCAGGGGGGCCTCAACTCACTTGGATTGTCTTCGTTTTTTTATCAGGGGGTTTTCATTATTGTCATTGCGATCTATGATTTCTTCTTGCTATTTTTTTGTAGCATCTAGCTTTTGTCTCATGTGGCAACAAATCTGATATGGTTGACATTTGTTGTGCAGGAGAGAGGGCGCATTGACTCCTTGGGGCAAAACATTGGACATAGAACTTGCTCAAAGCCTGTCAAATTGATTGGGATAGTAGGGATCATCATCATCAAGGCATCTACAAGGATTTCTAGGTAAGATCTACAGCTTCGTCCCTTTCTTCCAAATCTCAATCCATTGACATCTGCTTTTCTTCACTCTTATATTGAAAAAAATCCCATAATAATAAAAAAACCAAAAAATACTAAAAAACGGACTGCTTCATCTCGAGCCAAACCACTGTTGGGTTTTGTAGATCGGGTCATCCCCTAACCATATCACCCTCAACATTGATTTGAAAGTGGTTGATTTTCCCTAGATCTGAGAAACTGACCTCCCAAACCCTAGCGTTGTCCATCATTTTTCTGACTTTTTCTGTGATCTGATTTTTCGAGCAAAATACCTTCGTGGGTTTGTAGATCGGGTCATCCTCTCACCAAATCACCTTCAACGCTGAGCTAGAAGCTGACAGGTTGCCCTAGATCTAAGAAACCGACTTCTCAAACCCTAGCACTAGCCATCCTGCTGTTGGTTTTTCCCGTGATCTGACTTTTCCGACCAAATACCTTTTTAGGTTTGTAGATCGGGCTATCTCCCAGGTGGGTTTCCTCCAACACTGGGAAGATAGTGACTCCATTGCCCTAGATCTGACATGCACTGATCTCCAACCCTAGCACTACCCCCTCTTTGGCCTCTTTTCCCTGAGATCTGACTTTTCCCTGGTGACTCGGATACTTTGACATTGTCATATCACTCATCGAGTCTATCCTTGGGTACGAGATAGCCCCAATCTTGTCCTTGCCCTCCCTACATTGGTTACGTTTCCCAAGGCAGCAGATATTTTCACCTATTGCTAGTACCTTAACCCCAGATCTAGTATTTACTTCATAGGACACATGTGTTCCACTTTGGAACAAGCCTCACACTTCCTAAACCCTAATCCAAAGCCTTGGTTCACCTAGTGACATCATCCATAGATCTAGGGTTTCCATTGCCTTACACCTTACATAACTCAAGTCCATTTGATTTGATCTGGTGTCTAGGTTTGATGTCTCATGTCGAGAGTAGATCCGGGTCTCCACCTTTGTTGTCTTGGGCTAAGATAACATAAAGCAAACACTGCCCCGATTGGCGTGACAACCATCCATTTGGGAGTCGAGGCAATCTTGATTCCACCTCCTAGTTGCTTTTTCTATAATCTGATTTTTCTTGGTGACTCGGGTACTTTGACTCAGTCATATCTTTCATCGAGTCTATCCATCGATACTAGATAGCCCCAATCCTGTCCTTGACCTCCTTGCATTGGTCATGTTTCCCAAGGCAACGGATATCCTCACCTATTGCTAGTACCTCAACCCCAGATCTAGTATTTACCTTATAGGTCACATGTGTGCCAACTTGGATCGAACCTCATACTTCCTAAACCCTGATCCAAAGCCTTGGCTCACCTCGTGACATCATCCATAGATCTAGGGTTTCCTCTACCTTATCCTTACGTACCTCAAGTCCATTTGATCTGATCTGGTGTCTAGGTTAGATCTTTCCTGTCAAGAGTAGATCTAGGTCTCTCCCTTTGTTTTCTTGGGCTAAGATAACATAAAATGAAGGCTGCCTCGATTGGCATGACAACCATCCATTTGGGAGTCTAGGCGGTCTTGGTTCCACCTCCTTAGTTGCTTGTCCCTCTACCATCCACCCTAGATCCACCTCACATAGGCAACTACAAGATTTGTGATACCATTTTGGCGCCGTTGCTAGGGAGGTAGAGGCCTACCTTGGTTCGACATACCTCACCTTTCCCTACGACATATCTCTTTTCAGTGAATTACCTGAGTGGTTCACCTGGCAACTCCACCCTGCGACTCCACTGAGGACCATACCCAACGTATAAATCTTAAGTTCCTAGAACGCCCTATAAACCCAGAAGGAATCCCTATAACTTACGCAAGGAAAAACAGACAAATATCCAGCTCGACTGTTTTCTCAATTCATCCTTTGGGATCTCCTTCAACCCCATCTAGCCCGATGGTCGGAACAAACACTAGTAGAAATCAGAATGCTCCTCCTCCACAAAACCCTAGGATTTTTGGAATGAAGGCTAAGGCATCTCCTTTAGATTTCTCCCTGATCCAAGGAGCCCCCCATGACATGCCTAATAAATACTTCGAAAAGGTTCCCAAGTTTTATGGAGTGTCAGCTACCTCCATCGAAGACCACATTGACAAAGTTTGGGATCATATGGAAGCATACGGAGCTGTTGATGAAGATGTATTCATGAGGGGCCTTCTACACTCCCTAGAAGGAGATGTGCGGAAGTGGTTTGATAGATTACCTGCTTCATCCATCAATGGATATGACAACTTCGTCACAAAGCTTAATAGTGATTGGTCTCACAAGTTGGATGGGAAATTCCTTTTACATCAACTGTTTGACATAAAGAAGATGGAGAATGAAACAGTCCATGAGTTTAACCTGAGATTTGACAACACTGTAGGAAATATCCCAAATGAAATCAAACCTAAGGACCAAGCAATTGTTATTCATTATCTGAATGCTTTTGACGGTTGGTTGGGGTTCAACTTCAAGGATAAGAATCCTTGTTATTCATTATCTGAATGCTTTTGACGGTTGGTTGGGGTTCAACTTAAAGGATAATAATCCAAATGACTTAAAGACTGCCCAATTCAACGCAAAGATGGATGAGCAGCATGCAACATCTATGGGTAAGCAAAACTTCTTCGATCATTATGCCCCATCCACTTCCAAATCTGACCCTAAGCTCCGGAATCCTAAGGAACTTGTGAGTGAACCAAAAGAATCAAAGGACACGTTAGAAACCATGCAAGAGATGATGAAACAACTAACTGTCCTGACCAAGAGTGTTGCTAGTTTTCCCAATCCTGAGAGACATAGAAATCCTTATGGCCCTAAACCCTAGTGGAACAACAATAGAGGTCCTAAGAGAGATCTTAATAGAAGACGACCAGAGTATCCAGAAAAACCTGAGAAGAAGATATTAATTGGTGTGATGAAAATGATTAAGAACCATCGAACACCAGCTACCCTGATGACCAACCAAACAATATCAACTTTATCAATGATTTATCTTTTAATGATGGGTTCGGAAGAATTCTCCTAGAGGAAGAGCCATGGGAGCATAAAGAAGAGCCTTGGGAGCAAGAAGAGGATTCCGTAGATGAACCCAATCCCTCATGCTGAGCCATAAATATCCCTAAAACAAAAGAGCAACCACAAGTTAGAATCTATAAACGAAGAGTGGATCCCCAACCTTCTTTCTTAGACAAACGCAAAGCAATTAATGAAGATAAGAAGGAAGAAGAAGGTCTTTCCTTAAAATATTTGAATTTGAACATTGACATAGAGAAGGAGCTAAGCAAGATAATGTGTAATATCCCTATCACTGAATTGATGAATGTGCCCTCAATAAGAAGCCAAGTAAAGGAGTTCTTTGAGCCCTAGTGGGATGCAACCTAGCAAAGATGAAAAGGATCCACCTGTTAACATCCAATCTGCTATGTATGAAAGAAAGAACAGTGGTCACCCTCCCTTTTACCTAACCTTACACATTCAGAATATGCTCCTACATAATTGCATGTTGGATTCTGGAGCAGCTATGAATGTAATACCTTTGCATGTCATGAAGGAAATGGGATTAGAGGTGACTAGGCCTTATGAGAATGTTTGTGGCATAGACTCAAGACGAGTGCCATCCTATGGCTTGATCAAAAACCTTAGAGCTGATCTATTTGCATGCTCAGACATCTCCACTATGATGGATGTAGTTGTTATTGACTTGCCCCCAGCATATGGAATGCTTTTATCTAGAAAGTGGGCAGCTGGTTTAGGTGGATACCTCATGATGGATTTATCGTACCTCTGTGTCCCAAACTCTGATGGTGCTCTGATTAGGATCAATAGGGAACCCTGCTATGAAAAACATTTGGAGACTTTTGAGGAAGGAATTAAAAACACATATGGGGAGGAATTGTTGAATAATGCTAAGGCTAAAATTGTGGAAGATGAAACTGAAGTATGGGAATATAGGCAGCCTGAAAACATGTTTATGGCAATGGAAAACTCTGACTCGTCTTCTAAATAAAATCAAATAGCTGAACTTCCCAGGATGAATAACTTGGAAATGCTTAGAGGTGAGCGCTCAGAAGAATTAGAAAAAGTAAGAAGAAGTGAAAATCAACCTCAAAGTCAAGGTCATAATCCTACAACTAGAGGTGATGAAATGATGATGCCAGGCATATGGGAAAAATCCCTCGTAGAGTAAATGAATGGTTTGTTTTGATTGACCATAACAGAGAAAGGGAAAGCAAAGGGCTTGAACCTATTTGCCCATGGGCAAACCATCCTGAGTTAGCTAATGTAGTAGATGTTGATGATGAAGTCAATAGCTCCCGTGTTTCTAATATTGTTGGGTCATTATCTCATTTGCCTTTAGAAGATGGCAACCTAATTCAAGTCCATGATAACTCTCTGAGTTGGGAAGAGGATGCTTTAATAAATGATGCACCTGAAGGAGATTTTAATCTAAACAATCTTGCTATAATTCAGACTCCTTCACCTACACCAAATAATGCCTTGTCAGCATATCCTATCATCCCTTACTTTCTCCTGCCACCTGAGTTATCCAGCCTTCGCAGTCATGATTTGTCTTACATTCCTAGTTCTTCTGCATATCGGTCTGGGGTAGGCCCAACCGAGCTAGAAGGCATGCATATTCATGTTCCTACAGGAGAAGGCCCTAGCCATAGTACTGGTATATCCCACGTACCTCACCCTTTGGAAGAAAATAGAAGCTTTTGGACTATAGGGGAAACTGTCAAGCATGTAATGTATCCTCATGAAGAAGGGCCTAATGCAACTGTCCAGGAGACGAGAAGAGAGATTAGAAAGATCTTAGTTGGCAGCATAGTTATTCCCATTGATGGTGGTCCACCCAGATTTGATGCAGTTCTTTCCAGGAGGAGCTCAAGGATCGTCACCCCGCAACCATGAAACCTCGTTGATGTCCATCCCATGCCTATACGTAACATTGAAGTTGTTCCTGAGTCGATGAATAGGAATAGATTTCCCACAAGAAGCCAAGTCCTTATTTCAAACCACTTACTGCATTTTCGATCAGGGAAAGCTAATGACATTTGGGTTGGACCTTTTTCCGTTGAACGTTGCATTGGTGACATGTTTTCTTGTTACTGGCACTGGACGACAGATCCTACTTCCAGTCAACCAAAGGGATTTAAGGGGTTACATCACTGACCTCAGTTATCCTGGAGTCCTTTCTTGCCTAGTAGGATAAAGTAGGTAGAACCTGAATAAGCCTTCCTGACAGTAGTGTAGAATCTTGCATCTTTGCCTAGAGCTCGCCTTTGAAGCTCTTAGTATAGTGTTGACTCCTGTTTCTTTTCCTGCACCATACAAAATCAAACTTTTCTTTAAAAGTTATGGTTATAGATTCGATTTACTTTCTGCTTTTCAGTTTTCATGCATTTTTAGTTTTAGTACTTTATATTATCCACGTATAGTTCCGACGCCCGAGTCTATGAGTTTAGTATAGCTATGGACATGCTGCAGGTAGTTGGTGACATTTTTGGTAGCAGTTGCAGAGCTGGAGGGATTGATCGAGGATGCGAGAAGCAGAGTGCGACGACCAAGATTCTGAGGTTCTCAAGCGCTCTTTTCAGCAGAGCACTTGCCCCAGCTAAAGCCAGATGTTATCGCATATATAGTAGTTGGGCTACCATATTCTATTTTTCAGATTCAATACATTTTTTCAGCCAGATCTCCTACATATGAGATGCTGAGATGAGCAGTTTTGATGGATCATTATGTTACTAGTGGGCTATAGTACTCTCCCATTGTCAGGACTGAGTTTTAAGACACTCAAATTTGAGGACTGATGTAGTCATTTAGTCATTTGCAGAGCAGTTTGTGATGCCCAAATTTGTATCAGTATTTTCTCATTGGACAGATGATGGTTCAGATGGATATATTTGCATGGTTATGATTCAGTTTATATTATATTGTGTTATGGTCATCACTGCTCTTATACTCATTTTAGTGACATGTACTAGCATTTAGTGTCATGATCTGGCAGTCATATAAATATGTGGACTTGGATGTATCTATATTATGTATTGATGTCCCTACTCAGACTTGGAAGTTCCTGATCTATACTCATTGGTTTTACCCTCCTTGGGGAGAATAGACGTAGTCATTCCCACCATTTTTTGTCTTGCTAGTGTTGGTTTCATCCTTCAGTCTCTCCACCCATCCATTACCTTCCAGTTATGTTTCAACCCAACCTACTGCTTGACTTGTGACATGGAGGACCTTTCCCCACTAGAGCCTTTGTTGGACAAACCTCCCTGTTTATTTGTGTCTCGACTCTAAGTTGCCTAGGATGTGTTTGCTTAACTGAAACAAGTAGCGCTGCCATCAATACAATGTATCTAGAAATGAAATGAATATCCTTCAAAAAAAGCCAATTCATGAAAAGTACTGTTTTTCAACATACATGAATGCAAAGGCTAGCCTAATGAAATTGGTTTTAAAAAATATTGTAATGAAATATCTTAAACATTCATGAAAAGTAGTGTTTTTCAACATACATGAATGCAAAGCCTAAAATAATAAAAGCCCGCATAAAAGTGCGTAGACCAAGGCTATGGAAAATCAAAGGCCCAAAAAGCAATGGTTCCTAAAAGTTCTATCTAAAGATTGTTGGGCTTACTTGTATTGAGTTGGATTGTGAGCATTTGTCAAGGTGAGTAAGCTCCTCTGAAGTAGTTCACCCATTTGTGAGGCACTGCCATCCCCTTTGTTATTGTTTGTCCGGCATATGGCTAGAGTGTGTATTCCTTTTTCTATATCCAAAGTATCACAATGTTGAGTTGGTGGTCATCCTTTGTCCTAGCCTTGTAAATTTTAACCTTCAGCCTTCACTAGCAAATTGACTACAACTATGAAGTGAGTATGGTCTTGAAAGTCTGATCTGAGTTATGATTAATAAATGAAACCCTATATATATGTATTTGATTGATGAATCGCCAGTGAAGTGAATTCTACTTGTTATGATTGTTACTTAAATGATTTGTAGAGCATGTCTTAGCCTTTGAACACTTGCAGCATATGGATGCCAGCATGAGTTATATTGGTTATCTGATCATTTACAGGTTATTCTTTTGTCTATTGGATATTGTTGATGATCAGGTAGAGACCTGGAAAGGGTATGAGTATATACCCTAGATGGATTTGGACTCTCTAAGTCTAGTGAGACAGCTTGTTTTCAATTCAAGGCACTTGCAGAGATTATCATGCTCATTTTACCCTTCTGATGTAGTTTTGCTTCACTGGATGATGTGTCTGAGCAGGGAGATGTTTTTATTTTGACCTCCTAAGGCGTTGTATGGGGCATAGGGGCTACAGCCACTTGATTGTACCATAGTACCCCCCCTCCTAGAGAGTCTGGTGGGCTCAGTTGGACAACACAGGCACCCTAGGAGGCTGTTTTGGCAGGTTCACGTTTCTCGAGGCAGATTTAAAAATGATTAAATGGCTATTGAAGAAATCGATTTGGGCTATTAAGGAAAGGACATGGCATGGGATGAGTCATGATGATGAGAGTGATGTCCTCCAAACCTTCTCCAACAGTTGAAGCATCAGATTGGACCCACACATATTTTTTGGGCATTTTTATATTACTTTCTGGGGCTTTTGGGAGGCTCACGATTTCCTCTAGGAGGCACAAATTCATAAATTTAAAAGATTATATTATTTTATTGTGCCATGGGGACACCCAGAGGGAGTTAGTTAACACTCCATAGACCCACTATGTGCTTCATTTATTTCTTGTCGAGTGGGATCCCCTCTCCTAGGGTGATTTAGTCCACTTTTATATTATATTGTTATATTGATCCATGTATTGTATGTTGAGCTCATCTCAACCATTGATTAGACATTTGTATCTTTTAATCTTAGCCACTCATTTGAAAAGTGGTTAGGATTTTGGTTCTCTTGTTCCTATTTAAAGGAGAGAACTTCTCATTTGTAAGGGGTCTTTGGCTCTTGGATCTGGATAATAGAAAAACTTCTCTTGTGGAAATTCTTGGATCTCCTTTGCATCTAGTATTCTTAGATGGTGATTGGAAAGTCTTTTGCTTCCAAGTATTCGGGAAATTGTTGCAAGATCTATATTTTTTTGGGAATCTTTGTTTGGTCTACAGGAGAGCAACTTCAGCTTGGGCGTTTTTGCAGGGGGACCTCAACTCACTTGGATTGTCTTCGTTTTTTATCAGGGGGTTTTCATTAGTGTCATTGCGATCTATGACTTCTTCTTGCTATTTTTCTATAGCATCTAGTTTTTTTCTCATGTTGCAACAAATATGATATGGTTGACGTTTGTTGTGCAGGAGAGAGGGCGCATTGACTCCTTGGGGCAAAACGTTGGGCATAGAACTTGCTCAAAGCTTCTCAAATTGATCAGGATAACAGAGATCATCATCATCATCAAGGCATCTACAAGGTTTTTCAGGTAAGATCCATAGGTTAGTTCCTTTCTTCCAGATCTCAATCCATTGACATCTATTTTTCTCCATTTTACTGAAAATTCCATAATAATTAAAAAATCAAAAAAACACTAAAAATAGACGGCTTGATCTCTGGACAAACTACTGCTGGGTTTTGTAGATCGGGTCATCCCTTCACCAAATCATCCTCAACGCTGAGCTGAAAGTGCCTGGTTTGCCCTAGATCTGAGAAACTATCCTCCCAAACCCTAGCGCTCCTCACCATTTCTTTGACTTTTTCCGAGATCTGATTTTTTCGATAAAATTCCAACTTGGGTTTGTAGATCAGGTCATCCTCATACCATTTCTCCTTCAACACTGAGCTAGAAGTGTCCAGGTTTCCCTAGATCTGAGAAATCGACATCCCAAACCCTAGCGCTATCTATCGTGCTGTTGGTTTTTCCTGTGATCTGACTTTTTCAGCCAAATACCTTTCTGGATCTGTAGATCGGGGTATTTCCCAGGTGGGTTTCCCTCAACGCTGGGCAAATAGTGACTCCATTGCCCTAGATATGACAGGCACTGATCTCCAAGCCTAGCGCTACCCCTTGTTTGGCCTCCTTTTCTTGTGATCTGACTTTTCCTTGGTGACTCGGGTACTTTGACTCTGTCGTATCTTTCATCGAGTCTATCCATCGGTAGTAGATAGCCCTAATCTTGTCCTTGACCTCCCTGCATTGATCACATTTCCCAAGGTAGTGGATATCCTCACTTGTTGCCCGTACCTCAACCCTAGATCTAGTATTTACCTTATAGGTCACCTGTGTCCCAACTTGGATCGAACCTCATACTTCCTAAACCCTGATCCAAAGTCTTGGCCCACCTCGTGACATCATCCATAGATCTAGGGTTTCCACTACCTTACACCTTACGTACCTCAAGTCCATTTGATCTGATCTGGTGTCTAGGTTAAATCTCTCATGTCGGGAGTAGATCTGGATCTCCCCCTTTGTTGTCTTGAGCTAAGATAACATAAAGTGAAGGCTGCCTCGATTGGCGTGACAACCATCCATTTCGGAGTCCAGGCAGTCTTGGTTCCACCTCTAGGTTAGATCTCTCCTGTTGAGAGTAGACCTAGGCCTCCCCCTTTGTTGTCTTGAGCTAAGATAACATAAAGTGAAGGCTGCCTCAATTGGCGTGACAACCATCCATTTGGGAGTCTAGGCAGTCTTGGTTCCACCTCCTTAGTTGCTTGTCCCTCTACCGTCAATCCTGGATCCACCTCACATAGGGAACTACAAGGTTGGTGATAACAAGGTTTTTATGATTGTTCAGTCGAGTACCCTCTATGGTGTGTGGCAGAAACTTGTGTGAGTAAGCAATTGTTGTTAAAGGCTTTCTCTCTTTTCTATGTCCGCGTCGGAGACCATAAACAAATGCTACGATCCTATTGGAAGGTGGAAATCCTAGCAGTTGCTAGCCTTTCCCCTTTGTGAGTGTGCATGCACGGGTTTGATGCTTACATTTTATCAAGTTTGATTGTGTAGCATCCCCTTTGTTTGCATAGCGCATCTTCTGCGTTTAGGAAGAAGAAGATCTAGTAGCTGCCCCTTTAATACAAGGCCCTCGTGGGTTCTCCCTTGACTCCATTTCTCCCTTTAGGTATACTGACACTGGTCCATTAGTGGGGTTTGATCCTTCCCTCCTTCTGTCAACCATTCAAATACTCTTATGCTACAACCATTTTACTAAGGCAGCCTCTTCTAATCACCTGGTCCGCCATTGTTTCTTGCCTTAGCGATCTTAACATTAGGGACACCCCCTTGAGTTGGAGAGGAGCCAACTTGAAGCGAGGAAGAGAGGAGTGTGGTGGTAGTGGCTGCTCTTTTTGCAGTTGCCATCAAGCCAGTGTGCCTAATTTTGGGCTTTGACACACGCATGTCGATCAGGAGCGGCAACAGGTATGCTTCCCTTCAGACTCTAGCAAGTTTTCCTTTGAACCTTTATTGCAAATATAGGTCAACCTTCAAAGGCCCAGTCTTTCCTGACTAGTCTCACCCTGTGGCCCTATGGGGTCCATTGAGCCGAACACTATACAAGGAGTGAGTGTTAATCCTTTGACCATTAACCTTTCAATGACTTTCATAATTTTTATAAGATAGTAGCCATCCTACAAGAGCAAGTGCCCTAGAAAGCCCTCTGGGCTCCAGTAAATGACTAGGCTACCCGCTGCCTGCGAGCAGTCCATAGCCCCAACAGGTTCGCCTCTCCTTGATGCCCTTGTAGAGGGCAAACCAAGCCTTGCATCATACAAGGAATGGGTGCTCAATCTCTTGGCCACTGACTACCTTTTTCAACATTTTATATTCTTGCATCCATTAGATATAGCTTTTATGCGTTACGATGCTTTAGTGTTTAACAACACTGCTATGGTGGAGCACTTGTTTTGAGGACTTAAGCATGACAACCCTGTGCACCTAGCCACACTAGCCAAGACACATACTTCATAGCCCAAGACACATAACAACATGGAGTCTGTCACACATAGCGGTCAGAATGGGGAAAGGGGTCTTTAATCTCACCGATCTCTATCAGTCATAGTCATGGGGTAGAACAAACATGGATGAACTGGATGGGCGAACAAAAATGCAATGGGATCAACCTAGCACTAAAGGTTACATTTGTTTGAGCATGGCATGGGCAACAGTTTTCACATTGGATTCCTTGATCAACCATAACAAAGGGTTAGAGCAAGAAAGAACATGTAGCATAGGTCACTATGATCATCCTAACAAGTACAGGTGTCTAAGATACATCACAGAGCAATAACTAAACCAAGGGAATATACCTGACCTCACCATGTATACTTGTCTCCAACTAGTAAGCCCCTGGCTGTGTGTGTACCAACTCCTGATCTGCTGCTCTGCTGAAATGAACTAGATCATCACAAATCATCTCAATGGA
The DNA here is from genome assembly GCA_001517045.1 of Pseudotsuga menziesii. NCBI lineage: Eukaryota > Viridiplantae > Streptophyta > Pinopsida > Pinales > Pinaceae > Pseudotsuga > Pseudotsuga menziesii. The sequence continues at coordinate 255,450 of LPNX010357557.1, forward strand.
CTCCTGGGTCTCAGGCCTGGCAAGGAAAACATCAAGAACAAGGCTCTGAAGTAAAATGAAGCTGTAGAGATCCATGTTGATACCCCATGTAAAAGTAGCCCGAATACAAAGAGACAAGTCTGCATGCTGCATCATGGAAGCCTGGCTGAAAAAATGTACATGTGATAACAAGCCCAATCTCTTGAATGAACTAATCCAACAAGCCCAATAATAAAGACGCAGCTTTGATACGTGCAGATGCATCCACAGATCTCATGAACATAGTCCCCCTGGGGAAATGAACCAGGAAGTTGAGAAGTATCCTACCCCCATATCGGGCCAACCATCTGACATCACACTGCATCCTGTTAAGTCCCGTGATTTTTGAAGCTCCTCCAATCTGTGATTGCAATCAGCCTTTTCATCGTGAAGGATAGGCCCTTCCAACTCCTCATAACTAGGGGGCTTCAACCCTGGTCCAACTATAGCAGCCGCCTCAAACATGGACACATAAAATGGGTTCTTTGCAAAGTTAAATGGAATAGCACGCTATTACTAATACTAATACTTACCCCACGACTTCCCAAGTTACCCGAAAGGGGAAAGAGATGTGTGGTAGTATTAATTAGACAATTAGTTCTTTCTTTCAGTATTTCAGTTTTATGTTAGTTCGCATGTTAAAATTTACACCCCTTGCTCTCCCAACTAGGGATTTTAGCCTAAGAGAGATTCTTGGGGATTTTTTAAAAAAAACACACTACAATTGGTAAAATCCTTAAAATTTACAAAGGCACTGTTGTGTATGCTCTGCACCGTTGCGGTTCATCCGAACTGTTGGCTACATCAAAAGCAACATGGGTGACTAGATTAATTAGTTTTCACACCCCAATTAACCCCCCCAGGCGAAAATCCAACGCCTCGAATTAGTTCGTTGCGGTGGGAAAATCCATAAAGGAAGCGGGAACAACTGAGTGGCGACTTCGAGACACAGTTAGGCTACACCCTTGTTGGTGTAGTGTTGAACACGTCTCAGAGACTCCAACCAACCCACATATTCTTTATGGGGAGCCGCATCGAATAATGTTTTTGGACATACTCTTTGTACCTTCGGGTATATTTGGAGTTCCCTCTTCCCCATAAGTTAATCAACTCATCTCCACATTAATTTAAAATTGACCAAGAGCACTTGCAACACTTTCCTTTTCAACAATACAACAGCACTTTTTATCTGTGGACTCCATTTGGCACTGGTTCTTTATTTTATATAATCATCTGCTTTCATGTGCTTTGATATATCATACATTGATTTTTATGTTGTTGTGATTAAAATCTTGTTGCAATATCTTGTGTTAGTATTTGCTTTTATCAAACTCCTAAGTAATCTTAATCTTCACCATAACACTAAGCCTTGACAGCCTTAGCAAGTTTAATAGGGTCTACCCCCCTTGGCTTCGTTATGAGTTGGCCTAAACGGAGGAGTCAAGAACAAGGTGACAGCCTTGACTCGAGACTTTCCCCCAAGGACACACCGAGTGGCTTGAAGATTTCTGCCACGTTTCCCCCCAGGTGTGTGAAAGGCGGCAACAGGTCCTCCCATCATCCCTTTATCATATACTACAAAAAGACTCGTTTTTAATAGGCAACCTCTTCACCTCGCCCTTCATTGTCAAAAGCTTTAGCAATCCTATTTTAGGGGAGCCCCCCTTGGTTGGAGAAGAGCCAACCTAAAGTGTAGGGATGTAATTACCGAGGTGACAGTGGGTAACACCTCTAGGTTGCAACTGGACTAGCCTTGTTGTTTGGAGCTTTAACCACATATGTTAGTTCAAGTTGTAACACACCTCATTAGTCCAGGATCTCTATTTAAATTCTAAGAGGATGGAGGGTCATTTGTCATTGATCAATAATGAGAGATGTTCATGCAAATTATTGTATTTGCATTAATCAATTGCCTCAAATTGCCACTTTGGCTAGGACTGTGTATCATTTCCCTCTTTGAGAACTGCAACCATGTAAACGCAAGTTTATCGATCACTGATCTTTCTGTGAGTGTTTTCCTTAAGGTGTTCAACCTGAGTGGATATACGTTGTTTTTTGAACATATGACAGTTTCTTGTGGTTAAAGTGATGATTGGTCATGGTGTCATTTAACCATTTGTTTGAGATCATCAAATTGGTGTGTGACATTGACTATACAGTTGTACAGTCTGATTCCGCCTAAAACACACCTCACCACAGATATAAGTCTCCTAACCATTTGGCGTGTTCTTGACGGAGACTATGAGTTTAGAACCCAATGACCCCTCGATTCCTAACTCCTCCGTTTAGACCCCAACTACCAAAGGTCAAGGGGGGTAGTCCCTACTTACTAAAAGTTTCTTTTAAAGAGTTTAATTAGGAGCTGCAAATTATTAATGTTCCACTAGCTAAATGGCAAGCAACCATGCAAGTGCGCAATAATACAATGACAAGCAAATCCTTCTTTGTACAAGAACCAAATACAATTGCAAGAAAAAGATAATCAATTACCACCAAACCAGTGCCTACTTAATTCAGGCTATGGAGTCACAAAATTATAAAAAGATACAATGAAATTGCCAAAATATATAAATTATGCTAAAAAATTTATTTACCACAATAATCAAGTATCAGTATTTAACATATGCACAATACTTGAAGTAAATGGACCAATGTGCACGAAATGTGCTTGCAAGAGATTGAACCAAATATAAGATGATTGTGAAAGTACACAAAATAAAAGATTGTGATATTTTGCAAGTGGTCCTATAAATTTTAATTGATTTTATGGTTTTTCTTTGGTTTTGGGGGATTAATGTTTGTACAAGAAATGCTAAGCTAACAATGTGTCTACCTCTAACCCTTATCCCTCAATTGAGAGAAACTGTTGGGTGTTCAACAAGAGAGCACAAGGCTCCCTCCTAGCTCCACAAATCAGTCCCAAGAACAAGCAGGGTGCTCAAAAGGAGGACACTAAGTGCCACGAGTCTCCCAACAACCTCTACCCCTCTAGCTCCACAACACAACTTTCTTGTTATTGCAATAAGTAGCTAAAATGCCTATTAATCTAGCCAACTCAAATCTTCTCCCTTTCTTGTCACCCAAGGTTGGACCAACCGGCAAGGGGAGTGAATACGGGGTGAAGCTTAGGGCAAGGTTGATTTTATTCTAATTGAAACAAAAAATTAACAACTATGAAAAATACAAGCCAGCACGATATTGCCAAGTGTGGGCAAAATAAAATTGAAATAAAATACAATGCAAACCGGCACGATTTTGCAAGGATGCCAAAGCCAAATCACTTGAAAGGTGTGGGCAAATAAAAAAAATGTAGAAAGAGAAACAAAGTAAACTAACCCCAAGCCAATCAACAATTGCTTAGGAAAAGGTGGGCAAGCCCAACTTCCGTTGCTAGCAATGGATGGCAAACAAGGAAATTTAAATTTAACTTGAAATGCAATAGAAAAATCAAGTCCAATAAACTCTCTTAGACTTGTTACAATGACTGACATTTTTGCATAAAAGAAAGAGCGCAAAGAGATAGGAAAATGTTATTTTCGCCATTTCTTGGCGATGGCCTTGAAACCCTTTCTTTATGGCAACCTTCGCACCCTTACCCGGCTGAAATTTGGCAACGTTTCTCATTGTTTTATCACTAAACTGCTAAAAACCAGCAAACAGAAAATTATAGAAAATGCCCAAAATCACTTAGAGGAAGTTAGAATGTTAGTAAAAGAAATATGTACAAAGTATCTACAAATTACCAATAAATAACTTTAAATAAGATTGAGGGTATGAATGGCTAAATCTGTTCTAAAACATTCATCAAACCATAAAAACAATATTCAGAAATTTATTTTAAGAAAGGAAAATTATACCCTTTGCTCTTCTATAACTTGAAAAATGGGGCATCCAACCGAGGAATCCCACTCTTCAAATCGAATAACCTGCAACTTATAAGATATTTGTTGCACAACTAAATGAGAGTGAGATTTATATGATGAGTAAAGAAATCACAAACTTCAACCAACAAACGTATGAAGTTTTCCACTACAAAAACAAAACTCACAAAAATCTATGCTAAGAAATTACCATAAACATTACCAAAGCAAAGAAATTTGCTTCCTTGGCCTCCCAAACTTGAGTAGCTACTTGAACATGGAAGCAAATCACCCAAGATCACATAGGACACTAGATTCCTCCAAAGAATTTGATTAACAAAGCCAAATCGCTGAAAATTACAAATGACCCAGAAATGGGAGAGAATGAGAACATGAGAAGAGAGAGGGAGCAAGAGGAGCCAAGATTGTGTAACCCAAATGAGGAGGGGAAGCCTCCTTAAATAGGAAATCAGTGAGGAGAGAGCCCAAGTGCATGCAAACCACTTGTCAAAATGGGAGAGTGGGAGCTCAAAGAGGGGAACCACTTCTCTTGGGGACACCTTCTAGGGTGAGAAATCAAATAGAAATGGAGGGGAAACCCCCCTCTAATATTTTTAATCTTCATTCTAGGCCCAAAGGGGGGGGACCACCAAAGTGGGACCCCTTACTTTGGCTTATTTTTAATTATCTCAATTTCCATGAAGAGGGATGGCGACCTCCCTAGGGTGACATCTTCATTTTTCTCAAACACTTGCATGGGGGGTGCTTTTTGTCTCTAATGTCACCTTAGGAACATATCATGACATTAGGAAACAATTTTTTCACCTTCTAAGTGACTTTAGGCACTTTTTCAAAATTTGTCTTGCTAATTATTTGTCATTTTACTGATTTCCTTGACTGACTTTGACAAATGTGTCCAAAACCTTAGCAAGACTTGTCCAAATGACTTCAAACTTTGTCCAAGGGTGTAAGGGGGCTCATGCCATTGATTTTGGGTACTCATACCCCAATTCGTGGGCATTAGACACAATTTAACCCTCTTTTATTACAACATTTTTATACTGAGGGACAATTTGTAATCACCAAAAATTAAGAAATCCTAAATAAAACTTAATGAAATTCCACACAACTCTGAATAGTGTCTAGCATAGTTACATAGAACATTCCTAGGCCTTAGTCACCTTGTGGACTCGACCATTAAAACGTCTTTCACCACTTTGGAGGTATTTTTGAGTGAAAAACTCGGATAATTAAAATCACTAAAAAAGGAATTTTAATTATCCAAGGGAAAAAACACTCGATGAAAGGACTTCCCTAATGAAAAAGTCCTAGATAACTAAGTTATACAAAAACTAGACCTTCATGCTGACATATCATTACAATATCCTCCGCAAGGATGCAGAAATTTCATAGAGAAAAAATAAGACGAGTTGCCTCGCTTGGAAAAACTTTATTAGGTACTTCTTTCTCCTCTTCAAGGCACATGGTTGGCCACCTAGCTGGTTAGGTGGTCAACACAATCCTCATTGTGCTCTATGATTGATTAACTGCAGCAACACTGTTCCTTGGGCAATTTTTATGGCAGCATTTGTTGGCATGTTTGGCACATTTGATAGGAAAACTATCTTGTACATGAAATTTATGATGGGATGACAGATTTTTGGGTTGTAGGATTTTGGTCGTTACTTCTTTGGCATTTGGCACGTTTGATGGGAATACCATCTTGTTGCATGCAATATGGAGCACTTGTGAGCCTTATTCACCATCATGAGCTTATGGTCATGAGCCTCTTTGCCATCTTCTATATTTTGGATATTGTTATTTGATTGTATGTTGATTGTTCCTTGACAGCATCAAGGGATTTTGAGCTCTTGTTCTGACTGCTCTCGCTGCTTCTTTGTTTTCCGACAAGGATTTTGTGGTGGTGTTTTGGAGGTTACAAGTTTGCAAATGAACTCTCCATAAACAACATGGTTGTACCTTGTTGTCCGTCGAATGCACACCAGCAGCAGAAATCTAATAAAAGTTGTCTCCTCACTTGAGAAAGTGGGAGAGGTGTGGCCTTGGGGGCAAGCACAGAGCCAGGTACTGTCACCTACTCCTAGCTCCTCTGTTTAGGCTAACTCCTAACGAAGCCAAGGGGGGTAGTCCCTAACAAAGAGTTTCTATGGCTCAATGTTTTTTGGTGGTTGCGGATGCGGATGGGTGATGTTTAGGAGTTTTTTTATGGGAAGATCACAGTTTTAACTTTAAAAAATTACAAAGATATGCTTGCGATATTTAAATAAAACACAACACTGATTGAATTAAACAAAAGCATCCATAATGATAAGGTATTGAACAATGCACTTGAGATATGAAAATACAATAATAACAGACCTATGTCTTATCCAATGGGCATGGAGTCAAAAATTGTAGTGTTGGGATGCTTAATACAAGAGTTCAGTGTTTGTGCAATCGTTTGCAAATACTCTTTGTAATTTTTATCAAGTTTTAGTGATCTTGGATTATTATGGCTGAGAAAACAAGGTATCAAAGTCTAATTGGAAAATTATTCTAAGTCGTTATGTTCGAAACCTATCGGCCCATCCAGTATCCCGGGCTAGGTGTTCAGAGAATTCAACCAGCAAGCCAAGAAGCTTAGACAACGGGGGGTTCCGACGCCCTTACTAAGAACAAATCGAATGCTTTTGACAACGCCGGTGCGTTGGTTGCGGGGTGAAAAATTTATTATTGTTATCACTTGTCCAATTAACAATTCCAACCACTGTTCTGAGTACAAGCCCAACTCCTAAGCGTCGACAAAGCATACTAAGTGGAGGAAGCCAAAGAGATAAATTTATTATGGAGGAATGTGAGTTTGAAAGTATTTTATTATTATGAGCACACAGTTCAACTCTCCGACAGAGAGTGCTCTTGACTTCATCTTATGACAGAAGTTCAAGAGACTTTAACTAATCTATATGCTTGATGCAAAGATAATGCAGTGGGAATGCTCTCCGACAGAGAATGCTCTTGACTTGGGTTATTGCAAGTTCAAGAGACTTTCGTTCTTTTTATAAGACAATTAGCTTGTAAATTGAAACCACGTGATAGCTCAACAAATTGTAAAACAACGAAACAATGACATAGCAAAATGATAAACTACTTGCAAATGAAATAAATGAGAAACTAGTGTTCTACAACAACAAGAAACTAATCTAGCAAGAGAAGTCAAAAATTGACTTCAAGACACACTGTCCCCGAAATTTCCAGCTAGTTGGCCATATGCAAGAAGACAATGGGGAAAGAGAGGTAGCACGCAATGTCAATGCGGCACTTGGGATGAAATCCCAAGGTACTTCTCAGATCAAGACTGAAACAATAAAAGCTCTAAGTACAAAATTAAAAAGCATGCAAAGTAAATCTAAGCTAAGAGCACAAGACACTCTTCCCCAAATGGAGAAGAAGCAACCAAAAGATGGGAGGCCTTATCCCACTTTGCCCTTTTATTAAGACAGTACAATATTTAGGATTTTCAACCTTAGAGAAAGAAAAAGAACTTGGAAAGACAAATGGAACAAGCCTTAATGGATGTTTACAAAAGGAGACTGATTTGGAAAATTTGGTCTTCTTTAGTTCAAATCCAAGTATTTGGATCTTCTTGGTTTTGGTACTTAGTTTCTACTCTTCTCTTTGGTTTATTTTTTGTTCTTATTTGGTTCAATCTTAAAGTCCTTCTCTTAGTATTGTTTCTCCTCACACTTGCACACAACACAAATCAACTCAAAGCACCCGTCAGTTGTTAACTAAATCAAATCAAATATAAACTACTTCTAAGAAAGAGATCTACAAAAAATAAAACTAAGTGCAAGATCTAATCTATGATATGAAAGATAAACAAACTAAGCTTAACAAGCAAAGATCTAACTACTCTACTCCAAAGGCCAAAACACAAAGACAACTACCCCAGCTTTGGAGGAGCGAGTGAAAAACTCATAAATTATTGGTCGTTTGTTCAACAGCCAATAATAACCAAGGGAAAAAACACTCTGGGCTAATCGACTTATGCCAAAGTCCGAGAAGCCGAGCCTTTCATAAAAAATTAAATGCTAGGACATTTTTTACAATTTCCCCAAGAGGGTATGAACATGTATTTACAAAAAATTCCAAACAGACTCCCAGAAATAGGCTGGCAGACTTCTGAATTCTGATCACGAATAAGTGTACTTGTTCAATGCTCTAACGGCTCAACGAAAAATCCACTAAGTGCAAAATTAGTGGATAACATACCTCAATTCTGCAAATGGGCTTATTAGAAAAAGCATTGCTGTACCTCGTAATGGTAAGGTTTTGGTTATCAGCATTGGTCTGTTTTGTATCCCTACCCGCATAAAACTTAACAACCCGCATAAAACTTAACAGGGGGTGTTGAGATGTAACTTTTACAGTTTTCTTGGTCCCTCAAAATCATGTTCAAGGGGAATGTTGGAATATGTAAACCCGACTAATCAATCTTTTGGACCACATTGATGGTTAATTGGTAGGATTGTGGTCCCAACATCAACCGTTTAGGGATAACTAACCAAGATCCTAAACCCATATAATATATATAATTGAGGCCTTAGCCTCGTTTGTACACACATGCAAGATCTGAATATACATTGAGGTTCTTATTGGAGACTGGAGTTTTCCCTCATTAGAGTTCTCCACGATAATCTGTGTTCTTGTGATGACGCATATTGAACTATTTATTTATCTTTGCTAAGTTATTGATGCTTGGGTTTATATGATGAACTAGTCCAAAACCATATAATTCTCACAATTTATACAATATTTGAACTACTACTCACTCATATATCTGTTTCATTCAAGTATGTGTGGTCTGGCTAGTAAATATTCCGCATTATAAATATATTATACTAATTTGATATCAAGTTTGCAGTATCTTTGTGTATAAAGTTGTGTCATGTATTTTCAGTGCAGCCACAGCTTACTTAGGCAGGTCTAACTGCCTCCATTATGCATATTGTATAATACTAGTTATGCTGCTCGGAAAGTCAATAAACAAAGCACTCCTGATTGTTTTAACTAGGTAGTACAGCTAAACTAGACATCTGACAGATTGAATTTCAGTATCAAAACTCAATTGAAAAAAATTAACACAAAAGCAAATGGAACTGCCAGTCCTGCCATCTTCAGTGTCGTATTATTAAATTTGAAGATTTGACTATAAATCCATCTAATGGATAAGATAGTGGAAAACTAAACTATGCGAAAAGCAAGTTTCAGTAATAGAACCCTAGGTTGCATGGTACCAGTACTAGTAAGGTATCTGTACGCTGATTTCGATACCAATAATCTGTCCAAGAGGGCCTATCCACGTTCCAATTCACAATCTGATCTGTCTATAAAAATATATATGTCAATGATGATATTTATACTTATGACAAATTTTCCATAATTTCAATTTTTATGTATAAATTTTAAAATTACATGATTATGCACATTAACATTTCCTTTCATTCATATTATTACTCTCTCTCCTTCCATCACATAGAGTACATCAATACACAAGATACATTTAAATTTAGAAAGTTTGAAACCAATTTTTCAAAGTCTCAAGTGTCAAAATCAAACTAAAAGACTCTAAATGACAAGAAACAAGTACCAAAGATCAAACACACATATAGTAATCTATGCATAGGTATCTAAACAAGTGCCAAAGCCCATTATATTTAAATTTTATGTTCAACTTCATACATAAAGCAAGGAACAAAATCTCAAATTTCAAGTTCAAAGTATTCTACTTTCTAATATCTCTTTAGGGACTGGGATACTGGAATCTGGAGACCAAAAAATGAACCCAAAAACAGACCTGGAATGGATCCATCCTCTCATCCACTTGGATCTGTTTTGGGTATGAGGATCCATACCAAAAGCAGGTCCAGGGAGAATCTGGTACTGGTATTTTCGAGGGAAGGAAGACCAGAGCAACTATAATAGAGCTAAAGTTCAAAGCAAAACAGGATAAAGAGATACAGCATGTAAATAATCAGCCTTGGAAACAGATACCCAAGTTAATATGTATGTATAAACATAACTGGAATGCAATCTAACCCTGGAGAAAATTCAGGATAAAATGAATGACTTTATATGATGAAAAATCACTAAAAACAATTTAGCAGGACTCTTTCAAATTCTGACCAAGTATCACCTGAAAAGCTATGATAGTGTGTTTGAAGTTAGTCAAATTCAGCTATAGACTAAAGTCAAGCACAAGCAGAGAATCATGAGAAAACAATGAAGACTTTAACAAGCACTCCATGAGCAAATGTTAGTCACACAGGAACCCCCCTTGCTTCTATGGGAGCTAATTGCTTTGGATTGCACCTCTTATGACATCAACACAAGACTTATAAAGTAACAAGAATTATAGATTTACTTCTCGTGTATTAAGGTTTCCCGTAGATAAGAAACCAGAACTATCATCTGACAGAAACTTCCTCCAAACATTAAACAAAGCCTATGTGCAATTTGACATCCTCTAACAAGAGTTTACATAGGGAAAAATGAAAGATATGGCCATGAAAAATTACACTACCGGGGCTGGTATGAGGGATTCGTCCTGTATGCTGAGCATTTGTCCAAGCTTAAGAGCAGCACCGCGCATTCGGCAAAGTGCAAGAGCTAGACGCTCTGCATTTTGTTCAGATAAGAAAGGAGAAGTAGATTCCCCTCCTTGTAGATCACCCTTTCCAAACACAAGCCTCTTTGCAGACTCTTGAATCGTACCCCAAGCAAGCCCTGCTCCTAGTCCTGCAAACCTGCAAAAGCACTATGCTAAAAGGTTTCAAAGCAATAAGAATTATAATACTGATTTGAAGCAATTTTCAATAAATGCCAAATATAAAGTAAAATTGTTGCATATAGAGAGTTGAGAGCAAAGAGCGTATACATACTTAGATGTGCTTTTTAACCAGAAATATGATTTTGTTTAGAAAGATCAGAAGGACCAACATTTTGTTTTAAAGGTAGATTCCTTGAAAGTTGAAATACATGAAAAGGTCATTCCGTATCCTAAATCATAAAGAACCTGACCTACGAATTGGCCACATTGCCCAAAATTATAATTCCCCACATGGTAGACAGGTCACAGAACAGTAAGGTTCATGTTATGACGTAACATTCTCAGGACAAGAAGCAATGATACTGAATCTCCTTACTATTACAATAGCTATTAATAAGACAAAAATACTTAAAAGGTAAAGTCTTTTCCTCCAAGATAAGGGATTGTCAGATGACAAAAGCACAATGAAATCATCTCTTTCTGTTCTACCCAGTGCTTAATGAAGTAGAGTAAATAATGAAAAAAAAACACTTTCTGGGTTGTCTTTAAATGCCCAGAAACACTCCAAACTGCTCATATTTTCCTGCATTTTCTTGCTGGCTTGCTCTCTCCTTCAGCAAATGTAACCACGGGTGACCGAGAGGACTCAAGCACAACACATCGAAACAACTATGTTATCCATAAAATCAAATAGGGCATCATAATAGAGGTAGTTTGCGGGGATTTCTTCTTTCGCGGTGGATAAGGTAACTAGGATTTCTCATCTTCTGCTGTTACAGCTGATTTCCCAGCCCAGACGGTACTCTCCTCCAAGCAGATTTTCTCCTTTCTTCTCTGCTGTTAGGGTTTTAGAGGTTAGAATCTTTGTTTTTAGGGCTGTTATAACTGTTGTTAGGGCTTGTTTGGGGTGTTTATTTAGGTCATTTTTTGCTGTTAATGTTTTTTCTGGCATTTGAAGGCTATTAGTGTTCATACAAGCCCTAAACCAGAGCAAAACACTCTTGGGAAAATCTATAAAACAGCAAACCCAATCAGCCACACACTTTTATAATTGCTATAAAGTATAAACCCTAACAGCAGCAAAAAATGAAGCCAAAACCTTGAAAATGTTGAGGCAGAAGGAATTTGCATCAGCTTATTGTGAAAAGATTCCCAGAAAACTGAACCTGAAGTGTAAATTTTGTCTTACTAAGTATAGTGGTGGCAGAAACAGATTCAAATACCACCTTGCTCAAACTCCTGAGAATGACATTAATCCCTGCATTGGTGTTGCCAAGATATTAAGCATCAAGCAAATTTCATCCCTGAAAACCTTGATAAGGTTAAATCCAAGAAAACAAAAATAAACAAAGAAATGGCAGCAATCACAGCTGCATAAACTTCTTCTAATACCCCCTGACGCCCTCATCTATAGAATCCACAATGCTAAACCCAAGTTTTACAGTTACAAACACCCCACGGGCTCAAAATCAAAGACAAAATGAAACGCCGCCTCCTAATCCTATAAATCTCAGTTGCGGGATGGCAATATAAACACCTTTTTGCTCCCCGTGCAACCCAATTCCTAGCCTAGCTTGGAGAGCACAAATTGGAAAAGGAATGTACCTCCCCAAGCAAGGAAGTTCATTGCCATTTTTTGGTATTAATCAGACATTCCCTTCATATATGCTAGGAACTCTTACTCACAGGGTATGATTGATGTTATTTCTATTGAAGGTCCAGCATTCAAAACCCCTACATGTGAGAGCCTTACAACTAATTTGTTACCCGAGACTGTTGGAGATGTGAAAATTGAAATTGCAGATTATCATGGCTCATGAGCAGATACAGGTTGATGATCATGAGTGATGGTTGGACAAAGACCAAGAAGTTGGAACAAGCCCTGTTGTAATCTCACAAATCACATAAGGTTACCAATAATACATACCAAAACATAGATACATAACAGAGACAAGAGATAAGAACAAGTAGGTGAATTAACAGATTATATTAACATGAATGGGTCCATACCATACAGAGAACTAAACCGAGTTCTCATCTGGCTCAACAGCCTAATATATATGATTACAAAACAGTTACAAAATAACTACCTGCCGGTTCAATGAACCGACACGACCTTAGGTGGCCGACCTAATCTCTAGTTTAGTCGGCCGACCGACTTTAGTCGGCTGATCAACTAAGTCAGCTATCCTTCAAGTCGACTTATCGACTTGCTCCTCCAACATCTCCCCCACGAACAAAACGTTTCTTCATCCCGAAGAAACAAGGAGGTACAAAAATTCTTCTTTGAACTAAATTGGGCTGTGAAGTCTAATGGTCGGTCTTTTCTGTACACAGACTTCGACAATTGCTAGGGCTGTCACTACTAGGTGATGTTGGAAATCTATCCAACTTTGCAATATTTTATGGATGTCGATGGTGAGTGTAGTCAGACTTGATAAGATCGACATCTTCTCTGAAATGGAGACTTCGGCTATTCTCTCCATGTCGGGACCCATAAACTGGTCCTTCTCTTCTGCAGCTTCGACAAGTCGTTTCATCTGCGGGCAAATGATGTCGACTTTTTCCAAGTTGGGGATAGCTTGGTGCACCCACTGATGTGCTTCCCTCTCAAGTTTCTGCAGCTTGGCTGTCTCAAGCACTATTTGTTCTTCTATTGTGGTTCGGAGTGCTTCATCAATGGTTTTCATGTTTTCAAGTGCTTGGATCCCTTGTCGGGTCTGCCGAGTTTGCTGATAGACTTGCCCGTAGTAAGCAGGCCAGTCTCGCAGTATTTCTTCAGTGATGACAGACTCCTCCATGTGATCTTGCAGCACTTTATAAGCTTCAGAAAAGGCTGTGTGCTGCTCCATTAGGAAGCGGGCAGTTTCTTCTTTTTGCTCCTCCTTGCACAATCAGTGCTTAGAGTGCCAACACCATGCTTTCAAATAGCTGATATGCTCTTTCGAGCGGTTTGTCGGTGTCGACCTCTACGGGGCTTGGCATTACTGATTGTGCAAGGTTTCTGCATTTATTGAGGAACTCGACCTGTTCTTCGACCTTGCCGTCGAGTTCCTTACGTCTCTGCTGACTCCTCGTCTTTGCTTCGACTGCTAGGGTTTTCAGGAGTTGTCCTAGCTCTACATCGATCAGTGAGGTTGCATCTTTCAATTTGATATGGACCTTTGATGGCTGTCCATGATGCTCCTTATTCTGTTTCTCCTTCCTCTTCTTATGCTTTTCCTTCTCTGTTTGTGTCAGCACCTGTGTACCTGCAAAAGTCGAGTCGGGATTTTCGATTTGTGGTATAGTGGTTGATGGTTTCTCTGTGTGGGGAGGCAGGATGACTGCTGCCTTTGGTTGTTTAGATGCAGGGGGTGCAGAAGTGGATGCAGTTGGTGCTGACGGTTGTGGTGGGGCTTGCTCTGAGTCGGGTGGTGGTGGTGGTGGGGGAGATGGTGGTGGTGGTGATGGAGTTGGTGAATGGTCGGGGGTGATTGGGTTGGGGGAATTGTGGATGAGTGGTGGGTTGTCAGTCTGAGGGGTTGAATCTAAGTCGGAGAAGAATTGGTTGATATCTCGATTTATGTCTGCGATATTTTCTTCTTCTTCTCCTCCTGTCGGTACAACGGCTGGCAGGTTGATTTGGGGTACAGTCGGAGTGATAGTCACGGTCCGACGTGCGGTAACTTCAACTTCTTTGTCGGGATTTCTCTCGAAAGTCGAAGTGATAGTTGCAAAGGTTCGGGACTGGAATTCATGACCTGGTTGGTATCCACTGACCTTGAAGAGAGGTGATTTTGTGGATAGCTTCTGTACCGACGTGAATATCTCAAGCAATTTCTCAATGAATGCCTGCAAATCTCTGTCCTTGTCGAACTTTTCTTTGACAGCTTCCGACATAGCATTTTTGCACAAGTCGAGTGGGCTTATCGAATGTTGTTTTGGTACTTGCTCCTCTGTTACTTTTGTCAGAGATGGAGGTGGAGGCGTAGACACAAGATCGACAACGTTTTCAGGCGTCGACGTGTGGGTGATCTTGGCTTTCTTTGGTCGACCTGGTAGTGCTCCTGCCTCGACAAATCTTTGGAACTGGGTTTCCACCGGCACTTTATTTGCTGCGGCATCTTCTATTATGTCGATGGCCGTAGCTCCCAATTCCTCCTCGTCATCTGATGATTCTGCAATGATAAGCTTGCGCTTACCTTTTCCTTGTTGTTGTTGTTGTGTCCTTAACTTCTTTCTTGCAGCTGCTATCTCTTTCGACACTTTTTTTATAATGCCTTTTGTGATAGCATACTCTAGGTTTTCTAGTTCTGTCTCTCCCCTTGGCTCCTGGGTCGGGATGAGACTTTCTGTAGCCGGAGTGATTACCTGCTGCTCTGCCTGTGTTTCTTCTGTCTGTGGTTTTGCCCTCTGTGTTGTCGGAGGTTTGATGATGATTTGAATTCGGCCAGTGTGTTCGACCGGTGTCTCCTCCGACACAAAGGTACTGATGTAGAGGTTCAGCTCACAGTCTTCTTCTTTCTCTTAGTCGGTTGACAGCTCCTCGATCGAGAAGTCGATCTTCTTTGCTGTCGTTGGTATTGGTATTTTTGTTTTAGCTTGTCGAGACAGCTCCCGAAAGATCTGGTCGACGGATGGATAATAGTCGAGGGCTTTTGCGTTTGAGTCGGCGCCCAGCATGTACCATACCGAAGTATGGTCGAGCTCTAGCTGGATGTGGAACTTTGGCGGCAGACTTCGTCGGATGTTTTGAGGCACTCTCCATCTAATCGTGCGGACTTTTAGCTGTTGAAGCCAGTTCTCCAACAATACTTTTCCGTCTTCAAGTTCCTTCAAGGTTCCTTTCTGGGAGAATGGTTTGAATCTCCACATGTGGAACCTTGTCGGTTCCTGAAAAATTGGGTTCCATTCGGGGCAAATATCGTACATGACTATCCAGAGTATGAGGGAGGGGAACCTGATGATTCCTCCCGTCTCTTGGCATCTTTCACAAATGGTCTTGACCATGTCGGGGACATATTCAGCCCATCTGTATATCTTTTCGTTTGTCGCAATGGTGTCGACAGCTTCTAACATGTCTAATTTGAGGTCGCTGCCTTGACCTGCCAGGGTGAGTGTTATGGCTATTATTTTGTGTACAATCTGTGGCGTTCGGGCTGTGATTTGACTAATCATCAACCCCTTCGAGTTTTTGCCCGAAGCCGACCCAGTTAGTTCTTCGACCAGTCCTCCTTTAATACCGACTGGTACTGGGTCTCCTGTGTTTGAGAGACCTATCAGCTTGGAGATGACTTCCCCAAAGATGTCGACCGGTTGGTCGAAGTAGAACCGGTCGTTGTGGTACCGACTTATGATAAATTTTACGGCTGTTTCCTTGGTGCCACCAAAGCTGGGCATGAGTAGTGCATTGACATAGTTGAAGATGGTACTGTATTTTATTTTCTCTGCAACTTGAGTAGGCTTCTTGTTGACATAAGCCCATTCTTGCATCTCGGTCCATAGTTTTTGCCATGAGCTTTCCTGCACCTTAGCATTCTTAATATTCTTTAGCCTGCGAACTAAAGGTGTTTCTGCAGTCTGTAATTCCTTGGCTTTGGTTGAGGCTCCAGTCTGTTTGGGTGCCATCTTGTTGGTTTGGTGGTCTATTTCGCTAAGGTATTCTCGGCTTTCAGTCGACTGGATGCTCTTATGCTCTCTCTGTATGAATTGCGGTGAATGATCCTTCGGTGGTCCAATATTTATAGGGGATGCTTTGGATGTTTTTGTCGAGAAGTGTATTAATGGCAGATGTGATGTTCCAACTGGAACACTTGAGTGTGCGTTAATGGCGAATTGCTTTCGGCGCTCGAAGTCATGAATGCACGATGAGACTATCGAGGTCGTCAGTCGATGTCGATTATGAAAATGGTCGAGGGCGTTATGTCGATGGGCATGATGTCGATTGTCGAAGTGGTAATTTCCTGTCATAGTTTTCTGCATGTACTGTATTATTTTGCTTTTTGGATTTTTCGATTTTTATAGCTTTTGGTTTAACCGTTATGGTCGTTATAGGATTTTTTTTTTTTTTCACTATGTTTATTTCTAGTTTCTGTAGCGTTTTAGTCGGGCTCCATTAACGAGTTTTCGAAATATTATGCCTTATAACGTCCTTAGTCGGACTAATCCGTTGGTATGTATCTCTTCAACAACATAGGGTCCCATCCATTCTGTATGGAGCTTTTTAGGTTTACCTTTTACCCGACTATTGTATAGTAAAGCAAGATCTCCTACCAACAAGTTTTTGTTCTTGATGTTTCTGTCGTACCATGCTTTTTGTTGTTGTTTCTAGATTTCTTGATGTTGTATTGCCATTAGTCGATGTTCTTCGAGTTTGCTTAGTTGCAATAGTCGGTCCTTTCTTCCTTGTTCGACATTGACATGTAGGATCTCTGCGATGATGGGTGTCTGTTGTTGGAAGTGTAATGGAACTACTGCTTCTTGTCCATAGACTAGTCGAAAAGGAGTTTGGTCGATCGAGCGTTTATATGTTGTTCTGTATGCCCATAATACTACAGGTATTTTCTCGTCCCAGACGTCCTTATCAGCATTACATATTTTGGTTAGTCCTCTTGTTAATGTTTTATTAAATGCTTCAATTGCTCCATTCGACTGAGGATGGTATGCTGTACTCCGACGGTGGTCAATTTGGAACTGGTCGGTTAGGGTTTTGATAGTTCTATCGATGAAGTGTGTTCCCTAGTCGCTAATTAGGGTTAGTGGACATCCGAATCTGGTGATGATATTCTCATAGATAAACTTAGCGGCTATCTCACTAGAACATGTGTCAACTGGTTCGGCCTCTGCCCATTTAGTTACATAGTCGACTGCAGTTATGATGTACCTTGCACCTGTCCTTTTTGCTGGTATAGGGAATGGACCTATGAAGTCTATGGCCCAAATTTCAAATGTCAAACTTGGGTTTACTGATATCAAAGGCATTTCTGTGCTAGGGAGAGGTCGACCTAGTCGTTGACATCTGTCACATTGACTGACAAAATTTTTGCAATCTCTATGGAGTGTCGGCCACCATAACCCTGACTGTTGGATTTTCTTTGCAGTTGTGTCTACTTGGAAATGTCCTCCTGCAGGTCCATAATGTGCTTCATGCATAATGTTGTCTCATTCATGTTCTAGTACACACCTTCTGAGGATGTCATCTGGTCCCATTTTGTATAAAAATCCATTTATAAGACTGTATGGTGCAACGTGCAC
Source organism: Pseudotsuga menziesii (assembly GCA_001517045.1). Taxonomy (NCBI): domain Eukaryota; kingdom Viridiplantae; phylum Streptophyta; class Pinopsida; order Pinales; family Pinaceae; genus Pseudotsuga; species Pseudotsuga menziesii. The sequence goes on from LPNX010357557.1 coordinate 273,393, forward strand.
AAATAAGATCTGCTTCTTCTTTGTACTCATTCCTTCTGGTGCTTGTCCATTTTCTAAGAACTGGGCTATTTCTTCTAATTCTGCTGGGACTGATTCTATCCAAAATAGATGTGCATTAGGTAAGTCATCATCGACTCTTGTCGGTTCCTCTCCAGTGTCGATTCGGGATAAGTGGTCAAGACCGACATTTAACTTACCTGGTCTAACAACGACTTCGAATTCAAATTCTTGAAAGAGAAGTAGCCATCGACAGATTCTTCCATGGTGTAGTGGTTTATTGACGAGATATTTAAGTGCCTGATGATCTGTATAGAATATAAATGGGTTAGCTAGAAGATAATGTCAATATTTTTGTAATGCAAAGACCATTCTTAGTGCTTCTCTTTCTGTTGTCGAATAGTTTCTCTCAGCTTTGTTTAATTTTCTACTACTGTAAACTGTAGGATAATCCATTCCATCATCGCCTGGTTGAGTTAAAATGGCTCCTATTGCTAGGCCTGATGCATCAATATGAACATGGAATTTGATCGACCAGTTTGGAAACCTTAGGATAGGTGCTTCGACTAGTTTTCTTTTTAATTTTTCGAATGATATGTGGCACTCCTCTGTCCAGTTGAACTCTTTATCTTCCCTTAATAGTTCTTCAAGTGGATAGGTCATATTTGAATAATATCTTATGAATTTTCTGTAATAGCCTGTGTGGCCAAGTAACATCCTGACTTGTTTTGGGTTTACTGGTGGTTTTAGGTCGAGGATAATTTTGATTTTTGCAAAGTCAACCTTAATACCGTCCTTACAAACAATGTGCCCTAATAATATCCCTATAGGGGTGACAAATATACACTTCTTGATATTTAAAGCTAATTGGATCTGTCGACATCTTTCCAACATAAGTCTTAGCCACTTGCAGTGATCCTTTAACATGGAGTATATTGTCCAATCATCAAAGGCCATGGTCTTGTAAATATATTCTCGAAATGTTTTGACAACAATTCTAGAAAATACTGCATGTGCATTTTTTTAATCCAAAAGGCACAACCTTGTAAGCAAATGAGCCAAATTCACATACAAATGTTGTTTTTTTTCTGATCCTCTTTAGCTATTGGCACTTGGTTATAACCTGAGAATCCATCTGTAAATGAGTAGCATTCATGTCCTGCAACCTCATTTAAGATTTCATCTGCATAAAGAGTTGGAAATGGGTCTGTCAGTGTCACTTTATTTAGTTCTCTGAAGTCGACACAAATTCTTAGTTTGGTCGGATCATGTTTCTTCAGTTGTACAACCATTGGACTTGCCCATTCTGATTGGTCAATAGGATAGAGGATGCCTGCTGCAAGCATGTTATCAATTTTCTTTTTGACTATCTCTTTGTATTTGTGAGCTAGCTTATATGGCCTTTTCTTCACAGGTCAAACATCAGGTTTAGTGTCAATCTTCATTTCTCCCATTTCGTGGACCAAGCCTTTGAGGTCTTTATAATCTCTAGCAAATACATCTTGGAACTCTTTTAATAAGTTCACTATCTCTGTGGTCTGCTCTTCACTCCAGTAGTCACCAATCTTTGCCATTTTTGGTCGATCATCATTTAAGATGTCGAATTCCCTAGTTTTGACTTTAGCATCTAGCGATTCCGGTGCTTTGGCTTCGTTGATTGGTCGACTTCCTTCCTTAAACTGTGAGAATGTGATAGGGAAGTCAGCTACAGTCATCCTGTCGGTATCCTGTTTGTCGGTTGTTTCCACTTTAAAAACTATACAAATAGGTTTGGTCGTTTCGACATGGTTTGATTTCCATCTAAAGCTTTTCCCTTCTGTATTTTCATTTTCTAACTGTAGTCTTGTCGACTGTGGTTTTGTCCTGGTTTGAATATTGTTGCATTTCATTGTCTGTCGGTTATCTTTTAAGGGTTTGTTTTCTGTCGGCTGTATAAAGTGTTTAATCTGTTTTGTTGGTTCGACCAAGTTTTCATTTTGTGGGATAAAGTTAAAATCTTTAATGAAATTTTCTCTGAGTTCATTGCATAAGAATGTTTCACCTCTAGCTTCTTCCATTTTATACCATTTGTTTGGTAAGTCGGAGAGGGTTGATAGGAACAGGTGTGGCCATGCTCGTTCATCCTTGTATCCAAGTTTTCTCCATTCTTTTTCACATGTCTTAATATGATCTTCTGAATTCTGTCCTTGAGTGAAAATAGGTATCTGAGCCTGTTTGGTTAACTTCTTTCCTCCAAACCTTTCAACAAAGTAAGTCGAAGCTGATGTCCAGGTCTGCAATCTTGACTGATGGGTATCCCACCATCGAGCAGCTTGGCCTGTAAAAGTTTCTACTAGGCTTTGAAAGCGGCCATGGTCACCAATATTTTTGGAAACTTGTTCTACATACATGACTGGTGATTCTCTTTCCTTGTATCTTGGTATTTGTGTAGTATTTACATTGGTAGGTTGTAAAGTAGGGTATTCCCTAATATTCTTCTCAAAGATTTTTGGGACAATGGACACTATGAAGCACTGTTGGGTGGGCTTTTTCTGCACTTTTTGAATAGTCCAACACCCTCTTTCTTGTGTTTCGTAGTTCTCGATCTCCCAATCATATAATTCTGCATCTAAATTATAACCAACTGAGTCTTGGTTGCCTAAGTAAAGTTCTTCGTATATATTAGGTTCTGTATAATCTGCATTGTTTTGAATCTGGTAGAGTTGTCGGATGTCGACTTCTTCATTGATAGGTTCAGTCAAAGGTTCTCCTTGGGATGGATGAATAGGTACAATGACCTTTTGTCCATTTCTTTTTAATTTAATTCTCTCTTTGTCTAGGGATATCGATGCTTTTATCTTTCTACCCCAAGGTCGACCTACTAACGCTGGGAAGGAACTGGATCCTTTCTTAGGATCAATGATTTCGAAGTTGACTTTGGTCGAGATTCCTTTTATAGTTGTGTCAAAGTTTTTCCAGACTCCAATAGGTTCAATTAGGCCCTGGTCGGCTAGTTTCAGGTATATGCCTGACTCATATAGTCGAGGTCTGCCCATTTGTTCCCAAGTGTCACGAGTCATGATGTTTACTTGTGATCCAAAGTCGAGCACTACTTATCGGACATGGTATCCTTCAATTTCCAGGTCGACAAGTGGGTCGGCATCACTTTTGTCTTTTTTATTTAAGTTGCAGATATTCTTTGTTTGTTTTTTGATATTGTTGTGGTTTATTTCATATAGCAAATCGATGAACTGAGATACTGAGTTGTCTTTTTGTACGAGCTGTATTAATTCTTCTATTGTGTTCTGTTGATTGTCGTTAGCTTGTTCCTGTCATGCAAATTCTTTGAATACATTTGTTGCTTCTTTGTATGTTTGTTTTTCTTTAAGTGGATCAGGGTAGACATTTTTCTCTTTTATTTTGCTGATTCTTGGGTTATCACTTCCTGTTTTTGTCCCTTGTCAAGTTACAATATGCAAATTTTTTGTGTTTATCACATCATTTTTTTTGCACACACGAAAAGACATTAACATTTTTCTTTGTATTTATTTTTTCCAACATGGTAGGGCAATCCTCTAGTGAGTGATCCCCTACTCCACAATGAGTACAAAATTTGAGGTCAGTTCTGTCTTTATATGGACAGTCTGCATACCGATGTCCCTCCTTATAACATGTAAAGCATTGGATGGGTCGACGTGGTCGATTGTCTCAATTTCTAGAGAATCGACCTCGTCCTCTGTAGCCTCCACGTCGATTGTCATACCGGCGCTCGTATCTTCGACCTTCATATCTCTGACTATTCTGATCGTTTGGTAAGTTGTTTTGCTCGTTATTTTGTGCAACTGCAGTAGTTTGGTAGACTGCATGATAATTCTGACGGTTCTTCAGGTTCAAATGGCAGTCAGCTGTGTTATGATTTTTAGTTTCGCAGATTGCACACCAAGATGCCTTGCTGTTCTTCATGTTGAACGGGCAATCTTTTGTCGAGTGGTCTCCATGCTCCTGGCAAATGTCGCAAAAACATTTCGTCTGCACGAATCAAACATCCTGTCGGCTGTATTCCTGTCGACAGTTGTCTTTGGAATGGCCAGTCGTCGAGCACTTTGTGCACCAGATATCCTGATTTTTGAGGTTTAATTCCTTTAAAGACTTCTGTACACTCTCAAGCTGCTCTTCTAGTCTATGATCGGTGGAGTATGCTGGTATGTCCTCATCCATTTCCACTTGGAGAGCTTTTGTAAGCGCATCTTCGTAAGACTTGAATATTTCCAGACTTATGTGTCAGCGGATTTTCTAAGATGAACCTGCAAGAAACCACTGGATTAATAATCGTTCATCTATAACATAGTCCAGTTGGCTAAGAAGGTCTTTCCATCGCTTATCATAATCGCGGACAGTTTCTCCTGGCTTCTATGATGTTGTTTTTAGTTTTTTCGCTGCCAGATGTTTTGCATCTGGAGTTTTGAAAAATGATAGAAATTGCGCTTTGATCTCGGCTTTGGTTGCTCGAGGTTGTCTTTCAGAAAAGGTCATATACCAAGTTAATGCCCTTTTCCTCAGGGCACCGGCGAACTGTGCCATCTGCCTGTCTTCGTCCTTAACTTGGTTAGCCTCCCATGTCGACTCACAGACGAACCAGTGTCGTCTGGAGTCCTCATCCCCCTCATATAGAGGAATGTGTGCTGACCCGTGACCCATGTCGGAATCACTATCGCTACTTTCAGGAGGTGGCGATGGTGGAGGTGGGGGTGGGGGTGGTGGGGTTATTTGCTTATTCCTCTCTGCAAAGCTATCGTCGACGGAACTTTCACCTCCGTCGGTTGTTTTTGTCGTTTCGTCTTTGACCGGCAGTCGGTTGATTTCGACTTCTTCTGTTGATGTCCAACTGCAGTTACCTATCCGCAGTTCTGAATGTTTTGTGTCCTCCAACGCTGTATTTGGCAGGGGCGGTGCTCCTTCATGTGTCGGTAAAAGTAAGTGGATACTTCAGTTGGAGGGTACCGCTTGAAAGGTAACCCAGTTTCCTTCTTCTGGTCGACGGATAATGAGGTGTCTTCCAGTGTATGTCTCGTCGTCTAGTCGACTCCATATACCAAAGTCACCAGTTCCTAGTCGGAGGTCCTCTTCGACAATAGTTTGTATCCGGGTACGCGAATTCAACGGAGATAGAGTTGTTCATTCATGGGGAGCTCTTAATTGGAGAGCTTATGCCTGCTCTATCCACAATTCTTCTTCCGTAGGGGACGTCTCTTCTTCCACGCCTTCTTCTTGTCGGTCATGACCCGACTCTGGCGGATTTCTTTCCAGGTCGGTCGCCCTAGTACTCCTTCCTCTGTGCAGCGCTAGGGCTCTTTCTCTTCTTTCTTCCCTCCTTTGTTGTCTCTCTTCCCTCTCTATTTTTTGAATGTTCGACATACCTTTGTGTGCTATTATCTTCTTGAGTTCCCTTTTGGTCGACTTCTCATTACTAGTGAATGGTATCTACCTCTAGTCGACTAGAATCCACTCCGCTTTATTCCGACATATGACCAGCCACCCCCCCATAGCCTACCCGACGCTTTTAGAAAGCCCGGATAGTTCGGTCTACTTGCTTAGGAAGTATTCCCACTCCCTTTCTGCAATGAATTTTTCCCACCTCTTTTGCTTTTCCGCCCAGTTAGGGTTTAATGGCGGTCCGTGAAGTGATGGACGAGGTTCGACAATATGACCCACTCCCTTCTCGATCAGGAATTTAAACAGCAAGGTCGGTAAGGAACACAGAAATTGCTCGGTGAGGTCTGTGTAAAATTTCTCCTTGACGGTTTCCACCAAAGTTCTGTCTTCTACTGCTTGCTCCTCGCAGAAGTCATCGGCGATTTTTTCGAACCACTCCGACAAGTTTGTTCTTCCCCCTCGGATCAGTTTTTCTAGCAACTGTTGTTCTTTAGTCCCTTCCGGCTTTTTCATCCAGGAGTTTCTTCAGAAGTTGGGGCACTGACTCTACAAACTTCTCATGTGTTTCTGTAAAGAATCTTGCTTTTGCTTGTGCGGTCGTTAATTTGTTCCTTCGTGGGTAATTCTGCAAATAATTTGCAACTTTACGTTCCCACCAGTCCTTAATCTCCTATTCTGATATCATCTATTTGCATACATCTCAGACATGTACTATTGGTAACGGAACCAATGTTGTAATCTCACAGATCACATAAGGTTACCAATAATACATACCAAAACATACATACATAACAGAGACAAGAGATAAGAACAAGTAGGTGAATTAACAGATTATATTAACATGAATGGGTCCATACCATACAGAGAACTGAACCGAGTTCTCATCTAGCTCAACAGCCTAATATATATGATTACAAAACAGTTACAAAATAACTACCTGTCGGTTCGGTGAACCAACACGACCTTAGGTGGCCGACCTAATCTCTAGTTTAGTCGGTCGACCGACTTTAGTCGGATGATCGGCTTAGTCGGCTGATCGACTAAGTCGACTATCATTCAAGTCGACTTATCGACTTGCTCCTCCAACAAGCCCCTAATAAATATCTTTGTGTCTTGTTCGAAGGGTAAATGTTGCTTAAACTTGTTGATGCCTCAAATATAATTACGAGTCCTCAAATGCTTTGCAATCCCATGGATGAAGTGGATCAAGGGGTGGGTGAATAACATATTATACAATATTTTACAGATAACACACTAATTATATCATTGCTTCTAGACTTTTTATGGATAGGCACCCCACCATATTTTGGACATCCTGTGTTGTACACTGCATAAATTAGATGCTGAAGGATGGGTAACATTGCTTGGATAAAAGAGGTTGTGGACAGAGCAAAAATCACAACCAAATACCTTTATAATCACACTAATCTCCTTGCCATCATGAGGACATATGCTAAATGCATGGAGTTTGCTCATCTCACCACCACCAGGTTTGCAACGAACTTTATCTCCTTGCAATTTGTGCTTGCCTAGAAGATTAAACTTAAGAGATTATTTATTGGACCCTAGTGGATACCATCAAAATTTCACAGCTTTAAAAGGTATGGAGATCAATGCCCTCGTGTTCAATGATGGTTTTTTGAAAGGATGCTAGGGAGATTCTTTCTATTAGCCTCTTGTCAAAGTTCTCAGGTGCCCATACTTTAAAGTTTTCAATCTTCATTTCATATTATTTTGTTTCCTTGAAAATTCTTAGTCTAGAATCTATATTTGATTTTAATTGCAATTCTGAATGTTTCATACTTTCAAGATGGTCGATGGTGAAAAACCCACTAGGGGTTACATATCTGAGCCAATAATAGATCTTGCCAAGGAAGCCACAAAATGCAATGGAGATGATGAGGCCAAATACATGCCTCTTTGGGAAATTACTGATGAGAAATGAGATATGCAGTTACATTCCCCTTCACATACTTCTCCAACATACTTTTATAATAAGACTAGATTTAATGAGGATGGGGAAGTTGGGAGAGGGCTTTTGATGTGCATTGAGAGGTGTTTTTCTAAGGAAACAATCCAAAGTCACACCATTCTAGAAAGCAAGTAAAATAATTTTTTTGATTTTTTGAAATAAAATCTACCCCAAGTCTACCCTAGAAAAGCAAGGAAAATTTGAGAAATTTGATGTATTTTTGGTTGAAGAATTAGAAGAGAGACTAGTGCCTGCAAACCTTTGGGCCTATGGGGTCTTGGAATCAAATCCTCCAAGTGGCCTTCTATGTAAATGCTTTGCTGAAATCCTTGTATGACACAAAAAATTTCATGTCCCAAGCTTTTGAAGCATTATGCAAACCCTTATCAAGGATGAGCAGTTATTACTACAAACACCTTCAGCTCATGCCCTAGCTTGTACCCTAGCTTATGCCACCCAGTCTACAACCTCTACAAAGGTAGGTAAACCACAAACCAGCATCAAAACTAAACCGCAAAATTATCAATCATTCCATTGGAAAAATCTTACTCTTTCAATGAACTAGGAGAATAAACCTTACAATAACAAAGATGGCATCCTACCTCAACAAGAAGAATCACCAAGTTGTGCCAACCATAGAAGAAGACCAAGAAACAAAACCTTTAGATGCAAAGAAATAGTATTTATCTCCAATGCTCAACGACAATAAGAATGAGAGGTGAGCTCTCTTATATAGAAAAAAGATCAATCTTCTCTACGATAAAATATTAATAAAGTCTCCAAAACCCTAGATCCAACCTAGAGATCCTCCACAAATTAGCAAAATACATAAAATAATGCTCAAAATCTCAAGGAGAGATGGCGCACTGATCAAATCATGGTCAAAATGTGGTAAATGGTGCAATAGATGGCCCAAAAAAGAGGGCGCTCGATCGTAAATGGTCCAAAAAGGTGCACGTAGAAAAATTACGATGCAGCACTTTAATCAACAGTTCTAGATTTTCCAACTTTCTCAATATTTATGGAATTTTCTATTATAACCACTTTTTGAAAATCCCACGACCATTCTAGGTCCAACTATGTTGCGATGGCACAATTCATAACACACTACCAAAATATAAATGCACCTAGGACGCCCCTCCAAGTGTGCTAAGAATGTGACAAAGTGTAACACTCTAAATCAATGTTATCAAAACTGACCCAGAACCGACATAACCGACTGGTCCAACCGGCAGTTTCAGGATCTCCATTACATACTTAACCTGGCTACGAAAAATCTCCCCTAGTTTCTACCAAACCTCCAACCCCAAGAAGTAATGCATCATGCCAATGTCCTTCATCTCAAACTTAGCTACCATATCTACCTTGCACCCTACAATGAACTTCTATATAAGAAATAGGTCATCAACATAAAACACCAAAATAAGCAAATCAACCTCAATAAATATGAAATATAAGTTGAAATCCACTTCACTTTTGGTGGAGTCCATACTCAGTAGGTATCCATCAATCTTGGAACACCAAGCTCTTAGTGCTTGCTTGAGTCCAAACAAGGCCTTTCTTAATCTACAAAAATGGGACTCCTTCCCATTGATCTCAAAGCCTTGAAGTTGCTCTATGTACACTTCTTCCTTAATTATCCCATTGAAAAAAGTTGTCTTTACATCCATTTGATGTATCCTGCTTCCCATAATGGAAACTAAAGACATCATTTCTCGAATAAAAGTGTACCGAGCGAATGGAGAAAAGTCTCCTCGTATTCCACTCCCTCTTTCTAAGAGAACCCTCTTGCCAAAAACCTCACTTCGTACTTCTCTTTGCTACCATTTGCAGCATGCTTGATCTTGTAGAGTCACCTAGAAGTCACTATTGATTTCTCCTAAAATCTAGACACAATGTCCCATACATTATTCTTCATGATGGAGATGTACTCCACCATGGAATCCCTCCAAACTTGTTGGTCGTTTGCCTCCTAAAAAATGTAAGGCTCAAAATCTATGATGTTCCTCATCAACACCATGTAGTTTGGAAGCTTCTTCAAAAATTTGCTCTCCTTGAATGTGCTCCTAGGAGACTCAAGTTGCTCTTGAGCATCCCTCTATGTCTAATTGAACCATCAAGGTCTCCTAACATAACTGGTAGGAGCTGGTGGCTCCTCCTCTGCACCTGAAGACCCCAAACTAGAAATCGTTGGTGACCCTAGCTCAACCATCATAACTTCTTGCTCCTCATCCTCTATCACTGTAATAGGCTCATGAGATTTCTTGGATCCAGTCTTCCTCAAAGTTTACATCCTTGCTTACAGTTGTCTTTCTCTCCCCTAAAATATAGATATTGTAAGCCCTTGAAATCCCAATGTAACCAGCAAACAAACCCTTTTTGTCAGAGGGCTCCAACATGGTCCCTTTTTAACTGTTGTATGGATATAAATTGGACAAACAAATATGCAAAAATGGCTCACCTCTAGATTCACATTAGTGAATGCCTCCTCTAGTGTCTTGTCCTCCAAGTTCCTATGAGGACACCTTATTTTGGATGAAAATTGTTGTGTTGCATGCCTCAATAGCCCCTATCATGGATCAATTATTCCACTCGACAATCTCGTTTTGCTATGGGTTCTACAGAACAATGAACTCCCTCTTGATTCTTGCATCCTTGCAAAAATCCTTGAAATCATTGGAAGTATACTCACCCCCAATGTCCAATCTCAAAACTTTGATCTTCTTCCCTATCTGGTTCTCCACTAGAGCTTTGAATTCTTGAAACTTGCTAAAGACCTCATCCTTGGTCTTTAGAAAGTGGATTCAAGTTTTGTGAGAAAAGTCATCAATGAAGGAAACATATTGCATGATCTTCTTCCCTGTCTAGTTCCCCACTAGAGCTTTGAACTCCTGAAACTTGCTAAAGACCTCATACTTGGTCTTTAGAAAGTGGATCCAAATTTTGCGATAGAAGTCATCAATGAGGGAAACATAGTGCACACTTCATGTGATTGATGCTACTGACATTAGTTCAGCCGCATTCAAATGCACTAGGTCTAGAATCCCTTTAGATCTATGCTCAATGCTTGGGAAAGCAACCTTGGCATGCTTGCCAAGCGCGCACCCTCTACATACACGACCCTAATGTTCAATGCTAAATTTTGAAAGACCGGTGACTATCTCCCTCAAAATAGGTATCACCTGTAATGCGGGTGCCATCCTCTTGTGCCATAACTCGCACAAATTATCTATGTTATGGACTAAGGCCCAAATAGGCTGAGCCTATAACAGATATAAATTGCCTTCGCTAACCCCGATCACTTGACTTGACCCTGGGCTAAGCTCCTTTTGTCTTATAAAAATTTGTTGGTTCTTGAACTCTACTACAAAGCCCTTGTCTTCCATGACTGAAACTGAAAGCAAATTCTTCCTGAGGCCTGGAACAACCAATACATCATCAAAGTCTAGAGAGTTACTTGATTAGAGTTGAAAATGAATGGTACCAACTCCTGCTACTAGATACTTGGCATCATCACCAAGATTGATTTGAACTCCTAAGATCTGCTCTTTTGGGCTTGAAAATAGCTCCCTACGTGCATGTAGAAGGTACATTCTTTATGTGGGTCTAGTTTGGACAGTGTTGGATTGCAAAAGATACTTTGGGCCTTAAAGGTTTCTAAGCCAGTTCTTTATTCACTTTAGGGTGGCCTAGTTATCTATCAAGCCAAATTTTGATTTTCGTTATAAATATTTGAATATAAAGTCTGCACTTCCTTATAGAACTGCAGAACTTATTGGCATTAGGAACCAAAAGGCTGATATATGTTGCTGCGTATTAATATGCAAATTATATTTCTGTTTTATCTTGATCTTGTAACGTCATTAAGAATTACATAGAATGTGGTACCTCTTTTCTTAATCTTCAAAATTCAAAGACAAATTTAATCAGAATTGCATGAATAAAATTGATTAAATGTGATAGTTTCAATATTTCATTTGTACAATTGAAATGCTAAGGTAGGTAATTACCTAGTACTTCACATGACAAAAATGGCTCTAAATTAAGGGTTAATTTCATGTACAAGTTCAGAGAACACAAACCCTAATGCCCGACCGAAAGGAGTTGAAGGCACTCTCCGCTCCCTTGGTGTCCGCCTTTTCGCTGGTGGCAACAGGGCAGGTTTGATTTCCCCAACATTTGAAACTTCACTAAAATCTGATTTTAGACTATTATTCTCCCCTGTCAAAACCTGTAAGCGCTCCCCAGTCCCTGCCATGAAATCTAGTACAATATTTTCTTCCCCCGAAGATTTAGCTTGAATCTCTGAATCTTCGAGGATGTTATCTTGCCGCAAAGAATGACGTCTGATCTCTGCATCGGCCTGCTCTGAAGGACCAGAAGATTCTTGCGCCGATAAGGTAACTCGAGATGCATCTGAAGTTAAAGAATTCTCGTCTTTTTCCGATACATTGTTGATTTCTTCGGGCTCGACATTTTTGACAGAACTCTCGGCCGTGAAATACACGACACTGTTTTGAGGTTTGATGGTTTCTGAGCATTCGTGTATGGTTCCTCGCGTCAGTCCGGTGACGTCTGTGGCAGTATTAAGAATGGCCTTTAATGTCGAAGAAACAAAGCCCCCTATGTCGCCATTTTGGATAAATTTGAACCCTTGGGATGTCTCTACGGCCTCCTTGGCTACCAAGGAAGCGCCATTGATTACTCTTCTGAGGTCCCGATATTTAGCCATGATAAATTGGATGAGAAATGCACAAGGGATTATCAGATAACAGAGGAGCAGGAGATTCGATAATCGATCCTCAGAAGATGTGTTCCTGCGGAATAATTTCTTCGAGATGAAACTTTGAATTTCATATAGAGTTTCTTAAAAGTTTCAGAGGCATGAGAGCTGCCACGAACGTAAGTTGAAAACCATGGAGCTTAAATATTTGAATATCGTAATGAGGTCAAATTTGAGTTTCCATGGTCGCTTCAAGCGGAAGTGAGCTCAAAATTGAGTTTCCATGGTGACGTCGAGCGTTGAAATTTGACAACAGTCAAATGCGGCCAAAAACCGGATTTAAACAATTATGAATATGAAAGTGTATAACCTCTTAGAAATCCTACGAATAATATTGAAGTGATACTTATAGGGGATATGTGATTATGTTACCTTAATGTTCTCGTTAGGATTTTTAAAAAGTAATCAAGGTTTGTTTATCAATAATATTTAAAAGAGATGAAATGGATTTTGAGGGTTTAAAAATGGGTTGAATTCAATTTTCTAGTTAATTTAATAATGGAATAATAATGTTCATGATTAAATTAATTTTTTAGGAAATCAAGGAATGGATATGTGCATAAAAATATTTGAATTTGTATTTTCAGCCTCAAATTCGAAAAGGTTGTTGTTAACAAGTTTATTCCACAAGTAGAATACACCAAAAACAAAGGTATATCCATTGACTAAATGGACACCAAGAACAAGAACAAAGATTTCATGGTCCCTAAACCTATGGTGAGATCACTCAATGCAAGTAGATTACAAACTAGGGACATTCCTTTGAGGAAAGTGTCATGACCAAAAAGAACATAAAATTGACTAAGTATGAGCCATTGAGTAAATGATCTTTGCTCGTTGAACGTGGAGGCCATGTATAAAGTATCTTAGTAGAGCTATGTGCTTGGGGAGTAAGATCAAAGACCCACACCAGTGCATAGAGCAAAGGGGTGGGGTTCATCACCAAGCATGAATGAAACTTCTATCAAGCATAATCAACTAGGAAGAAATTGCAAGCTCCCCTAAATATTGATCCTTCAAGCAAGAAACCTTTGCTTTGCTCCATGTTCTTGCTTGACAACGAAGCAAAACATAGTGATTGACAAATACACTAAGAAGGATCCTCACAAAATCCCAACTAAAGGAATGCCAAGGGGGAATGTGACTTCCAAACACATGTGAGCAAAAGGAAAAGACAAAGAATGCATGTAAGTACTTGATTGTTGAGCAAATGGCCATATGCTCGATGCAACAAAGGTGCACTTCCTCGGCAATATTGTGCTCAATGGAGAAGAAACATGAGCTCATGATTAATCACCTTTCACACTCATTTGCAATGTGTCAAGCAAGGAAATTTGTGTAAAGAGCCACAAAGGAAAAAAAAATGAATAGAGAAAATCAACATCGATCAAAAGTTCACTAGTGGGTATCATGCAAGCATCAAGCAAATGGAAAACTAACATATCATACAAAATGGAAACTCATGTGTCAATAAAGTGCTTTTTGTGGTGAAGGTGAAATCAAACCATGCCAAAAGTGCACATAATGTATAATTATGTTGTAAGAGTGGTGTACATAAAAGCAAATTAAAACAACATAAAGATTGTTTGTGATCCCCATTGCAACTAATTAATGAAAGAGCTCAAATTTGGTCAGCATTGTGTTAAAATAAAAAAATTAATATTAATATTAACTTAAATTCAATACTAAAACATAAAAGAATAGATAAAATAAAAAATCGTTATCCATTAACATAGTTGCAGATTCCTTCACTCTTTAAGCTTTAAAAAAACACATTACATCATCTTTAAAAAATCACATGTCTATGAAACTAGACCCGTGTACCCAATTGCTTGGCAACTTGTTTAGAGTTGAATCATGAAATTCCACCCACAATGGTTGAATGGATCATGAATGTGTTTACTAACGAGTGGGATCATAAAAGGTTTGGATGTGCATTCCCATGTGATTATAATGACGTCCATGCACACTAAAAGCACCAAGCCACAGTTATTAAACCACGTGGCAAACCAAACCACTCATGGTAAGTAGTGAATGTCAACAAGTTTCGAATGACAAATACTGATGAGAGATGTGCATAGAAATACCTTTGGTACTTAATTATTTATTATTATGAAAGTCTCATAGAAAATACCTTTGGTACCTAAGTATTTATTTATTATTATGAAAGTCTTCTATAAGAAGAGAAATATGTTTCAATCACTTTTATGTAATTATTAGTAAATGTAAGTGAGGGACTATATATTTTATCTATTTTTATTTGTTTGGTTAAGAAATTAAAGATATTTCTAAAGTTTGAAAAAAATAATATTAATTCATATTAAATTGTTTTAATTAATATTTATTTATTATTATGAAAGTCTTTTGTAAGAAGAGAAATATGTTTCAATTACTTTTATGTAATTATTAGTAAATGTAAGTGACTATATATTTTATCTATTTTTATTTGTTTAGTTAAGAAATTAAAAATATTTTTAAAGTTTGAAAAAAAGAATATTAATTTATATTTTATTATTTGTATATTGTTTGGGTACACAGGGTACTCCCAAAAGATCAAACACCTTGAGCAACCGCTTCACACAAATAGATCATAGATCAACACATTGATGTTTGTCACATGGTTAAAACCCTCGAGAGGGAAACAGTCCACGGCCCCAGCTAAATAGCTACTTTGAGCAATTTATTATGCAAAAGAAAGAAAGTTACATGAGCTTCTCATAATCGATCAACTAGCCAAGGACGCTCTATGCTCTTTAAATAGAGATCATAGACCAATCGGGTGTTAAGCCACGGATCAATGATAGGTATGATCTAAGAGAAGTTGAACCGTCGGATCACTTTATGTCTAGAACATATCGTGATCGTCGAATTAGAATATTTACAAATGCATACTAATGCATACTAAAGAAACACACGTTTACCTAACGGATATATTACACAAGTTGATCTTAACTAACTCCTAAGTGTCTAAATATCCTAACATCCTCCCTTAAGAACAACTTGGGATAGGATTGAAGGATTTACAAAAGTGACACTATTAAGAGAAGGAAGGAGGCATTAGAGCCTATCCCCCCTTAAGGACACATTCCTGAACTCCTAACATAGACCGAAGTTTATAAAACTTCGCTTCTGTAAGAGTCTTGGTGAAGATGTCTGCAACTTGATCATCTGTAGGGCACTAGAGAACTTCAATAACATTATCATGAACAAGATTTTTGATGAAGTGCATGTGTAGCTTAATGTGTTTGCTGCGCTGATGTAGAACTGGATCTTTGGCAAGCTTGATGGCACTTTGATTGTCGCACCAAAGTGGAGTAGGTTGTTGTTGCTCGAATCCAAACTCTGAAAGGATCTGTCGAAGCCATAAAGCTTCTTGACTGGCATTAACTGCAGCTCGATTCTGCTTCTGCTGATGAAAGAGCAAGAGCTTGTTGTTTCTTACAAGCACAAGTGACAGGTCCAGAATCCAAACTGAAAACATAACCTGCAATAGATTTTTGATCATCAGGATCGTCGGCCTAATCTGAATCAGTGAAACCAACCAACAAAGGTTTCCCCCCTGTACTGTAATGAATCCCAAACTGAATTGTACCTCAAATATATCGAAGTATTCTTTTTGCTACTTTCCAGTGACTTTCATGAGGAGTTTGCATATAACGGGTAACCGTGACCAACGGCAAAGGAAAGGTCAAGACGGGAATGAGTCAAGTATAAAAGACTACCAACAAGTTGACAATACAAGGTGGCATCTACTTCAGGGGAAGTACAAGTGGCAAAAAGTTTGACTCCATACTGGAAGGGAGAAGGGGCTGGTTTACAATCTTCCATGTGGAAGTGACGAAGAAGCTCACAAGCATACTTACACTGGGAAAGAAAGATTCCTTCTTTGGTTTGCAAGACTTGGAGACCAAGAAAATAATACAAATGTCCTAAGTCTGGCATTTCAAAATTTTGCTTAAGACTGGATTTCACATGGGTTATAAGTTTAGGGTCACTACCAGTAAGGATAAGATCATCAACATAAAGAACAAGTATGATGAGATGGTTTCCTACTTTCTTGGTATAGACATTGGGGTTAGAATGGCATCTAGAAAAACCAGTGTCAAGGAGAAAGATATCCATTTTGGCATACCAAGCTCTAGGAGCTTGCTTAAGGCCATATAAGGATTTCTTAAGGAGACAAACAAGGCTAGAGTTATTCTGAACATATCCAGGAGGTTGTTCCAGGTAAATTTCCTCATGTAAATCACCATGTAAGAAGTAGACTTGACATCCATTTGATGGACTTCCTAGTTATGTAAGGCTGTAAGGGAAAGAACAAGGTGAATGGAGTTCATTTTTGCTATAGGGGCAAAGGTTTCATTGTAGTCAATCCTTTCTACTTGGGAAAAACCTTTGGCAACTAACCTTGCCTTAAGTCTTTCAACACTTCCATCTGATGCATACTTAGTTCTGTAGACCCATTTACATCTGACAAGTTTTCTTCCTTTTGGAAGAGGAATAAGATCCCAAGTATCGTTCGCCATTAAGGAACGATATTCTTCATCCATAGCTACATCCCAATCTGGATTTCCTGAAGCTTCTGCAAAAGTTTCTGGATCATGATTCTCGGAAACTTGAGCCAAAAGGGAAGAGGCTCGCTGAAAATAAGAACGTGTTCAACGTTGATCTCTAGGATCACCGGTAAGATCACTAGTTGCTTCACATGTTTAATGGACCCATCGAGGAAGTGTTGGTGCTGGTGCAATTTGAGGAACATGAGCAGGCGGAGGTGGATTTTCATCCTCACTGTCATCATCAGAAACTGGAGCTGAAAACCTATCAAGGAAGTTGGAAGAAGAAGAAGAAGGCACAATCGCCGAATCAGGCTTGCAGGCCAAAGATGGCACACTCGCCAAGTTAGGCTCGCAGGCCAAGAGATTTTCATCAAATTTAACATCTCTTCTAATGATTATATCATGTGAATGGGGTTGAAGAAGTCTATAACCTTTTACATCTTCAGAATATCCAACAAATATGCACTTTTCACTTTTAGGCTGCAATGCTTTCTATTTTTCATCTGGAATGTGAGCCCATGCTTCACAACCAAACACACGAAAGTGACTTACATCTGGTTTAATTTTACTCCATGCTTCTTCGGGTGTTATACCTTATAAAACTTTAGTGGGAGTGCGATTTACTATGTAATTTGCACAATTTATGGCCTTAGCCCAATCTTGAAGACTTAGTCCCTTAGATCGGATCATACAATTAGCCATTTCTTTTAAAGTGCGGTTCTTCCGTTCAGCTACACCATTTTGTTGTGGTGTATATGGAACAATGTGTTGTTGTTGGATTCCTTGTTCAGTGTAGAAAGTAGTGAACTTGTTGTTAACATATTCTCCTCCATTGTCAGATCTTAACTTAATAATTTGATGACCAAATTGTTTTTCAACAAGGGCCTTGTAGGCCAAGAACATGTTAAATACTTCCCTCTTAAGTTTTAGGAGGTAAACCTAAGTGCGTTTGAAGTAGTTATCAATGAAAGTTAAGAAATATTTGAAACCAGAAAAGGATGCAGATGGAAGAGGACCACACAAGTCACTATGCACAAGCTCCAAAGGAACCGAGGCGTGCCAAGAGGCATGTTTTTCAAAACTGTCCCGATGATGTTTTTCGAGTACACAACCGAAACAAACACCATCTTTGCAAGATACCATTGGAAGACCATTCACCATATTGTCTTTACATAGTTGTTGCAATGAGCGATAATTTAAGTGACAAAATCGCTCATGCCAAAGTTTGCTCAAGTTATCACTATGAGCAACAAAAACTGAAGGAAAAATGTGATGACCCAAAGTTGTTAAATTTGTACAACCTAGTAATATCATCAATAGTTCCAGTAGCTAGGACATTTTGAGGATTTTTAAAATCCTTGATTATAACTTGGTGAGGTGTAAACGTCACAGTTTTACGTTCACCTGAATGAGTAATTTGATAGACTGATAACAAATTGCAGAAAATTTTTGGAACACATAGTACATCACTGAAATGACCATTTTCTACTGGAACTGTTCCAGATCCTACAACACTTAGATATCTATCATCATCAACAAATATTTGTTTGGTGTTACATTCATGCATAGTAAAAAATATGGCTTGATCCTTAGCCATATGATAAGATGCTCCATAATCAATGAGCCATTCATTTGAAGTAGAAGAAGAAGATGCAGTATAAGAGTAACCAGAAGCACAAAGTGCATGTCCATGAGAGTTAGATTCTGAAGACGAATCTATGCTGATGTGGTGCTTCTTCATTGCTGCTTCCAAGGCTGCCATCTTCTTGAAACACTTATATTCATCATGATTATCTTTCCCACAAAAATTGCAACGACGCTCAGTCTTCTTTCCTTTTTGCTTGGATCCTTTGTCATTTTTTAAAGAAGGAGCTGACTGAGAGGGTTTGGGACCTTTGTTGTTTGGCTTATTATTGCGAAAATTTTGTTTCTTGGGAGGCTTGGACTTTTCTTTCTGTTGGGACAACAAGGCTTTCCCAAATGTATCTGCATTGTTAATTATTCCAAGAAGTATGAGCTTATCTTGCTCTCTAATTAAGGAATCACAAAAGGATTCAAGACTAGGCTCTTAATAGCTAGCTGCAGTCAATGATTCTTTCATGGAGTAGAATGTAGATATAAAAACAGAATATGCAGGTCCAAGTTTGGAAAGAATATGATAAATACATTGTTTGTCTTCTTTCTTAATCTTGCATTCTGCACATAAGAGTCTAAGAGTTTTATACTTAGATAAATAGTCTTAAATACATGAAAAATCATTTGGATTCAAGGAAAGCAACTCATTCTCAAGTTGATGACCCTGAATTTCATTGTGTTTACCAAACACAGATTCCAACTTTTCCCAAGCTTTATCAAGTTCTTCAATTCCAGATATGTGGAATCGCAAATCAGTAGAGATTGACATCCCAATCAATTCACGAGCTTCATCACATCTATTTGCCCATTTAATTTTCTTAACACCATCAGTGGGTTCTGTTTCTTTCCTTGAGGTTATCTTGAAAAGTCCCCTACTTCGTAAAACATCCTCCATACGAGATTTCCATGAGAAATAGTTAGAACTTGTAAGTATAATATCACAAGGGGTGGCCATATTGTAAAATAATGGCTAAAAAAAATAGAAACTAAATGTCTGGTTGCAAAGAGCTCGAAAAAATATGCGGTTTAAAAAAAACGGCATTAAAAACTGATTCTGGATGATGAAGTTATGCTTGATCAAAGAAAATGTTGAAGATGTCCCCAATAATGACGTGGCAGATATTAACTTGACCAACTAAAAAAAAGAACCCCCCTCTTCCCAAGATCAATCTTTGACAATCACTTTACAATAAAATTGCTTTGAAGTGAATCACTTTTGTAGAATAAGTGATGTTCATTTTTATAATAATGTCACTTCTAAATAGTGCGGCAATAAATTAAAAGACTTAAGTGACTCACGTTTTATTTTATTTTATTTATGTGAGATGCACTTTTACAATAAAGTAACTTGAAAATAGAAATTGCATGCACTAAAAAGTAGCTAAGTAAGACTTGAACTCAATACCTATTAAGGAATAAAACAACTTTGGACCAAGTGAGCTAAGTTTAAAATGTACGTAAAAGAATGGAAAGATGAAGAGGGTTTTTTTTTCTCTGCAAATCACAACAACAACAAAAAAACAAAAAAACTTTTTCCACACAATGGGGTTAGATTTTGGTTAGCTTACCCAGAAAGTGTACGTTTTTAAGTTTTTTCGTTGTTTCTGATTTGCCATGATCGCACAAGGTGCACGGCAAAGAGCATACGTAGCCAAGAAGACAAGAAAACAACTTTCCCTTATTGTTTCTGATTTGCCGCGATTGCGCAAGGTGCACGGCAAAGAGCATACACAGTCAAGGAAGGCAACAGTCCGAGACTAGACTAAAACAAAAAAGATCTAATAATAAAACTGATAAGATATGAGAGATTTAAAAAAAACAAATCCGTCACTGTAACATTATACCTTCAGATTTGCCGAAATGGGTGTTTCTAGAACAAATGGAAACAGTTTTCGATGAAACGAAAACAATTTCCCAATGGAAACGGCGTTCTAGACGCAATGGAATAGCTCCCACAAGCAAAAAATGCACACAAAATCCAGAACCAGAAACCCTTTCAAAGTTTCAGCAACACCGGTTGCAGATCTAGATCAAAACCGAAAGCGACTCTTCATAAAAGCTCTGATACCATGTTTGGGTACACATGGTACTCCCAAAAGATCGAACACCTTGAGCAACTGCTTCACACAAATAGATCACAGATCAACACACCGATGTTTGTTACGTGGTTAAAACCCTCGAGAGGGAAACAGTCCACGACCCCAGCCAAATAACTACTTGGAGCAATTTATTATGCAAAAGAAAGAAAGTTATATGAGCTTATCATAATCGATTAACTAGCCAAGGACCCTCTATGCTCTTTAAATAGAGATCATAGACCAATCGTGTGTTAAGCCACGGATCAATGGTAGGTATGATTTAAGAGAAGTTGAACCGTCGGATCACTCTATGTCTAAAACATATCGTGACCATCGAATTAGAATATTTACAAATGCATACTAATGAAACACACTTTTACTTAACAGATATATTACACAAGTTGATTTTAACTAACTCATAAGTGTCTAAATATCTTAACATATTTTAACATATATGTGTCAAATTATGATTAATTTATAAGCTTTGAAAAAATTATTTTTTATCATTGCCCATATTTGTTAAAAATTAGAAAATAAATAAAATTTATATACATTATAAAAAAAAAATAGAAATGACATCAAATATTTATAATAAATTGTTGTAATGCGGCTTCAATGGTGTACTTATGTCACATCATTCACACATATACATATATAATTTCCTACCTATCCTAAAGAATTATATAAATTAAATCCATATGCTTTTATTGAAATAATACGATTAGTATTTTTTATATTTTCTTACACAATATTTAAACTAATTTTCAAAACCAAAATATACAAATTTTATATTTTATGTTTATTTAAAGTGTGAAAAAATCTTTCATTTTCTATTTTTTCTTTTTATTAGTTTAATATAGTTTTTTAACTTAACTTTTAAACATATCAAATATTTAATAAACATAATTATGGTCTAATATTTTTTTAATTAATTTTTAAAACTTTTCTACTTTTAAAAATTGCTTGAGTTTTGGATTATGTATTATTATTTACAAAAGAAGATAATTTGCTCTATTAATATTTGCAATTATAGTTTAATTGATTTTTTTTTTTAATTCAAGTTTAAAATTTAAATTTTTTTTTTTTTAAATTAGAAGGCAAAGACTAAGGTGCATGTAGCTCTTGTTTCTTTATTATTATTATGAAAGTTTTCTATAGGAAGATAAATACTTTTCAATTAGTCTAGGTAATTAGAAAACAAAATATTTGTTAAGATAATGGGTTTTGTTTATTTATTTAGATGTTTTGTAAATGAAGTTCCGTTTATGACATTTTTTTTTTGAAAATGGCTAAATATCGTAATTGAATAATAATTTCAAAAAATAACATATTTTTGAAAAAATAATCCTAAGTGAAAATGTTGTGGAAAATATTGTACAAGAGTGCTTTCTTCCCACTTGGAGAGGGGCAAGGCCTTGTAGGCTACATCAAGGCCTTAGTATTAGAAGCCCCTTGGTGGGTTTGATGAGTTGGAATAATGACACAAATGATCCTGCAAGTGGTTGTTAGTGGAAAATAAAACAAAACCAAGAAAATGTAAACAAAACTAAGTAAAATGACAAGAGAGAGTAGAGGATGCAAACTTCAACAACCAATGTGAGCCAAACCACTTGTATATTACCCAATGGTCAAGCTAGTATAACACCTTGGAGATGTGAGCTCCAAAAGGAGGCAAACAATCTTCCTAAGGGAGGCCTTTCTTATCGAAACTTGTTTGTGAAATGGTTAAGGAATGAAAGGAGAAGAATACTTGCCCCTTAGAGGAAGGAGGCAAGGGAACTTTGGATAATGCTTGACAAGAAGGAAGAGGTGAGCTATAAGGGAGATCAATCACAATTCTAGCAGCATAACCTTACCTAATTTTCTTCTTACAATAATCATGCCCGTGGATTTCAATCATAGGCCAAGAGGTGGCTAAGAAATCTCAAATTCCCAATGTGAACTCAATGATCCATGGTGTGGCTCCAGGGTACCAAAGGGAGACCATTTAAGGCAACCAAGTGTGTGAAGAGCCAAAATTCGAATTCTTTGTGTAAATGGAGCTTTAATGAGCCTTTAATGTGGCGTTGGTGGGTGAGATCTCGTTGTTTTTGCTAGTCACGTGGGTACAAGGAAATACCCATGTTGCCACGTGTGTGTTGCACTGATGACACGTGATACCACGTGCATAAATAGACTATTACCCACGTGGTTGTGTATTTTGACTATTTTGAGGCACTTTTGGACATATGCTTCTCTTTGGATCCTGTGAAGATGTCCTCAGCTGGATGCATGTTGTATGTTGATGACGCTTTATCGTGTAGTTCGTGAAATTGTCGCATGTGTGCGAGTTTTTCGGGATAACATATGCCCCCTGATGTATGAGGTTCAAAGGGTACTGTAGAGCTGATAATGCATCATCATTTCTTTTATGCTCTCTCAGTTGGTTCGTCAATCTGTTTGAAACATATGTAACAAGAAGGACCTTCCAAAGGAGGAAAGTTGTTGATGAAGTAGTGGCTTGAAGTGTTGTTTTTATACAAACGAAGCGGGCATTCCCATGCTCGTGAAGATGGCTAAATTGGCTACAAAATGAAGAGATTGAGGAATCTCTCATAAAATGTTAGGACATGGACGAAGGAGGCTTCAAACCATGTGAGAGTACATGAACCTGGAATTGATATTACTAGTGTCGAAGAAGCTAAACCATCGAGAATCTTAAGAGTCTCATGGGGATGGGTGTCCAAGATCCTGGTGAATCCACTAAGTGAGGACTACATTGTATCGGATATGCTTCTACCAGGATTTTACAAACATGGAAACTACTACCTTTGAAATATACAACTCCCCTTAATGCAATTTAGAGGTGTTGTTGTCGAGCATAAGGGAGACCACTAAGTTAAGGAGCACTAATGACTATCCTTACTTAGTTCAAGGTAACTCCTTTTAGTGATTGGAAGAAATCCCAAGGTACCACTGTAACTTCTTCAACTCTCAGAATATGAGGATTTGGCAGCAATGAGAGCTAAAGAACTGTGACAAGATGAGGGTCTTGTCCTATGAGCCAAGATCATGTTGTAACCAATGGGGGGACTAACTAACCTAACACAAGACTAGCCGATAAGCGTGGGTCTCATGACTTCCATTGATCGATGTTAATTGGGGGGTAATCAGA
The DNA here is from genome assembly GCA_001517045.1 of Pseudotsuga menziesii. NCBI lineage: Eukaryota > Viridiplantae > Streptophyta > Pinopsida > Pinales > Pinaceae > Pseudotsuga > Pseudotsuga menziesii. The sequence goes on from LPNX010357557.1 coordinate 296,980, forward strand.
TGGCTACATTCTTCATATTGTAACGAAGGGAAATAATATGGAGATAAAGGGTTTTGTTAAAGGGCACAATACTAAGAGTATGGTGAATAGCAAAATGAACAATGCTTGGTGATGGGAGACTCGATGAGATCGATCAAAGGCGACTAAGGGTTGTTGCCAAAAGAATGGGTGGTTCCCACGCTTTTGAGGGTATCGGGGAACTATTTGTACATAAAGAATATTTGTTGGGGTCCCCACAGTTTTGGGCATGTCAAGGGACCAATTTAATGATGGGTGGGACTCCCACAGTTTTTGGTGAGTCGAGGAGTCAATTTAATGATGGGAGGGGTTCCCATGGTTTTGAGTGGGTCATGGAACTTTTTCCAAGATGAAGTGAGGGTTGATTTGTAAACATGAATATGGGTGTCCCATGAATCAATGTTATGCAGAGTGTTCCTACAGGAATAAATGTATATGATTGGTTGTTTATGGGGGAGGGGGCCCATTGTTGTCTTGGTGGGGGTGATTATACAAAGAATATTTGCAAATGGGTTGAATGCTCATGGAGTTATGAGATGGCCGTGGTGAATCTTCCTTGTAACTAGAACCAAGGAATTTGGTTTTGTTGTACTACTTGATATAGGGGAGTAAATGTGCAACTACGAAATAATTGGCTTCAGGCAGGTTGTTTTCTTAGGGGATCAAATTCCTTGGACTTGTGGGGTATTCAAGATCATGGGTGTCAAATCATGACGGGGTTGTTTTGTGCGAACATCCATGGAGGAAAATGAGTGGTCCTCAACAGTGACAGTGATGGCACATTAATACTAGGATATTGGTGACTGTATGGGATGGAGTCATGTTTTTATAATGCAAAAATTATGTCAGGGCTGTGGTTTATCAGAGGGAGGATGGGTGTCAAGAGGTCGGTTCCATGATAATACATGTTGTAGAAGTCTTGTATCATTTTTGGTGGTGGATGAAATCTTCATGTTCTATGAGTAATCTTGCACACATGACGCACATACCCAAGTATATTAAAGGGCATGACAGGTATGGACAATGTCAAGAGGCCGATTCCATGATAATACATGTTGTAGAAGTCTTGTATCATTTCTGGTGGTGGATGAAATCTTCATGTTCTATGAGTAATCTTGCACACATGACGCACATACCCAAGTATATTAAAGGACATGACAAAGGTATGGACAATGCAGAAACAACAGTTCAAAACATGGTGCATATGTGGGGTACTTGGTTGTTATGGATAAAATCGCTTCAAATATAGCCCATTGACAAGGTTGTTGAGGGTGATACCTTCAAAATCTTGCAAAACATATGCCCCATTGGGGAGACAATGTTGAATGACAAAGAGGTTGATCCACTTGGGAACAAACTTGTCAGGGCCGAGTTTGGAGTCTTTTCTAGTGTTGAATACTAGAACGAAATCCCCTTTGATAAAGGTACGTGCGAGGACATGGCAGTTGTATTTGGAATTGGATTGAAGTTTCATGGCTTCATTTTGCTGGAGGGAATCACGTCTTTCCTCATCGAGGTGTTCCAAGGTGAACAACCATTGTTCCAATGCTTAAGTGCTAGGTAACAATTTGACGACTGATTGGAGGGTAAGGATCTTGCACTTTATAAGGAGGATGACTTCGACCCCATAGACCAAGAGAAATGGTGTGAATCCAATAGTGGTTTTGACCGAGGTTTTGTAATCCCAGAGGATGGGGAAGGCATGTGGTGCCAATTAGATTTGTTCTTGTCAATTGTGCGTTGGAGCATAGTTTTGAGAAATTTGTTGAGTGCTTCTACTTGTCCTTTGGCCTAGGGATAGTAAGGGGTAGAGAAGTCATATTTGAAGCATAGAAGAGAAGATAACTCCTCAAAAGTTTGATCACATAAATGCTTATCGTTGTCATATACTAATTGTTTTAGGACACTAAACCATGTGATGACATGGTTAAAGAAGAATCACATGGCAGTAACGGATTTATAGTCAAAGGAAGGAATGGATTCAACCCACTTTTTGAAGCAGTCCACTGCGACAATGATGTATTTGTGACCTTGAGTGGAGGTGGGGAGACATTACATGAAGTCAATGGACCACTTTCAAAAGGGGTCAGAAGTGATGATGGGATGGAGGGGATCCTGGTGAGCTCACGTTTTACAGGTGAAACCTTATAATTGGTGCATATTTTAATTAGGTAGACATAATCCTTGAAGATGGAAGGCCAAAAGTATCCAACGCAGAGGATTTTTGGGGCGGGGGCTAATCCAGTGAGGTGGCCACCATAGGCACCACTGTGGTAATCATTAAGAAAATGCTTTGCTTCTCTATGAAACAAGCAACGCCATAGAATGGTGTTGACATTGCGGTGATAGAGGGCATCTCCCAAGAGGAGGTACTATGGGGCTTGGTGGCAAATGTGTCGTCTATTATCATGAGAAAGATGGGGGGGGGATTTTTGAGTTTTGAGGTAAATCAGGATATCGTCGTACCAGGGATCATCACTGGTAATGTTAAAAGTTTATTCGTCGAGTAATTGGCCATTCACTGGATCACCTTGTGCAGCAGTGGGGAGGTCTATGGTGAGCTCAGTGATAGCTAAGTCCTTTTTTCTTTTGGGGGTTATAAACTTGAAATCAAAATCGTCGAGAATTACAATCCATTGTGCAAAATTTCTATTGATGATTCGATGGTCGAGTATGTATTGCATAGGATTAGAGTTTGTGATGATCATGGTTTTGTGAGGTAATATGTAATGACGCAATTTCTGTATGGAAATGATGACAGCTAATGCGATCTTTTCATCTTGAGTGTATTTGAGTGCAAGGATGACCAATTTTTTGTTGATGTAGTAAATAGTGTGTTCATTATTATCATAAGCTTGTTGGACAAGAACACTAGCCATGACACAGTAAGATGTTGATGCATAAAGAATGAAATATTTATCGAAATTAGGTGGGGAGATCAATGGTGCGTAGGCTAGCACTTATTTGAGTGCTTTGAAAGAGCTTTGGGCATGATCATCCCACTGGAAGGGGATGTCTTTGTGAAGTATCTGCAGGAATCCATGGGCCTCTGTGGCGTAATCAAGGACAAAGCAATGAAGGAAGTTGGATTTTCCTTGTATACTTTACAATCGACACCGCGTTCGTGGGGGTTGTAAGTCCAAGATGGATTGAACTTTGGAAGGGTCGATGGTGATTCTGAATTGCGTATTGTGAGATGATGAATCCTAATAACCGACCGATGGTTACACAAAATATACATTTGAGGGGGTTGATCCGGATATTATATTTATGACATCGTATGAAGATGGTGCACGGGTCTTGAAGGTGGTCTACGCATTTCTTGGACTTGGTTGTGAATTCATCTAGGAAGGCTAAAATGATCTCAACAAGGTCATTAAATACATATGGCATGGCTTGTTGAAAGGTGGCTTCTGTGTTTTGTCCGAAGGGCATGAAGTTGTAGGGAAATGTACCCCATGGTATGATGAATATGGTCTTGTACTAATCTTGGAGGTGAATCTATATTTGAGTATAACCAGAAAAACCATCCATAAAGGATAACATCTCACTGTCGATGCAGGAGTCTATAATATGGTCAATGAACGGGGTAGGGAAATTGTATTGGGATAAGCTAAGTTGAGATCATGAAAGTTTGTGCATACACAAATGGTGCCTTGTTTTTTGTTTACCGATACTAGATTGGACACCCATGAGGTATAAGAAATAGGATAGATGAATCATGCATGAAGGAGTTTCTCTATCTTTGCTTTGATGGAGGGGGCCTTAGAGGGGTGGACTGGTCATTACTTTTTCCTAATCGAAATGGCATCGGGCCATGTGTCGATATGGTGTTCGACTATGTCTGGATCTACGCCTGGCATTTCAGCATATGACCAAGCAAAGACATATTGGAATTGTTTAAAGAGGACCATGAAGTTGTTGATCTCTTGTGGGGAACATGAGGAGCCAATGGAAATGTTTTCAACCACTCTAGGGGTGGTAGATATGTATATTTGAATGTTCGATGGGTTGTTAAATAAATTTCCCTCCTCAAAAGCATCGGGAGCAGGAATAGGGTTTTTGAACCAGTGAACATGATTTATAGGTGGGAAGTCTTTCAATTCAATGGTATACTACTGGGAAAACCTTGGTGATGCAAAAGATGATTGATGATGGAGTTTATCCCATAGTGGAGTTTCTATGTGCATGACCTCTATGATGGCCTTGTCTGAAGGGAATATGTATTCCTCTAACATGTCCTCATCGAAAGAAAAAGAATCTTCTGAGATTATTTCGGTATTTGTGGGGGTGATAGTGTTAGGGGGTGTAGATACCTTCATTATTGAGTCAATAGTTTGTGGTAGAGGGAAAATATTTAGGAAGATAACATCATCATGGTTGTTAGGCAAAGGGGGAAGAATTTGATCCTGGGAAGTGATTGGCCTCTTGAGGAGTTATAGTGACAATTGTGGTGGTTGGTGGGCCCTTGAAAGGTGGACCACAAGGAGGTTTTCCTCATCACTAATGTTGGTAGAGGTATTGCCTTCTTCCACCACAATTGAAGGACCACTCTTGTAGGGATAAGGTTGTTCATGAGAAAACGTTTTTGCTCGAAGGGTGCAATAAAAAACTTGTAAAGGACATTGAAACGTATGGTGAGGCATTAATTTACAATGTTGACATGGGCGAGTGACATGTGCTTGATTCAGTATGTGGACAAGACTCTGGATCTGCGGTGGAGAGGTGCTCATGAGTTGTTGAAGGTAACAGTAAGGTGTGGAGGGGTTGGAAAATACTCATCCAAGGGTTGGGTAAGACAAATGGTTTCTAATGCATTCTAAACTCGTGGGAGATCGGGGAAATGGTGCGTGTAGTTCCCATACTGTGAGCAAATCGAACACGCTTCATTGGTATGTAATGATTTGTACTTATGTGTCAAGGAGGTTCATATGCCCCCATTCATGGCTTGAGGGGAATGTGTGGCATTGACTGGTGTGTTTAGAAACTTCTTAAGATATGGTAGGGTAGGAGATAGGTTTTTTGCGTGGCCTTGCTTCCCACATAACGTGCATGGAGGGGTGACTCTCATGGTGGGAGTATCATGCATGATGGGAGCTTTCAACGTTTGCTAGGTAACATCCTTTGGGTTATGTTTAGGGGCTATGGATGATGATTCAAAAGCAAGTTTGATTATGGTGAGGACCTTCAACTTGGGTTGGTTAATGCCTCCGTTGGTGAGGGTTTTCAACTTGGGTTGAGTGGTTCCCCCATTTGGAGTTTTTGTGACTGTTGGGGATGGTTGGATCACATAGGGGATAGGTTTATCTTATGGCTCAATGCGGGTGACTTGTCAAACATGCACCATTTCATAGCGCACAAGGGGTTTGGAGTCCATCTCGGGATATGGTGGCGTAAGGTACCACATGGGGATTTCCAATGTGAGCCCTGATAGAGTCAACTGGGCCATGATAGGTGTTCCTTACACGCCAGTGGGGGGGTAGAAAAATGGTATCTGGAACATGGGAGGCACAAAGGGGTTCGGGGTTTTGTATAATCCATGACTTGTAGGTGGTGTTGAAGATGATGTCGTTGGGTGGTTAGACTCTTTTTCAGTGGTAAAAAGGGTACATATGAGATTTCCTGTCATGGTGGGGATTATAGGCGGAGGGCTTGAATATGCCCCTAGGAGGTCAGAATCCTTATACACATATGGGCCAATGTCAAAATATTGTGATTGGTTAAATTCACCTACTATGGGTAGGACGTTTTCAGGATTGGTAGTTGCTTAGGGATTTTAGTAGTTAATTTAGTCGAGGGTGAACACCTTCCCATTAAAGGAAAAAATCATGATGTGGAAGACCGAGGAGGCCATCCCATTCATCGCGTACATGTAACTGTGACCCAATAGGATATTATAGTCTAGCTGGCGGGGGTCAACAACTTCAACATAAATCATCACCATTTCCCCCCTGGCTCATTGGGGACATTCAGGTACAATCCTTGTGGTTGGGATGGTTGTCCATCATATGCACGAAGAGCGATAGAGGATGGGACCTACTCAAGTGAGATCAAATGTTTCCAAACATTAGAGGACATGACACATGTGGGCACGCCTTCATCAATGATACACCGATGAATGTTGATGTTTTTCATGGTGTCTGGGACTTGGAACACGAAAAATGATGGTAGTCATGGTTCTCCTTTGTCAAGGTCAAAATTCATGAGGTGTGAGTCGAAAGGGTCGACTACATCGATGGCGTTCAATAGCACCCTGTGTTATGTGGGGCAAGATTGAATCACCTCTAATGTGGAAATAACAATTGGTAATTGGGACAAATCATCCACAATGCTATAATTGTGGGAAACCTTCATGTGAGGGTTACGAGGGGTACACTTAAGTGGTGCTTTTGGTTCCCTCTAAATTTTCTCTGTGCTGGGGTGCAGAATCTGCAAAGGGTCTCTCGAAGAGAATGAAGTCTCTTATAGGATGGGTGAGGTGTCAGCACTAGCATATCCTTTAGCACGAGTCTAGAGGTTGATGGATGTCAAGTTAATAAAAATGTTCTGGAAGGATCCATCGCTTGGGGGGAGAGGATCCAGTTGTTGGGTAACCACTCCTTGATTGACAAAGGGTTTTTTCAAAACAACTTGTTAGGGTTGTGGTGCAACAAGTGCTTGAGGAGGGTTTACTGGTGTATGTTTCTTTACTCCCATAAATTGTTGGCAGTTTGGGATAAGTGGACAATGGTGAGTGTAATGGCCATAGTCACTATAGATTGAGCAAGGATACTTGGTCCTCAGGATGGCATTATTTCCTTGCTTGGGGGGGGATTCCCCCCTTGTGTTGGTTGGTTACCTTGTGTTGCGGAACTTGGTTTCCCTCCTACCCCTGTTATTGGGGTTGTTTGTTCTTTCCCTTCTTCTTCCCCTGATTTTGAGAATTCGAGGATTGGTTATGTTCAACTACTATAACTATTGAGTTTGTTGTTGCATCGAAGGTTAGATAAAGTTGACTCCCATATGAGGCATGGTTTTCATTCCAGGAGGACATGGGTATGGATAGTAAGGGTTATACCCTAGTGGTGGGATATAGGTGGGTTATGTTGCATGCAGTGTGGATGTAGGTGCAGGTGGTTCCATTTATGGTTGGGAAATTGATTATAATGGGCTTGTACTAGGATACATAAGGTTTTATGGTTCGTACTAAGTCTATCCAAATGAAGGATTTGACACAGCAATAGAGGGGGATGACACAACATGGACAAGTTAGTATTGTGCCACCATGGGTGGTAGAGCAAGAGTTAGTTTTGAGGGGATCTTACCATGGGAGGAAATGGACTCGATAATCCCATCTGCAGAATGAGACATCCCTGCAACATGAGGATTTAATGATCGATACTGAGGGGAATCAAGTAGTACGATGTGCAAATACCTTGATTGAGCATACCTAAGGTCAAAGTGTTGGGATTTGAGAATTGTCTCTTCCTCATTTTGCGGCATCGAGGTAGGAACATCGTTTGTAATAGCTGGTTGGAGGGATTTGAGGAACCAATCCAAAAGGAAGGGACGTTGAATGTAGATTTTTCACAAAGTGTGGCAATGATGTCATTCATGAATGTGATATGTGATGTGTGTCGTAGTGTTTTGTTGAAACTCCATGAGAATTTCGAGGCCTAGGTCATGTTGTATTGGAAATTGAAAGTAGGAGAGGAATATGATGGTAATAGCCTCAAATGTGGTATGAGATGCCCTAGTCAAAATCACATACCACTTTGTAGTTGTACCGGTGATGGTTCTTTGGAAGATACAGAGTCGTACCGAATATGCCACTATGTTGTTTGGGGAACACTATAGTTGAAATGACATGATATGGTTGGCAGGATCATCTCCATGCTTCCCTTCAAATTTAGAGACATATGAGGGAATATTTTTGGACATATCAGGAAAAGTGGCATCATGAACTATAAGATCATTAGCCAATTTTGCTAGATCAAGGAGATTTAAACTTGCCATGAATGGTAGGTTCGGGTTAGGGAACACCATTGCATTCTGTGTGTTGTTTCAACAAGGGGGAGACCTTAGAATATGTGGTGGTGATCTTTGTGTTCTATGAGGAGATGAAGGTGTAGTGTGGCCTCTTCTCGAAGTGGGGGAATAAGGTGGGGTATTCCCTCTTGGGGGAGGAAACAAAGGTGAGCCTCTTCTGTAAGAGGAGGAGGCAAAAGGTTCTACACTCCCTCTAAGGGGATAGAATGAGTCGATCAAGGTATGTCCTAGCCTAGAGGATCCAATTAATGTGGCATGGGAGTGGCCCCGACCAGGTGATCTTCCTTGTGGTACCTTAGTCATGTACCATGAGGAGAGAATGGAAAAATACCCCTAGAGAGAGGGGAAATGCCTTGCAATTTATGGGACTTCCTTAGTGGGGGTTTTATTCCTCTATAGTGGAAGTATAGTATCTAAGTGAGAGTGATAGGTGGTGAAATAAACATAAATGGACAAATGCAAAAATATGCCAACCACAACAGATGTAAAATGGTGCAAATAAGTGAGTGATATGTGCAAAGATAGCTTAGTGCAAAGGTGTCGACATGTAATTTATTTTTAAATTACGAGTTAAATGAACTCATATTTAGAAAAGAAAAACAATTAAAAATTCCCTAAAATACCTAACGCCCTTTCTCTCAAATGTAACTGGTCCTCCCAGAAGTACAATTCTTGGTGATAGTGGTATCCACACAACAACCGATAAGTAGAGGTAACAAAGAGCCAATTTGAACGGTGACGGGGCCAATGTTCCAATTAAAGATACTTGGAAACACCTCCGAATGACAATAGATGACTTCAGGAGTCACTTACACTCACAAATGTTCCTTGACGATGCCCTAAGTTTTGGCCACTAAGGTTACCTTGCATCAAGTGTGGATCAGTTGTGGGCTTGGATGGTATAGTGTCGTCTCCCTACAACACGTTGAGTGACTCATAGGGAAGAGCAGGGAAACTATACCTTGGATTTTACCTCCTTGGTCATGATACACTTCAGATCCGATATTTCTTTGAACACTTGCTTATAGCAGGATTTATAAGAAAACAATGTTATGTTTCAAAAATAATGCCTATTGAAACTAGATTGGCGGGCATTGTTCGAATGCCTAGCCCAATCAATCCTACTAAACTAAAATGTTGTTTTGTGACCTCGTGTGGAGGATTTTAGTTGGTTACCATTTACAATGGTTGATGTTATGGGTTTTGCTTTAATTAAGGTGTGTAAGGGAGGTATTTCGCAATTCCCTTCCTTTTTGATTCACTGAGATTGTAAAGAGCATACTCGAAGTGAAAAATTCTTTAGGTCCCTTAATGTGTGAAAGTGAGCAATCACATGTGATGTAAGAAAATTGTATTGTTGTAATTAACTAAAGTTCTCAAAACAAAAATAGTGGAACTTGTAGATTGAGATCTAAAGAAACTAATGATGCTTGCAAGAAGAAACAAATGATAAGTGTGCAATGGAGGTATTTCACACTTCACTCTCATTTCTGATTCACAAAAATTATGAAGAATGTACTTTGGGAGAGGAGAGTCTTTAGTTCCTTACTTGTGTGCAAAAAGTGGATTCTACACTACTTGAACTAAAAATGTTTAAGTAAATCAAATAAGCATAATATGTCTTGAATACTAGTGAAAACAATGAGGTTCTTTGGAACCCTCAAGGTTGGTTACCTAAGTAGATTTCAAGGGATGACCCATCTACTTCCTAATCTTAGTCTAGATGGGATAAATACTAAAGAAACAAGTAACCATTGCAAAATTACTTAATTCTAATTCAATAGTGAGCAGAAATTGGGCTACAAAATTGTTGATTGAACTGATAAAAAGCAAATAAAGAACAACAACCGAGAAACAAAGTAGTAGTCGCACTACAGTGTGATAGAGAGACTTACTGGCACACTGTCGCGCAAGTACAATGAGTAAAAAGAATTGTTGATGTGAGACAGAGAACCGCACAGAAAAAAAATGTGCTTATGTGCACAGTTTGCGCAACTGTCGAAGGGATATCTACGTTGTCATTGCGGCTAGCACACCGAGAGTCGTGCGCCTATTAAAATGGAAAAAAAAACGTCCCCTTGGGGGTCAAATTTTGGGGTGAAAGGGATGGTCATCTTCATCTACAAAGCATAAAATACCATAAATTAACCCCTTCACAAAAAAACCTAAGTAAAGAGGAATGAACAAAAAATGAAGTATGGTCGCCATAAATATTGTTGTGGAAAAGATTGCATAAGAGTGCTTTCTTCCCACTTAGGGAAGGGAAAGGCCTCCATAGTAGGAGCCCTGTGGTGGGTTTGATGAGCTGGAATAATGACCCAAGTGATCATGCAAGTGGTTGTTAGTGGAAAATAAAACAAAACCAAGAAAATGTAAACAAAAATAAGTAAAATGACAAGAGAGAGTAGAGGATGCAAACTTCAACAACCAATGTGAGCCAAACCACTTGTATATTGCCCAATGGTCAAGCTAGTACAACACCTTGGAGATGTGAGATCCAAAAGGAAACAAAAAATCTTCCTAAGGGAGGCCTTTCTTGTCCAAACTTGTTTGTGAAATGGTTAAGGAACCAAATGAGAAGAACACTTTCCCCTTGGAGGAAGGAGGCAAGGGAGCTTTGGATAATGCTTGACAAGAAGGAAGAGGTGAGCCATAATGGAGCTAGATCACAATTCCAGTAGCATAACCTTAACTAGTTTTCTTCTTACAATAAGCATGTCCATTCCTTTCTTTTATAGGCCAAGAGGTGGCCAAGAAATATCAAGATCCCAATGTGAACTCAATGATCCCTGATGTGGTTCCAAGGTACACAAGAGAGGCCAGTTAAGGAAACCAAGCGTGTGAAGATCCAAAATTCAAATTCTTTGAGTAAATGGAGCTTTCATGAGCCTTTAGTGTGCCATTTGTGGGTGATATCCCACTGGTTTTTTTTCCAGTCGCGTGGGTATCAAAGAAATATTCACGATGTCGTGCTGGTGTTGCACTAGTGACATACGTTATCACGTGCATAAACAAGTTATTATTATCTATGTGGTTGTGTATTTTGACTATTTTGAGCCACTTTTGGACTAAGGTTTCTCTTTGGATTTTGTGAAGATGTATTCGACTGGATGCATGTTGTACTATAATAGCCAAGGTAGTGGTTTCAAGGTAATTATTCAGATCAATTAGTTAGATTCACATTTTAGCTCTCTGCAAACTCTATTTTTATAAAAACCCCCTCACTGAACATTTAAATTTACATTTCCCCAATTAAGAATGGAATTTCACGACGTTTCATGTAGAAAAATGATGATGGGTGGGATGGAAAATTTGGGGTTGCTCCCATTAATGCTTCCTCGCTTATTAGTCATTACTGAAAATGTTACGGTTTTGATACTGCTCATAATATTGATGGCTAGTGGGTTAACTTATTAGATAGAGAGCTTGTTATCTTGTAGCAGCTAGATGGATGGGGAGTTGGATGGCTTTACAAAACCATAATGCTTTAACGTGATGTGAGAATGCTTAGTGGCTGGACGTTAGGCTTTATGAAAGAACTCGAGAGGTGCTTAAATGGGAAGGTTGATCCAAATCAGAATGCTATCACGTTTGGCAAGAGGATAGAGCCAAAAAAGGGGGTCTATATAGAAACTTCCAGGGAAAGGAGATTGAGCCATTCATGCAGGTAAGGTAGTTCTTACATTGTTTACACATTGATTCTTGGTCTTTTAATAACAAACAAGTTACGAAATAAAGTAATTATGAGGATGGTGTTGAGGCACAAGTTAAGGTGGCTACCCTTTTTCAAATTATTACTTGGGGTTATCGTTGTTGAAGTGTTGACGGCGCTTTACCATGTAATTCCTGAAATTGTCACATTTGTTTGAGTTTTTCGTGATAACAGAAAACAAATGAAGTTCATTATTTTTGCGCCGAGAGGCGCTTTACAGGCCAGTATGGGGGAGATCTTGTAACGTGATGTAACGTTAGTAACATGTCGGCAAAAAATAATAATGATAGTGAATATTATGGGAGAGATCTTGTAACGTGATGTAACATTAGTAACGTTTGTAACATGTCGGCAAAAATAATAATGATAGTGAATATTATGGGAGAGATTTTGTAACACAAAATAAAAAATAATATCACTTTCGTTATTTTTATTAATAAAAAATAATTTTTCTAATAGGCCAAAATAAATGTCTGCCACAAAAACAATCTAATATGGGGGAGATGTTGTAATCTTCCTACCTAACAAAACAATAAAAAAGTAAGAATTTGATTATCCGTAGAAAAAAAATGTGGTTCAAGAAGAAAACACAAAATTGAATTATCCGCAAAAAAATGTTGGCCTTGCACATGGTTTTAACAAACCATGGTTTTATTGTACATGGTTTAGGAGGGCCTTGCAAATGGTTTTAAGACCATGTGCAAGGCCTCACAACCCATGGTTGTAGGAGGGCCTTGCATATGGTTTTAAAACCATGTGTGGGCGAAATGATGCAATGTTCATTCCTAACAAAATAAAAAATAAAAAAAAATATTATATGTCCGCCATAAATAATATTAAATATTAATAATGAAAATATTATATATGGACCTTAAATAAAAAGATGTGCCTTTTGGTTTGAATCAAATCAATGGATACCTAATAAGAGGTTTGCACCTCGAGAGATTTGATCCATCTCGGCGTTTGATAGAGCCTAGGATTTGGATCTACGCTGGTTTTTATAAAAACAAAGTCAAAATTGAGTTTCCATGATGAGATCAAGTCATCTTGAGAGTGATGAATCTTTAAATTTTAATCGTAAAATTATGTCTTGTTGAGGTTAAAGAATGATTAGAAAGTTGAAGAATCTTCAATAGAAGTGAAGTCCAATTAAGTTTTAATGTTCATTTTTTTTAGGTTAACTAATGATTCGAATTCAGTGCTTTGGTGCATTAATATCTATGAAGTTGTATTTACATGTTATGTTTATATTATAGTAATATATTATGTTTTAAATAAATGTTGAAGTAACACACATTACTTAATCAACATTATTAAAAAATACATGCAGTGAGGCCATGAGCTCGTACTTATTACTTAATAAAGATCGAAAAAAAATACATAAATGAGGCCATGATCCCACACCTAACTATTAAATTTTATTATATCATATGTTATATTTCAAATTTGAGATATGTTGCAAGTTGCTTATAATGAAGAATGAATGTTATTTTAAAATTTTGAATGGCCCTGCATATTTCCAAATTTTAAAAAATGCAAGTTTTTGTATTTATGAGATGTGTACTTTCGTATTTTAGTCATACTATAATTGTTCTTTACGTATTTTTCCACATCGAATTGTATTTGTATTCATACTCGAGTTTTGCTACAATGGTTTACATGGTAAATGTTTTTTATCATTGTTATATTTTTATTAAATACATGGAGGGAATTTGAAAACAAAATCATTAGGAGGAAATTGTTGAGATGATGGTTCTTATAGGGGTGGTAAGCATGGGGGTTCATCTTTTATCTTGAAGGATATCGAGAAACAAACTATGTGTGGGGACTTGAGATAACCTCAAACAATCAAGCAAAGACATTTGCACTTCTCCAGGAATTAATTCTCACCCAAACAATCAAAGCAACTTGTCGTATAGCCACTGGGTATTCAACATTGATCACAAGACTCACGCACTCCCCCAAAGCCCCAAATGATTACACTATGGCTTGCCTTATGGACATAATCAAGCAAGAAATATACAACTTATTTGACTTTCAATTACTCCATTTTCTAATATATAGCGATTGTGAAGTGAATCTCCATGCTAATAATGCTTTAATATTGAAATTGGAAGAGTTAAAAAAAGGGGGATTTACTATCTCACCACATACCCTAAGATCATTGTGGGAGTCATATTTTGTATTGCCACTGTGTGTCACTATAATAGATGCCCTAAAAAAATACCAAGTACTATTGTTCATCATCAAAGATAGGATGTGAGTAGTAAGGATCACATGAATTCACTCATGCTCGTCTTAACCCCGGTCCAAGATATTGAAGAAATGGTGGACATAGCTAGGGACAGAGGTGGGATAATCATTCCAGGGTACTATTTTTGGAAGAAGAACACCGAAGACCATCGAGATTCCATGAATTTTTTGTCAATTGGTCATGCTATCTCAATGAGTTTATCCTTGAGATGATATCTCAAGTAGGATTCTTTGCATATAGTTTTGTGGGTCTTTGTTTCTTGGTTGGAAATTGTTTTGTGTTGGAGGATAATATTGATTATTGCTCCTCACTCGAACTTACTGGGAAGATGAATTTTCAGGTATCCTATATCGATTGGGATCTATTGTCTTATGGTAAAAGTAGTTATGTGTCTCACACTATCTTTCTTGTTGAGATTTAGGTTTATAGTCTAGTGATATATCATATAGTGGTGACAAGTTTGTTCCATAAGTTTTGGGCCTTACCCTCATAATTTTTTTTGAAATGGATACATATCTGAGATTTATTCTTTGGCATGCTCATTTGGCTTAGTGGTATGTGAAATACCTTTAATTTGGTATTGCATGGTTGTTTGAATTCATTGGATAGTTGCTCTAGGTTCTATTCTTTCAGGGTTTGGTTAACCTTTGGAGTCACAGGTAGTGGGGAAATGGGTTTCCAATGCTGAAATGAAAATATGTGTAGAGACATACATGGCATTTAAAGGATCATTAAGCACCATGAATGATAACAGTACACCCATCTTCTCAGTCACCACCAAGGTTCATGAAAATTAACATTTATGCACCTCTCATAATGCCACAATCATGGATTTCCTAGTACAACAAAAGCATCAAATCCAAATATTGGCGGCATAAATGCCATTGTTATGAAATATTATGCAACATTAGCAAAGGAACACACTCTACAACATCCAAACCAAGAGTATTCATTGGTTATCTCCTGAACAATTCAAAGAAGAAGACATGGTTCATCGAATGTAGGACAATTTGTAACTAGACAATCAGTGAAACCAGTTCACGATCCTCATTCAAGATGAAGCTATCAACAAGCATGTTTTTTCTCTAAAAACTTATTATCATATATTATGCGGATCCAATTTGATTTTAGGCATCTTTTATAGGCTCCAAACAATCTCAATTTTGTATTTTCATGTTGATCAACTCGGCTACAACATTTTGTTAATACAATATATAGCAGTTAAGAAATTTTTATACAAAATATAACTTTAAATCCTGAGTGGGACTAATGGTTAAGAATGCATGTTTTAATATAGGAGGTCACAGGTTCAAATCCAATGGGGGATAGGGTACGTACACCTTTGTAGACTTTAGCAGTTACATCGTTGCTTAGAGGGGGTCCCTTGTTCCACAAACAAGGGTTCTTGTACACCAAATTGGTGTCTGGATTGGCTGTGACCTTAAAATAGACTATTATTATTATATAATCATTTATGTTTTAAAAAGATAGTTCTTCTCTTTTTCATTTGGATGTTTTATTTTGTAATTAACGTTCACTTTTCTAACATTAATTAGAAAATGACCAATGTGACTATATGAACATTGAAATACATTACATATTTTTTACTTCTATTTTATTTGTTACATGAATGTTTCAAACTTCTTTGGGCTTAAATTCTAAGACCTAGGTGTATTTATTCCCTGGGACTTGCAAAATCTTTGACTTATTTTGCTTATAACCCGCATAGTTATAGTTTCTTGGCTTTGAGGTAAAAATCTAAGTATATCTATTTCACAAGACTTGAATCAATCATGAATTGTTTTTATATAGACACATTATATATAGATAGATAGTAGCCAATATATTGAGTCCTCTTAATATTCCAAAATTTTAGTTGGAAATTTGTTAGTATTAATCATGCTTGTTGAGTTGGAAATTCAATAACCAATAAAATTTCAAAGAATTAACGTTGAGGTGGACATATAAAAGTCAAGCATTATTATGTGTCATATTTATATTTGTTAACATTTAAAAATACATACATTTCATGTTGATTAAGATTTTTTGAACTAGTAAATATCAAATATTTTATATTATTAACACTTCCATTATTTATGTTGTAATAATATTGGACCATTACCCATATCCACTAGTGGATAGATAATAGACTGCTTTGAGAAATTTTCATCAATGACAAGTGAGAAATGATGGTGGTGGAATGTAGAAGGAAATTTCAGTGAAGAATGTTATGCACCAAATTCCCCCAAAGAGCATAAAATAACCAAGAAAGAGTAATCCATGCCTTCATAATGAGGAAAAGAGATAAATAAGAAGCCTCTTCGAGGGGGAAACTTCCTTATACAATGTACTAAATACACAAGACAATATGAGATGATTATACAAATGAATCTCCTTTATTACAATTTGGAGATTAAGTAATCATTATGTGATCTAATATTGAGTAGATCTAACAATAACTATTATAATAATAATAAATTATGGTTAGGGCCTTAACATAGCCCCCTTGTTTAAAAAAGCTCCACCCTCAAAGCTTGTAATCGAGGGTGTTTCTTCATGAATTGTTCATCTTCCCATGTAGCTTCTTGTAATGGCATATTATTCCACTTTATTAGATACTCCATAATGGTTCTATTCCGAAGAGTATTAACATCTTTCAATAAATTTGTATGGTTCCAAAATCAACTTCCCTTCTTCATCTAATTATGGTGGTTATGTTTGTACTAACGTAGTGTAATACCCTAGTTTAACCCCACAATGTAAATTTGTAAATATTGATGTAAAATGATGAAATTTGGAAACAAATGGTCGGAATGGCCAAGACTATGATAAGATGTATAATTTGATATTAATATAAAAATATCTAATGGTTGCATGGGAAGAAGGATGAATAAGATATGGGGGACTATCAGTTCACAAGTGGGAAAGTGGGAGTGTGCCTTGGTTTATCTCCTTAGCATTAACAAATTAAACCAAGTTATTAAACTATGATTGAAATCCATACTTTGATTAATCCTTATTTCATTAGCTTAAGAATGGGATTAAGGTGGGAAAAGTGGCTCCATGTGGTGTGGACACATGGCAAGATGATTTATGCCTATAAAAGTGAGTTTACAAGCTAGAGAAAGGTTCCATTTTTCACTACTTCTCCACCATTTCGAATTTGAATTCTTAGCCATCACCTTTGGAATCCATAGTCTGATATTGTAACAGAGAATGAGAATGCCATGGATGTACATGAATTCTACATGCAATTAACCAGAGTAGAATGGCGAGAGGGAAACCTGGCCTGCAGCTCATGCCTTGAAGTCCGAAATTCATATACTTCATGTCCAACCTGTGCTGGAGCGCCAGAAGGGAACTAGAGGTTGCCCCACTATTAACTCAGAGAAGGGGGATTGTTCTTGGCATTGTGCAGGTTGATAGGGAAGGAGAATTGAGGATTGGGACAGTTGTGGAGGGGGTTTAGGAACTAGTGGGTTGCAAGAGAATTCAACTGAGTAAGTTGAGATAAAGGGAGATCTTTTCCATTTTGGATTGATATCCTTGGCTCGGGGGTGGCCTATCAAAGTAAGTTTTGTCTTGACAGATCCTATGGATGGGATGAACGTCCTTTACATGCAGCCAATTGGAGAATAATTACTTTAAAGATAAGTTTCTATTTGTGTATGAATGCAATTATTTGCTTCTGTGTTTCCATTTTATTTAATTTACTGTTTATAAATGTTGATATGCATGGAATTTGCTTGGAATTGAATATATGTTCATGTTGTGTTTCCTGTAAATTATATGAATGCATAAACTATTTTGGGCAACCATGATTGTTTATTTTCGTTGATAACTAGAATGTATTTGAATAAAAAGCAGAATTGGACATTAATGTTAAATTGGAATATGGCAATTGAATGGCCTGTTGTCTCTATGGTCAAATGAGGTGGCCAGGTACATTACAGATTAGTATCAGGGCACAACATTTCAGCATTGGGACTACATGGGACAAAATTTGATTTTACGAGCAATTTTAGAGGTTGCACAGAAAGGTTTTCAACAAGTTGCAGGTTAA
This sequence comes from Pseudotsuga menziesii, assembly GCA_001517045.1. NCBI lineage: Eukaryota > Viridiplantae > Streptophyta > Pinopsida > Pinales > Pinaceae > Pseudotsuga > Pseudotsuga menziesii. Next base: position 315,055 of record LPNX010357557.1, read on the forward strand.
TTGTCGACGGAATGTCTCTATAAAATTCGTGGTATTAAATATCATAGATTATGATCATAATCCACCTATGAATTGGAAAAGTTGAAATTTGCAATGGAGTAGTACATACAGGTATGAAAAGAATATTGATGAAATTCAGATAAAAGATTGAACCCATGACTAGATTACAGTTTCTGCTATCAGACAAAAAAAGCTACAATCATGAGTAATGACGGAAAGATTTCCATCCCAATGACAATCCAGGTATAATTCTCTAATGGCCAAGTATGAGTTTCAAGAGTACATATGTTGATAGGAGAATGCCATTTGTAACTCGTTTAAACCATTTATTTAGCTATATGAAGAAATTTTGAAATTTAAGTGCTTATATAAAAGTTTGATAATTTTTATGCAGGACGTATGATAACCACGTGTACAGGTATGATATGGACTAGCTACACCAGGAGGATACATGGGAAGCAAATGTTTTGAAACTGCAACCAATACAAAGAGAGTACTACAAGGATATCACAAAGAAAATCCCATGAGGAGCCGACAAAGAAAGGTTTGTGGGCACAGATGAAAGTATTTTGCAGAGGGGAAGTTCGCGGTATTACCACAAGGAAAATTCCGCAGGTGTGATGGAGAAAAGGTCCATGGAGAAAAGTATCTGGGTGCAGTGAAGTTCGTCCACAGGGTGCAACTGAGAAGAGTGGTTAGTGGGTTTCGTATAGCGAATTCCATGATCGCGGTGGTGTAAAGGTCCACAGAGGTCGTTGGTCAGAAGGGTCATTAGAAAGTTGATGTCAGTTAGTGTCGACTTCTGACTTCTGACATTGGGTTAAGAAAATCAAAAGGGTCGTTGATATTGATGTTAGGACAACACCGAATTTTGACTTTTGACATCAGGATCAGTAGTGTTGGGGTAAGCACATTGGGATCGACAAACCAGAAAGGTCTACGACGACGATTAAAAAAAAGTATAGAGCCCAAAAATTGTTTCACCCATAATAGGAGCATTTTAACTCAGAATTGGATGAGATCTATGGTGTTCGGATGCCATTGACGAAGGCCACAAAAAAATCAGTGAGAAGCATGATCCCATGCTCCTTCAATTTGACAAAATGTTTGAATTAGTGACTTTTACATATCAGTGTCCATAGGCTTAATGAGAACTCTATTTGGGATGAAATTGCTATGGTGCGGTCATGGACCGGGAATGCAACTAACTATGGAATCTTGGAGCCAAATTCCAAAATATGTAAAACTGGGATATGAAAGAAGGCCAAACTAAATTATTCCAGAGTACTTTTTGGGAATTTTGAAAAGCTTGAAGGAGGTTAAAGTGTCCCTAGATGTCAAAATTGTTTTTTTTTAAATCAACATTATACCTACTCGTTAAAACATACAACTTCCATTAGGTGAATTTTTTCCATAAATGCTTGGTTTGTGTATGTTTTGTAAGAAGCCCCCCCCCAAAAAAAAACACACTGTGTATAGTCTTCAAGAAGCAAAACTTCAGGAATATTGATCACTTCAAGAGCTTAGGCTTAGGGAAGTCAACGTCTCCCTTCAAACTTGGATAAGCTTGTAGACTGCTTAGACACCACCTCAATCACTTTCAAACTCAGATAAGCTTGGACTATGTATAAACTACCAAAATTAGACTTGTGTATATGCTATCAATATTCCGGTGGTTTGTCTGAGGAAGAAACCACCCACAGTATCAAACTCGGGACTGTGTATGTTAGTGTTAGGATTGTCTAAGTATGGACTGATTGTGTGTTGACGAGAGCCCCAAGACAAGTCTAAAAGTAGACTGTCATCTCTTTGCAAAGAAAAAAATATTTTGCCATAAGATGTGACCCTCAGCTGCTTCAGTCTATACAAATTTTCCTCAGTCGATGAGCTCAATCATGTAGTTTTTCCTTAGTCTAATACCAGTCCATCTTTACCATCGTTCTATGGCTGCCTCAGCTATATGCATGAAAATTCAGAGCTACAAAAACATATCCACAAAGATCCTCACAAAATGAGATCATAAAGCCTTTATTTATACTAAATTTCCTCAATATTTGGGGCCGACCTGTCAAATTCATCTGGAGCTGACTTGTATAAATTCATTTGGAGCTGACTTGTAGATATATTTTAGGCTTGTTCTCATTGTACAATTTTGGTTTGACTTCAATGTATTTGGGCTTTAATTATTGTTTCAACTTGTGTTAACTCCATACCTTCAAGTCCTCATGGACAATGTATGTGTGTACCATGTCTTTGCCAAGCCCTACGACGTCCTCATGCACAATGTATATGGGTACCATGTCTTTGCTAAGCCCTAAGGCCATATTCGTGAGTTCATGACCTCATCAAGTTGCAAATGACCACATAATGGGTCATTTGGCCATGCCCCTTCAACTTGCTTGCTTAGGATTCTTGATATGTCATCACACTTCACCTTTGTCATTAATGTTGTCATCAATGAAAACACTATATTCATCAATGGCTACCAAGAATACACTGTAGATCCATGATTAATGATGTAGAGAGTGGAACATGGCTACAAAACATACAAAGTAGATCCCTGTTATTCGAACCCAGTACTGGACATAGCCACCAAACATACAATGTGGATCCATGTCATGACTCAAAATAATCTTCCATCACAACCTGAGGATAGGAAATTATGCTGATGAAGCCTAACTGCTCAGGGTCTTCATTCCAATCCCCAACCAATACGATTCTAGCCATGTGAATAGATGTCTTGACGTCGAACATGGTAGAAACCACTTGATTATCGGTCATTGAGGTATGTTGTTAACAAGTGTGAGGGAAATCACCATTGATGTCAATGATCCCCAAGGTATATCAGTACATTCTCCCAAGTGTGAATGGATGTTTTGAAGTCAAACACTTGATATAATATTTAAATAAGAGGCCATTGATGAAATCCTGCTGTTGAAAGCGAGGAAACCTACCATTGAGGCATGCAAGCTTCAAGGTACTTGGCTAGGTTTCTAAATCTAGTTCCTGGATGATGTGCTGAAGTCGACAGGAATAGACTCATCGAAGGAGGGCCATGATGTTTCCCCCATCATCAACATGAAACATGGAACAAAATTTGATTGTGAAGTGATGAAATAACCATGAAACTGACTCAGACATGATCGACTTTGTAGGAAGGTATAGTTACTGATAAGTTGAATTTCGGAAGAGACATCCTTTGAAAAATTTGCGACACGAAAAATGACTTGGTAGCATTGAATTAACGAGACAAAAACCAGATGTAATGCAAGGAATACGACAATGTGTTCTTTGAATTGAATCAAAGGATTCAAGTGACTCACAAAAGTGGATCGACTCGGAGACAAGCTGAATACCCAATTGTTCATATATGCTAATGCAGATAGGTGCCATGTCCAAAGGTGGACTATGAACTGCCATAAAACAAAATGCAAAAATACTCCCCTTTCCCTTAATTTCCCCATCACGAAGGATGAGTGCCTCTTTTCATTTTTATGAGTTCAAAGAGGGTAACAAACACTCATTGTAGCTCATCAAGTGATGAGTCCATTATCACATGGTTTACGAACCTGAGAAAGGAGGGGTTCGTTCCCAGAAAGGGTTCTTCATCATTTGATTTCATGTGTCTGATGAAAGTGAACTCAGTATCATTCATGTTTAGAGAGTCTGAACGAAGACACAAGGAGACTCCAAAAAGGTCCTTTTTGTCAATCTAGTCCCTAAGGCCCGAAAAAGTATAAAATAATGCCTCAGAGAACTCTTTTCGCTGATATCAACTAGATCGTTCCTTTTTCATAAATATCCCTAATCAGTCTGAAAAAGAGATAATCTACCACTGACTAGTTGATCGTTCCGATACTTTTACAAGCGTGAACGTAACAAGTTCACTTGGCAATCTTTTTGTGTTTTTAAGGAGACTGAAAAGAGCTTAAATATAACTCCGAAACGGGTTCTCTTTTACATAAGCCAGTTTTTACGAGTCTGAAAAAGTAGTAAAAGTGGACTTGACACTCTTTTACTGAGTTTTTAACGAGCATGTGAAAAGTGAAAAAAACGCTCGGTACTTTTTCATTTTTACCCTAAGTATGAAAAAGACAAAAAAACTTATAACATAGTCATGAGCTCGATGAATTTGACCTGAAAATATTGAAAACCATATTAGAACCATCTTCACAATAAAACTATAGGAAACAAATGATAAAACCCATAACATTTAAAGTAATTTTATTTTAATAATAAAAGTAAAAAAGTGAAAATTAGTATAAATAGGAACAAAGTGAAAAAACTTCTACCATTTGGAGGAGGTGAAGTTGGTGCAAAGGGAGCAAATCTTGATCCATAGATTCCAGAAACTACCGTCTACCATTTCTCAAATTGTTTGGAGTAGGTAAGGTCCAAGGCTTTTCCTTTCGTTTTCACGGTGGAGTTTTCTTGTTTTTTGAGTGAATTTTGGGGTTTTTGGGGCGTTTTCACAATGGGAAGACATGCTCAGGATGACGCCATTTTTGCCTGTCGAGGTGAGTGTTGATGCTTTGTTGCACTGGGACAAAGGAACTGAAGTTGCTATGTCCACAACCAATAAAAGCGCCTGACATCGATGCTATGCGGTGCTGGGACAAACGTGTCATAGGCGCTCTATCTGTAGCCAAAAAGAGCACTGGACGCTCTGCTTATATAGAGGAAAGGCGTCGTGGATAGGGAAACCAAAAAACACCATTTTTAACCATAAAAAAATGATTTTTATGTTTCCTCCACCTATGATGTGTGTTTTAATGCATATTCTCAATGTTTTGCAGATGCAAAAAGCATCCACACCATGGTGATTTGGAAGGAACGTGAGAATGAAATGGAGGATTTCAAAGAAATCAATGAACCACCTACTATGGAGGCTCTTCAAAATTGTGGGTTGCTCAAATACTTCAGAGTGCCTGGGATGAAATCCTATGTACGTATCCTAGAGTATATCATTGATATGTGGGACCTCGACCAACAACATTTTGTGGTTGGCACCCACACACTAACTATTGATATAGATGACATATACTTTCTGACTGGGTTTTCTCGGAGAGGGAGACAAGTGCTTCTATCTGGCCCAAGGGGCGGTGATTCTACCTTATATGACCTGATTGATAGGTACTGTTGGTTAGGGATGCATGCCCAAGCCAAAAATCTCCCTATCAAACAGATAGTGTACTGTCCTTTGAGGACAGTGGTTTACACTATTGGGAAAGTTGCTGGGATCGGATCTGTCCATTTGATCACCAGGGCACAGATGCTATATGCCATAGAGTGTATGGAACCCACAATATTCAACTGGTGCGAGGGTATGCTAGTCAGCCTAAAGGACCAATTGAATAAGTGCAAACGGGGACATATCAAGTAGTTTGGCTATGGAGCAATGGTAGTATCCTTCATCCTAGAGAGGGTACCTCATATGAGACCTCAGGTAGCCGTGAGTAGGTTAGATACTAAGGATCTTAGGATGCTCAGATGGGTCTATGTCATGGCCCATCACGATGGAGGAGGCTCCAAAGTTGTTTATGGACTAGTCTTCTTTTGTTGGTTGAGGAACCAATTACTTATAATAGAGGATTATGCCTATGAGGGAGTAGAATTCCATGAGGACCTAGAGCTTCCACTACCAAAGGGAGAGGATTGGGACGACCGAGGTAAGAAATATGCTATCAATTTTGTTTTTAATTTTTTAATTTTTATTTGATTTGAGAGGCGAGTAGCAGTCAAAGACATGATGGTGCACCGTACTAAGGCATACGAGGAGCTCAGGGATATTGAGGAGAACCTGCAACGTTTGACTGTAGGGATCCTCGATGTCTCTACTGATGACCTACCTAGGTGCTACCAGCATCATACCATGGGAGTCTTCGACCGTTTTGCTAGGATACTCCGTAGAGTGGCTCAAGCCGTTATGTGCTATCGTGAGCACCACCACAATGACTAGTCCACAGAGACTTCTCATTTTTGTATATGTATTTACATTGAAAGCTTCAAAGCTTCAGTTTTTCCCCATTATGTATGTTTTGAACTATGACAGTCCTAGACTTTGGGTGATCTAAAAGCTCGATGCTTCAACACATTTTGTATCTCAGCTTTACAATATATATATATATATATATATATATATATATATATATGACAAACGTTATTTACAGATGTGTGTGCAAAAAATGTGATGCGTGAATGTTTATCTACTTATGAATTCAAATGCATGTTTTTTATGTTATAATGAACTTCAATTATGAGCAATATACCAATCTAGGACAAAATTCTCTAGGGAATCCGCCACAACATTCAAATGTCTCATAATATGTTGATACATGACTTGCTCAAAAGACCTTTCTAAGAGCATAATCCTTCGGAATGTATGAAGGAGTAGGGGTTTTGGATAGTGTAGACTCGGTTTAGTTGTTGAACAACTAATTCCGAGTCTAGTTAAATCCTAATCTCCCTTACATCATTAGCTAGGGCTTCTGTCAAAAATCCAATCATTGCATGATACTCTGCGAGATTGTTGGTGGAGGGACCTAAACAAACACCCCCTGAACTCACCAGATCAGATGTAGGAGAGTACAGTACCCAAGCTGCCGATGCAAGATTCAATGTGTAACGATTAGCACCATCTACAAAACCAATAAAAGTGGTCATCTGTCCATTAAACATAGGACATAAATAAGTAGGGTTGCGAAAAAACACATCTTATATCACACAAAAAACCACACTTTTCAAAATAAAACACACAACAATCTATAAACAGTACTTACAAAGAGCCTATGCTAGATGACCTAGGCATAGTATCTTTTAAGGTAGAGCCCGTTGTAGGGATCTCCCAAGGGTATCCAATCGTAGTCCACTAACCCATATGCTCCTTTTTCCAAAACACGACTGATAATGTAAGGCTTGTGCCACATAGATTCAAATTTACCTAGCTTATCATGTTTCTGGTCATATGTCAAGACCAGATCTCCTTCATTGAAAGAGCGAGGCTGAACAGATCTATCATATTGGGCTTTCATTGGTCATTTGTGTGCCTCATTAGCTAAAGCAACATCACGACGAGTTTCATCAACCTTATTCAAATACAAAAATCGTTCTTCTTCTATGGTGGTATTAGGCAAAAGTTTTACAACGAGATTTAGATAAGGAAGCTCACATTCTATCGGCAGAGTAGCCTCTGGTCTGTACACCAATTGAAATGGTATGAAACCAGTGGAAGTCTTTACAGTAGTCCTGTAGGCCCAAAGTGCAGAAAAAAATTACAAATGCCAATTTGATTTGGCCTACCCTACCATCCGTTGAAGCATGGTTTTTAAAACTTTGTTAATCGCTTCAAACTAGCCATTAGCTTGAGGGTAGTAAGGTGTAGAGTTATCATGTCGAAACCCTAATTTTGTACTCAATTTTGCCATCATCTTATTCTGGAAATGTGACCCATGATCGGTCACAATGGACCTAGGAATCTCGAACCTAGCAATTATATGGTTAAATAGGAATAACGCAACTATTTTCCCATCTTCGACATATGTGGGCATAGCCTCAACCCATTTATTAAAGTAGTCCACATCCATAATAATTTAGCCATGCCGCTCGGCTGAGATAGGTCTACAATGCACGAAGTCTATGCCCCATTTTGAAAAAGGGCCAACAACTACGACATGATAGAGCGGAGCTGGATGGGTGCACTTCTTAGAGGCAAACATTTGACAGGGTAGGCATTTCTTGATAGTTTCAATAAAGTCTTTGAAAATAAAAGGCTAGAAATACCCTACGCGCAAGATATTCTGGGCAGTAGCCAACCCAGAGAGATGACCACCACAAGCTCCATAGTGGCAATCATTCAAGACCATTTCAGCTTCTTCATGGGTGAGACAACGTCATAATATGGAATCAATGCCACGACGGTATAAGGTATCATTTAAAATGAGGTAATACTTAGCTTGGTGGTGGATGCGACAAGGTTCATCGCGAGTGGCATTGGGCTGATATCATTGAGTTTGGAGATCGAGAATAAAAATATCCTTACCAAGGATCAATCATGGTAATGAGAAACAAAAATTCATTAGGTAATAAATCGATGAGCTCTTTTTCCTCAATAACATGGGGAAGGTCACACATGAGCTTTGGAAAAAAAAGTGACTTTTTCGAAGTGGTTTTAGCAAACTCCAACTCAAACTCCTAGAGAATAACGATCCATCATGAGTTTTTGCCCCCAAGTACCTGATGAGTCAAGAAAAAATACATGGGGTTGGAATTTGCATAGACAGTAGTTGTGTGGAGCAAGATGTAGTGACATAACTTCTAGACCGCGATGATCGTGGCTAGAGCGTGTTTCTCCACATGCGAGTACCGGGTTTCAGAGTCAAGAAGACTCTTACTAGCATAGTAAGTCACATGTTCTTGGTCATGTTCATTAGTCTGAACTAGGACCATACCAATGGTCGACAAGGATGTGACCACATACATCGAATAATCCCTTGTATAATCAAGTGGTTACAACATGGGTGCATGTGTAAGAGCATGTTTGAGATTGTTAAATGCATGCTGCGCTAAGTCATCCCAAACAAAAGGAGTGTCCTTTTTTAACAACCGCGTGAAACCATGTGTCTTTTCTGCATAGTTGTAGACAAAACAATGTAAAAAGTCTGCCTTCCCTTGCAAACTTTGGAGTTCTGTTACATTAGTGGGGGCGTGTAGAGCCAGGATGGATTCGATCTTCAAAGGGTCAATACGGATACCATCCTTGGAGATAATGAAACCAACCAGTAGACCAGTCTCGACATAGAAAACACATTTATGTGGGTTCAAACGAATGTTGAAATGGCGATAGGAAAAATCGCTCTCAAATGATCCACGTGGAGATCTTGCTGCTTCGAATGAGCAGGCAGGTCGTCAAGATAGGGCTCCACAATGTGTTTGATATTGTGAAAAACATATGACATGGCACCTTGAAATGTAGCGCTAGTATTTTTTAAACCAAACGGGATTTTTTGATAGGCAAATGTCCCCCATGGGCATATGAAAGCTATCTTATGTTGATCTGAACGGAGAATTTAGATCTTATTATAGCTGGAGAAGCCATCCACAAATGAAAAGATGACACTTTCGGCACAATTATCGATAATTTGATTGATGTAGGGGATAGGGAATTATCTTTTGGACATGCCTGATTCAAATCCAAAACCCTAATAGTACCCTGCTTTTTCTTCACATGAACTATATTGGACATCCATTCATTCAAGGGAACGAGGTAGATGAAACCAACCCTAAGAAGTTTTTCAACTTCCTCCTTAATGGCTGTTGCTTTTCACGGATGTACCTGGTGTAATTTTTGGCGAAATGGCTTGGCACCCAGGTAGGTTTTAATCTCATGGACAACAATGGAGGGATTAATCCCTGGAATTTCTTTGTAAGTCCAAGCAAAGACATTTTTAAATTCCTTGAATAAGAATGTATATGACTGAATCTCTAAAGGTGAAGAATTTTGGACTATCTGAATATTCTCTGAAACACCAGGTTTCATCGATATATCCACCGAAATGGTTTTAGTAATATTGCATAAATTACCCTCAGATTCATCCCCACGAATGAGGGTTGGGGACTGAGGGTCCGTTACTATAGCATACGAAATTGTGTACATGAATTTCTCTTCTACCACATGGCAAGGGGGAAGGAGAGAATATCTATGGTGATGATTTCTCCAAGGCATCTCTTCTAGGGACATAACTTCCATGATGGACTGATCAGAGAGAAATATATGCGAAAGATAATCGAGAGATGGGGGGGATGTCTAACTAATATGGTAGGTGATATGGATCAGAGGCCACCAACAGATGATCGTTGATGGTGGGGTTGTTGGTGGTTTGAATGGCATTGTATACTTCCTCAAAGGGACTAAGTGATGCTGATTCAACAATAGATTTTCCTTTTTCTATGATAGAGGTAGAAATTGTATTTATGGATACGGTCTGCGAAACAGGAGGAGGATTTGACAATGGGAAGACTTCCATGAGTGAATAATCTTTAATAAGGCATACTCCAATGTTCTGATATTGCAGGGTAGTCATAAGTGGAACACTGTTCGCTTCATTCGTAATAGAATTAGGTGTAATGAAATCTAACTGATTTATCGTAACAATCATTCCTTAGAATGGGAATTGGAGAATCCAAAAAACGGTCGATGCTACAACTTGCATAGCATAGAACCAATTGTAACCTAGGAGTAGGTTGTAGTCCAAAGGAGCATCAACGACTTCAACATTGATGGAAACTGATTTGCCCCCCAGTTTAATCTAGAGAGTGGGCAATGATCCATGTGGTTTAAATCTGTGACCATCAAAGGCCTTTTGTGTAGTAGGTGAACGATTAATCTGAGGAGAGCCAATGGCTCGCCAACAAGATAGAGACATGACCAAAGTAGAGGCCCTCATCCAATATGGTACGACGGATGTTATTTCCAGTAATCTTTGTGGTTAACTGCAAATCCAACTAATGTGAGAGCCTGGGTTTAAAGTCATCCAGTTTGAAAGCAATGATGTTACTATTCTCAGGATCCATAGCTCCAAGTGTTGTTAACATATTTTTTCGTTGTGTGGGACAAGTTTGGAGTACCTCTAGGGCCTACACAGCGTAGGGTTCCTGGGCCAAATATTCTACAATGTTATAGTATTTCACAACACATGTGTTAGGATTAATAACAGACTTACGCAACAAGTGTACTCTTGGGTGGGAGAAAAATTGCATCAGGCATAGGTTTATCAATATGAAGACCATTCCTTGGAGGGGGGGTGGAAGCCGAAGGTTTATCAGATGGAGCGTCATCATGTGTCTTATCTGGAGGGGGGTCATAACTATGTGCTCTTGTATTCAGGTTAATCGTCTCAATTGACATCATTTTTACTTCATCAATGGATGAAGAAGGCCCATACAAATATTGGTGATCAATCAATTGCAGTTGGGTGGGGAAAGGGTCCGTAACAACTGCCGGGGTGGGTGAAATTTTCAAAAACTTGTTAACTTCCTCTCGACGAGGACACTCTTTGGTGAAATGATCACCTCCATAGATTAGGCAGGGGTACTTTACCTTTCTCTTATTTTTGGAATCAACATCAATATTTTGTGGTCTATTACCTTCCCATTGATTATCGTATTTTTTCATTTTGTTTTTACCTTTCTTTTTTCCACCCAAAGATTCACTGGATTGAACCACATTTACCTCGGTGAAAGTAACAGGAGGGGGTGCAGTTTTGGGGGGCAGTGCTGGTTGAATTATTGGTGCGGCATCTTGAGTTTTATTCATGGTAGATTTCACCGCTGTTTGAGTTTGAACTGAACCAAGGATGCCATCTGGAGGCGGTTCAGTTGCCGGTCTTGATGGGTCTGATGTGGGATGAGGAGCATGAGGAATTAAATCATACAAAGTACCTGACTAGGAATAGACCAAGTCTAAGTACTGAGCATGGCTAATAGATTTCTCCTCCGTAACAATGCCTCCCATGGAAACATCTCTAGCAATAGGGGGAAGTAAAGATTTTGTGAACCAATTAGCAAGTAGCTGATCAGGAATATGAGGCTTAATTAACCTACATCTTCGTCTCCATTCATGGATGTAATTGAATATATGCGTTGAGGTAGTTTATCGAAGTGAGGTTAACATGTCTGTACCTCTCTCATACCGGATTAGTAGCTACAAATGAGTTAAAAATGCAATTACTAAAGCATTAAAATCCCAAAAAGAGTGTTGTGGTAGTCTATAAACCATTTTGCAGCAATGCCTATGAGGGTTCTCTGAAATAATCGTAGACGGATTGAACCGTCCATTAGAGAATTTGATGAACACCATAGATGAAAATTCATCAGATGGCTCTTAGGGTCTTCACCAGGTTTGTCGTCTAATTTTGGTATATCCGAAGGTAACTTGACCGAAATGGTCGGGCAGGAGGGATTATGATGTATAAGATCATTAATCAATCTAGACAAATATGGCAGATCTAGTGTAGCAAGAAATGGCAATTGCTGATTGGGTTGAGGATATTGGTAATACTGGTATGGCATTTATGGACTAGTAGGACAATAGGGATATTGATAAATGGGCATAGATAATGCCCCCGCAGCCAGTTGATTCGTTGATTGGTTACTAGAAGGTCCACCAAATGGTGGGCCAACTGAGGGAGGTGGGCCTCCAGAATGTGGAGGTGGTGATCCAGGAGGATATTGGTGGCCACCCACCTATTCCACTTGGACCCCCACCATTGTTTCTTTCATTTTTCCAGTTTCCTTTATTGTAACACAATTTACTATTTTTGGCAATTTTTTGGTCCTAAACTTTTGGAGCCGTTTTGAGGCCCTAAACGACGTTTTTTCGGCATTGAATGGTCAAGTAAATATGAGTCCATTCCAGCCTTGATATTTGCTGTTTATTAATGTATTCCTTGAAGAGATCTTTCTAATGATGTATCATGTGCGTCAAACGGAGGTAGTATGCCAAAGTTACGACCCCGGGAAATTGATGTACCAAGTTACCTAACGGGGCCCACATTCTGGCATTTCACCTCCTAGGGTTAGGTTTTTGTATGTGTAGGGTTTCCATTGTTTCTCAATAATATATAGGCCTTAGAGCCTTGTTGTAAGATAGAGTTCGGAGGCATGTAGCTGCCACATCTCTTCTCAGAGATAAGCTACCAACACTCTAGCTAGTTTATTTCCATTCTGTATGTAAACAAGTTTCAGTTCTTTGATTAATGAAATGAAGTGTTATTTCCACTGCATATTTGTTTCTATGGTTATTTGTGTATTCTGTTGCGTTCCTGCATAAATCTGGATCAGTGGTATCAGAGCAATCTGCTCTTTCTCGATCCTTCTTTGCATGTCCCCAACGAGGGCGGGGTATAAAGAGTTAGGGCTCGATCTGGTTGAACCTTTGCAAGATTAGCCTCGCAAATCCCGACGGCCTCCCATGGGGGATGAAAAGAAAGATGAGGGTGTAGAAGATCCTAACAAAATGTTGCTCGAGGAGGCCCTTGAAAAACAAAGGAGTGCGATGATGGATAACTTCGCCCAAATCCTTCAATGACTTCCCATTGGTGGCGCATCTGCATCTAGCAGCCACTCTGGAGGTGCAACCCCTTTTTTGGTACAAGTAAACTTCAACATTCCCATATTTGATGTCGTAGATAGATGGTTGAATCTATTAGAAGGATATTTCTCGGTTTAGGACATTTTTTATCGGGAAAAGATTACTTTTTCACTACTCAAAGCCGCCCCCCATGTCAAGGACTGGTGGGAAACCTATTGTGAGAGAAAGGACGAGGAGGAACCCTCTCTGTTCTCGACCGTACCCACTTGGAATTCATTCCGAGAAGCCATAAAGGGACAATATTATCCCATGGGGAGCTATGAGGACAAGTACATACAATGGACTACGTTGCGACAGAAAAGAGATCAAGATGTACATGAGATGACGAATCTGTTCCATTCCGTGCGCACCAAGTTGGGCATCAAATATTAAGAGAAACATTTGGTGCTGAAGTATCGCAGTTGTCTGCAAAGATACATTCAGGAGGAAATGGAGTTCCTCGACATCTCCTCGCTTGGTACGACATACCGTTATGTTGCCAAAATTGAGCAAAAATTCAAACAGAAAAAGTGAGACTTTGGATCTGTGAATAAGAAGCAAGCAAAAGGTGCCCCCGAACCGCAGAACCAAGGACACAACCATGGCTTGGTGACTCAAGACAACTTGCCAAAGCCACAAGAAAAGAACAACACTGTGAAGCCGAAGAAGGAAGTGGGAAAGTGGTGCGAGTTCCATAAGAGGCCCACTCACAACACCAGTGAGTGTCAGGCCAAGCAGTCACTAGTGGCCAAGATAAAGGCTTTTGAATCAGATGCATACTCTGATAGTGAATCAGAACCCGAGAAGGGAAATGACAGAGGTAAGAAGATTATCGATGCAGAGCCCAATGCCACCGTTGCCACCACAAAGATCCAAAAGGAAGAGATAGAAGATTCAGAGGAGGAGAAGCATATTTTCCACTCCCAGATGTGGGTAAAGGGTTCCCCACTATAGTTCACTATCGACAGTGGGAGCCAAAAAAACCTCATTTCAGCAGAGGTTGTGAAGTGGTTGGGCTTGCCGACCACAGCACACCCACAACCATACACCATCGGGTGGCTTCACCAAGGATGAGATCTCTGCGTTAGCTAATAGTGTCGCCTTCCCTACAACATCAAGCCCTTCACCGATGAGGTATTATGTGATATTGCTCCTCTTGATGTTTGTGATGTATTATTGGGTCAACCATACTTATGGAAGCGACATGCTATGTATGAGTCTCGGCCTCGTGCTGTTATTATTATGTTGGGAAATAAGTTGTACAAGATACTAGAGGTACCACCTCCTGTCACTATCTATTTGGTTACTACAAAACAATGCAGTAAGCTCATTTCCAAAACCAAGAAATTTGTTTTCTTGATGATCCACCCTCAGGGAAAGAAGAAGATCATGGCCACGACCTCCAGATAGGGCCCATCTACATGACAATAACAAATGGACAAGGTCATGGAGGAGTGCCGGGACATATTCACCTCACCCACAGGGGTTCCTTTGCACTGTCAGGTCAAGCACCCCATCGAAAAAACCCCAGGTGCACCGCTGCCCAATGGACTGATCTATCGATGCTCTATTATGGAGAATGATGAAATCAAGAGGAAAATTCAGGAGCTGCTATAGAAGGGTCACATCCGGACAAGTTCATTTCCTTGTGGGAGCCCGATCGTGTTGGTACAGAAGAAGGATGGGACTTGGAGACTCTGTATTGACTATCAGGCGCTGAACAAGATCACTGTCTGGAATAGGTACCCGATCTCACGGATTGATGATTTCTTGGACTAGCTTAAAGGGGTGAAATATTTTTGCAAGATCGACTTAAAGTCCGGGTATCAGCAGGTATCGATCGAACTGACCGATGTGTGGAAGACTGCCTCCAAAGCCAAGGAGGGCCTTTTTGAATGGTTGGTCATGCGTTTCGAGCTGACGAATGCTCCTGCAACCTTCATGAGACTGATGGATGACATATTGTGGCCATTCACCAAATCATTTGTAGGAGTGTACTTGGATGACATCCTGATATTCAGCCACACATACAAGATGCTCTTGGAGGGAAACCAAGTTCCAAATTTTCACCTCCAGGATGCACTACTATGTCACATGGGACACCTGTGTGTTCCTTCTAGTGAGCAAGCCAAGATGATTTGGGAAGCGAACTATAGTCGGATCGCTGGGCATTTTGGGGTCGAGAAAACAGTGGCAGTACTGCAGAAGTATTTCTATTGGTCGAACCTTTGACGGGACGTTGGGAAGTACATCCGATCCTGCACCGCTTGCGCCATTGCCAAACTGTCCATCAAGAATCAAGGCCTCTATACTCCATTGCATACCCCTAGTCGGCCTTGGGAATCCATCTCCATGGATTACATGTCGGGCCTTCCTTAAACTAAGCATGAAAACGACTGTGTGTTCTTGGTCGTCGACAGATTCTCAAAGATGGCCATAATGGTGGCCTGCAAGAAGAATATCGCAGCAGAATCCACTGCTAAACTCTTCTTTGAACTTGTGTGGGTACACTTTGGGATCCCATAGTCTATAATCTCAGATCGGGACAGCAGGTTCCTTAGTACATTTTGGTATAGCCTATGGTCAATGCTAGACACCAAGCTCACAAAGTCCACAGCTTTCCATCCCGAGACTGATGACTAGACATAGGTCGTCAACCGGATGATCGTACACATTTTGCGCATGCACAACTCAAAGCATCCATGCACATGGGATGAGAGCCTCCCCTATGTACAACATAGCTATAACCGGGCCCTCCACAACTCAACCGACCATAGCCCCTTTCAGGTGGGCTTGGGATTCCAACCACTATGTCCCATTGATGTAGCCATGCCATTTGCAACTACTCAAGCTGATTCAACTCATGTCCAGTCTAAAGTTTCTAAGGTGAACAACTTCATTGAGCACATTCAGCACATTTGCCAACAGGTTCATGACATATTGGATAGATCCAATGCCAAGTACAAGCAGCAGCATTATCAACATCGGGTCCAACACAACTTCCAGGTGGGAGACAAAGTGTGGCTACATTTGCAGAAGGAGCGCCTCACTGGACCCCACCGTAAGCTTCGCCCGCTTCGATATGGGCCATACACCATCACCAAGGCTGTTAGGGACAATTCCTTCGAGCTCTGTCTTCCGCCATTCCTTGGTCTGCACCCAGTGTTCCGTGTGGACCACCTTCGGCCCTACTTTCCACCTCTATTGGACACATCAGACGTGGCAGAACAACTTACACCAACATAGTTAAACCCTGACTGCATAGAACAAGTCATAACTGATCGGATTATGGACACACAGATCAAGAACACCCACCAGCAGAAGATCCATCTATATCGAGTTGTCAAAGCAAGCCAACTCCTTCACCAAGGAAAGTGGCTCACCAAAGACCAAGTTCAACAGAAGTTTCCTCATCTCATGGAGGAACTCAACGCAATGGGGACCATTGCTTCCTAAGGGGGGAGGAATGATCTGGTAGGATATTGGTGGCCACCCACCTATTGCACTTGGACCCCCACCATTGTTTCTTTCAGTTTTCTAGTTTCCTTAATTGTAGCACAATTTACTATTTTTGGCAGTTTTCGGGTCCTAAACTTCCGAAGCCGTTTTGAGGCCCTAAACGACGTTTTTTCGTCATCGAATGGTCAAGAAAATATGAGTCCATTTTAGACTTGATATTTGTTTCTTATGGATGTATTCCTTGAAGAGATCTTTCTAACGATGTATCATGTACGTCAAATGGAGGTAGTATGCCAAAGTTACGACCCCGGGAAATTGATGTACCAAGTTACCTAACGGGGCCCACATTCTGACGTTTCACCTCCTAGGGTTAGGTTTTTCAATGTGTAGGGTTTCCATTGTTTCTCAATAATATATAGGCCTTCGAGCCTCATTGTAACACAGAGTTCAGAGGCATGTAGCCGCTACATCTCTTCTTAGAGATAAGCTACTAGCACTCTAGCTAGTTTATTTCCATTCTGTATGTAAACAAGTTTAAGTTCTTTGATTAATGAAAGGAAGTGTTATTTCTGCTGCATATTTGTTTCTATGGTTATTTGTGTATTTTGTTGTGTTCCTGCATAAATCCGGATCAGGTGGTTGTGGTGGGCCTCTGGGAGGAGGTGGTGGCGGCGGTAGTCCAGGTGGGTCCTCCAGGTGTGGGTCCTCCAAATGGTGGACCTCCATAAGGTGGTCCTCCAGGTGGTGGTCCTCCAGATGGTGGGCCTCTAGGTGGGGGTCCTCCAGATTTTGGGCCTTTAGGTGGTGGTCCTCTAGATGGTCAACGAGGTCCTCCAAATCCTCCAGGTCCTCTAGGTCTTCCTAGTCCTCTTGGGGGTCCTTTAGGTGGTAGACCTCCGGGTGGACCACCATACCCTCCAACAATGTTTACAAAAGATCCTTCATAGGATGGGACATTATACCAATTCGGTTGTCCCTGAGGGACAAACACATTTCCAGGGTAAGGCATTCCAGGATAGAGTGTCGTCGACGATGTTGGTTGATAATCTTGGTACACCGTAAGTGGTTGATTCCTGGGATACGTATATCCCCAAGAAAGTGGAGTAACGGTTGGTTGGACCCATGAGGATCCTACGTGTCTGAAAGGAAGTACAATTGTAGTGGTATTATGAGGAGGAAGTTTTCCCTAGTGGTGGTCATGTTGGTAAGTTCTGTCCCATACTAGAAATGGTCCCTTTGGTAGATGATGGAACTTGTACTGGGGAATGCCCCCAGGTGTAGAAACTATTGGAGATGTCAAAACTGATGGGTAATTTTGACTAGGAGCAGGGGTTTGAACTGGATTTTGAGTAACCAAATTTTGGGTCGGTGACTCTGGGAGAAGAGCTAATTGAGGCAGTGAAAGGGCATGATATCCAGGTGGAGTTGTTCTTGAAGGACTGGGAAGAGGAGATATACTTCTCCTCCTCAACTTCTCTGCCCTTTGGCGCAAATTCTCAATAGAATCTCTAAAAAATTCTTCATTCGATGGAGTGTTCTAGATGAGTTGTCTTAAAGGGGAAAGTACAGATGGATCTGGTTCAATTGTAGTAGTTCCATATTCAGCAGTGGAATGTCCTAGGGAGGTTCTCCAAAAAGGAGCATTTAGACCATATTCTGCTTCTATGGCTTCATCGGATGGGTGATTAAATGTCTATTTCGATGAGCCGGGTTGACCTTCCATTGGAAAGTGAGAGGTTGTGTCAGCCGCAGGAGGCAGTTGGACCAAAGCATTATCATAAATAGAGAAATCTTGTTGGCCTCTTTCTCCTTCTTGTCTCGACCCATGGTTCAATCAACAACACAATACCAACAAGACACCAAAAGACATCGGCCCGATAAATCAAGCTCAACCAGTAATGCCCGCGAGGCAAGCGCAGTCTCACCCAAGATATCTTAATGGGTAATTGCCATAACCATGTTTCTTTAGTTGGCGAGGGACTATAGTCCCTTGGCGCACGCGCAAGGCGCTCGACAAAGATGATGGGATGGAGTCCTTCACTCTATGACAGCGGTACAACCAAGTGCCACAGGTCACCCGCGTGACACATGATGTCCTTAAACCTTAACAACTGGCGCAAATATTCGACACAACCAATTCCTTATACTCTATAGACAATGCACAACTTATATTTATACTTGGAAAATTAACCATGAACTCATACATAACATCCAACAATACTCCTAAACAATCAGTCATTCATACTGCAACATGCATTCAACAACAACTGTAACTGTAATAAGGTAAGATAAGAAAATATTCACATAAACATTCACCCTGCAACAACATTCATTAATATAACACAACAAATAACATGGAAACCCATATGGGAAAAACCACCAAGGTGCTCTTCATCTTGCATGAGAAATATAGGTAGCACCTTGCAGCTTGCAACTTGCAAATTGTTTTTAAGATATGTCTTTATGACTCAATATTCTTGCTCTCATGCTCTCTGTTTTATTGCTTCTATCTACTCCTACTGATCCACACACAACCTAGATCGAATCTTCTACTTTAATAGTAGTTTGCACACACAGCTGCAAGATCTGCGGCTTAGCAACCTTCTACTTCTACCAGACTCCTTTGTGAGTCGACTACTGAATCTAATTTAATCTTGTCTGAACTCATCTAACAAGAACAATACTAAATCTAACCCTTATATAGAATGGGTTCCTCCTATTTATACTATTTACCAGACCATGCAGGGTTGACTGAGTACTACTCAGTTATTATAGACTCAAGTGGTTACAAAATATCTTTGTTACATTAAATGCGAGCCCATACCTAGCCGCAAAAGTCTTGCATTCATTAACCACAACCTTAACTAGCAGCGTAAACGTCCTTCGACTCATCTATACCAGTCATAACTAGCTGCAAAACTGTCCTTCTATCTTCTGTTGGTTTGTCCTTATGCAATCTTCCTTGACTTCCTCCTGTCCAACGTTAACTCTTCTACCTGCATCTTCTACCAACTTTGGATGTGCTTTTCCTCTTCGCACCAACCCTGTCACAACTTCCTCTGCTCCACGATTCCTTTCCATCCTTATGCTACCTTTCTCCACTGCGTGCATGTTTTATCTTTCTGCGTCGGTTCATTTGCTTCCTTCTTGACCTACTTTTCCCTTGTCGCGTGCACACTTTTCCTCCTTTGCTTTCATGTCTCATTCTTCCTTGTGCACTTTTCCTGGCCCAACAAATCTTCTCTAGTTTCGGTAGCTAAAGTATTTTCTATACGAGCATCAACAGAAGCTGGTCGTTCCATGGTTTCACCTTTGTGTCCTTCCACGACAGAAGGAGAGTCAGGTGGTAAACCCTGCAATCTATGAGAACACCTTGCAAATTTCTCAACCAGAGTGATGGATGAAATTTTCTACCCTAGGTCAAAAAAGAAGAAAGACACACACAAACAAACCTACGCATGCTAAGGCTACAAGCAGACTTAAATGACAGTATGGGATGAAGATAGCTGATATATCACTAGGATTGTCAAGTTGTCGCAACTTGTGATATACTGCAGGGTCCAATAGTGAAACACGATAAGGAGGGTTGGGACTGTACCCTTTCCTGTACACCGGATTACCTGGACGACATGTGCGTAGTAGCTCCTTGAGTGTTGTTCTCGGTGTATTGCTCTAACAAGAAGACCAAAGGGATTTTCTTAGATGGTTTAGGAATCTTAGAAGGGTCTCCCGATATACACAAGGTACATGGGAGCTCAAATCCATCGTAGTGCTACAACCATTCGAAAGGGGCCCTCCGATATATAATCGAGTACGTGAAGTACCTTTCTATATACCTCAAGGGTACATGAAAGGCCGCTCTATATACCGACGGTATGTGAAGGAACCACACAGACCCTAGGATGCAGTGCAGGCATGAGATAACAACTTCTATGTTTAAAACGGTCAGAACATGTCTCTATCTTATCACTGAAATTACTATAAATTTTAGCCTAGGCTACCGTTTATTTTATCTGAATGGTTAGTGAATGTTTGCGAGGTGTATTTTAAAATGCAAATTTTAATCTATATGTGATGCAACTTCTTTTTCTTTAATGAGAACCATCTAGAATAGGGAAGAGACCATTTCTTTTTCTTTCAAAAACATAGAAATTCAATGCTACTTTCAACAACTCAATTGCAAGAGCTAACAAGCAATTCTTGAAAGAATTATTCAAACACAAAACTTTTCATCGATAAGAACTCTAATTCTTTGAATCACGAAAATAAAATGAAGCCTCTAATGTTATCAAAATTAAATCTTCTCAATCACACCAAAAATATCTACTTGTCTAAATCACTCATGCAAGCCAAGAATAAAACTTTCCTAAGCATAAACAAGACAAGCTAGCTAGTTTCTTTTTGTATTTTCAAATGTAACTTTGAAACATAAAGAGCATAAAGCAGGTAAAGAAAAGTGATTTAAGAGAGGCTATAGATTTCCTTTGCCAAAATAAACCTTTCAGAGAATGGACCACACAAATCAGAAAATCCAAAACTAAGCTTTCACACAATTCCTTTTCACTGTGACTCATTTACTAAAAGAGAAAATAAATGTTTTGCAACTGAGCTCAACAAGTGGGAATGAGACTGTCAAAACCACCAGACTCAACAATCAAGCACTCAAGCAAAACATACTGGAAATTTTCAGAGAAACAACAACATCAAAAAATAAAAATTACAGGCAGTATAGGGACCTACCTTGGCACATAGAAGAAGGCTGCAATAGAGTGCTGATAGGAGATCGATGCTTTTCGTCCATGACAACAAGGAACCGACGACGCTCTGTGTGAACTCTGAAAAGGCATCGACGACGCTGACTACCAAGAAGAAAAAGGTGTCTATGAGGCAACAACACTCTGCCATATCGGGCTAAGTGCGTCGACGGATCTATAGATGGAAAAAATTAAAGATCTGCACAAGGAACCAACAACTGGAATGATCTGGACTGATAGAAGTAAAAACAACTTCCAAAAGAGGTAATTGACAGAGTAACGAGATGGATCACTCACCTTATCCACTAAAATGAGGTAATAAAGAAAAGTGAATTTCACAAATGAGAAAGTTACCAACAGTTGTAGATCTAAATGGATCTGCTCCAGATCTGACCAGATCTGCCCCATATCTTACTAGATTAAGCTCTCCCCAGTAGAGTAACCAATTTTGTTTCAAGAAATTATGCAACCAGTGCAGACGCTGCTTATTCCTCTACCATGTATGATACAAGCATAGAACAAAAGAAACACATCAGCATATGCTTCCCCTAGAAAGTTAATTTACTCAACATAAAACCATTCTCATACCTCAGATCTAAATGCTTTTGTCCTTGTTCCAGTATTTTGCACGCAATCTTCAGTACCTGCAATGAAAGATCAAGAAACAAGATAACAAGATGAGAGCATCATGACAAATTAAAAATCTATGCTAGTGATCAAGGAATCTAACAACATTTAATTGATATTGACACAAATTAGGAATGGTAAAGGGGAACACTTTTGTATTAATGAATAAAGGAGGAAAAGCTACAACCAAAGCCTTGATGTTGTTATATTTGTCTTCCACAATGGACTTACAACATTCCTCACTCACAGCAATATCTTTACATATAGACTCACTCAAACTTGGCTCTAAACCAGATCTCAGTCCAACAACATAAGGGTGCTTTCTTAGGCCTCTTTCACTCACTCCATGAAGGATTCATTTATAGGCCAAATGACATGAGATTCACTTAGGAAATGGATATGAGGTGATCCCAATAGGTGTGGAAGGCGAATGCCACCTCTACCTAGATAGTAGGAACCAACTCCATGGAGGATTTCACAGGGAAGCTTCTAGAATATTTTTTTGATGTGTTAGGTCCACCGACGCACTTGGACTAAGGTGAAAAAGCATTGGCGCTTCTTGCTCATAGGGGAGGAGCACCAACGACGTCTAGTGTCAACAGACAAAAATGTGTTGATGCTCTTTTCCCTACAGGACAGTGCACCGACGACACTCTGTCACCACTGAGGAAAAGCGTTGGTCTCATTAATGATGGATAAAAGTCACCATGGGAATCTCAGACTAGGATTTCTGAAGGGTCATCAGGAAACAGTGGATTTTTCAGGTGCAACATAAAACTAGAATTATTGTTCGTAATTTAGCATAATTAAGGAAATTGGTGATGAATGAAATGCATAATGTACCATATGCAGGGCATCCTGGATACCAAAAGACAATTGCAGTAGGAAGGATTCAATATTTTTGGCCAAGAATGAAGAAATATATTTTTGATTATATAGCAAAGTGCATTGAATATCAAAAAGTTAAGGCTGAACATAGACATCTAGCAATATTGCTTCAACCATTTCCCATACCTGAATGGAAATGGGATGTAGTGACCATTGACCTCATCACTAAATTGCCCAAGAAAAGAAAGCAACATGATTCCATCATGGTAGTGGTGGATAAATTAACTAAAGAAACTTGCTTTATACCAGTCAAGTCAACTCACAAGGAAGTCAATATAGCATAAATTTATATGAAAGAAATGGAAATAGTTTCAAATAGAGATCCGGAGTTTACTTCAAACTTATGGAAGGGATTATTCAAAGGATTTGGAACAAATTTGAATTTAAGCACGACATATCATCCATAAATAGATGGGAAGACTGAGAGAGTCAACCAATTTAATAGGGACATGTTAAGAATGTATGTGATGGATCAATAATCAAAATGGGGAGATTACTTATATTTGGTAGAATTTCCATACAATAATGGGTATCATGCTTCATTGAAGATGAGTCCATTTGAATCCTTGTATGACAAAAAGTGCAATACTCCAATTAGTTGGGATAATTCAATTGATAGAGTAATAATTGGGCCAGAACTACTTAGAGAAATGGAAGAGCATATGGTAAAATCAGGCGGAATTTGAAAGTGACATAAGAAAAACATAATAGTTATGCATATTAGGAAAGAACAATAAAGGAATTTAAAGTGGGGGATCATATGTATTTAAAAGTTATACCAAAGAAGAGTTCTTTGAAATTGGGAATTTGTCCAAAGATGGTAGCCCGATTTTGTGGTCCATTTGAAATTTTGGATAGGTTAGGACCTGTAGCTTATGCATTAGCATTGCCTGCTTGTTTGCGTCATTTGTATAATGTTTTTCATGCTTCTTTATTTAAAACATATGTGCATGATACTAACCACATAATTGATGGGAATTTGAGCTAGGTGGAACCGAAATGAAATATTATGGTACAACCACTTAGTATCCTTGATCAGAAAGTTACACTGTTGAGGTACAAGGCCATGAGACAGCTAAAGGCCCAATGGACCCATTACAGTCTTGAAGAAGCAACATGGGAGATTAAGGAGGTAATGCGGGAAGTATACTTGCAACTATTTTCAAGTTTTGACCATTTTTTTTGGAAATGTACATATTGTTGATGATGCACCGATGACAGTGCATAAATTAAGAGGGAGGGTAATGTAATACCCTAGTGTAACCCCACAGTGTAAATTTGTAAATATTGATGTAAAATGATAAAAGTTGGAAACAAATGGTCGGGATGACCAAGACTATGACGATTTGTATATTTTGATATTAATACAAAAATATTTAATTTCTACATGGGAAGAAGGACAAAGAAGAGATGGGGGGCTATGAGTTCACAAGTGGGAAAGTGGGAGTGTGCTTTAGTTTATCTCCCTAGCCTTATCAAATTAAACCAAGTTATTAAACTTTGATTAATCCTTATTTCATTAAATTAATAAGGGGATTAATGTGGGAAAAGTGGCTTCATGTGGACTGGACACATGACAAGCTGTTTTATGCTTGTAAAAGTGAGTTTACAATCTAGAGAGAGTTTCTTTTCTTCACTACTTCTCCACCCTTTCGAATTCGACTTCTTAGCCATCACCTTTGGAAGCCATAGTCTGACACTATAATATAGAATGAGAATTCCATGCATGTACATGAATTTTGTATGCCATTAACCTGGGTAGATTGGTGAGAGAGAAACTTGTCCTGCAGCTTGTGGCCAGGAGTCCAAAATTAAGAGACTTCCTGCACAACCTATGTTGGAGCTCCAGAAGGGAGCTAGAGGTTTCCTGAGGGTCTGTTAAATCAAAGAACGGAGAAAGTTCCCGGCATTGTGCAGGTTGATGGGGAAGGAAAACTGAGGATTGGGACAACTATGAATGGGGTTTGGGAACTAGTCGATTGCATGAGAATTCAACTGAGTAAGTTGGGATTGAGGGAGAACTATTCCCTTGTGGATTGATAGCCACCGCTCAGGGGTGGCATATCAAAGTAAGTTTTGTCTTGACAGAGCCTATGGATGAGAGGAATGTCCTCCACATGCAACCAGTTGGAGAATAGTTGATTTAAAGATAAGTGTCTATTTGTGTATGAATGCAATGGTTTAATTTTGTGTTTCCATTTTATTTAATTTACTATTTATAATTGTTGATATGCTTGGAATTTGCTTGGAATGGAATGCATTTTCATGTTGTGTTTCCTATAAATTATATGAATGCATAAATTGTTTTGGGTGACCATGATTGTTTATTTCCATTGTTAATTGGAATGTATTTGAATAAAAGTGGAAATGGACATGAATGTTAAATTGGAATATGGGAATTGAGTGCCCCGTCGTATCTATGGTCATATGTGGTGGATGTGTTCGTTACACATAGTATGTACCAAAACCTTTTTCAAGCAAGATAATGAAAAATATTATGAATGTGACAGGAAGGAAAATCTAACTCATAGACCACTTCTCCATGTTGTGAACAATCTTGTAGGATCGATAAAATTTTGGATCTAATTCTTTATTCTTATTCTATTTGAGAGTACATTGTTTATAATGTTGTAAACTCATATATACCCTGTCACCCTCCTGAAATAGTGTCTCACTTCGATGTTGATCTACTTGTTGCTTCATCTAGTTCTTGGCCATTTGAAGGTTTTATTTAAGTATTTTCAAAGTTTCTTTAGTCTTTTCTATATGTGCATCCACTGCATGTACTTTGGAATGATCATGCAAATGGATGTAATAGTAGGATGTGGATAACCATAAAGAAATTCAAATGCAGTCATATTTGTGTATGTGTAATAGGTGGTATTATACCAACATTATGCTAAAGTAAGCCACTTGACTTATTTAGATGGCTTGTCCAAAGAAAAGAAATGAAGATAACAGTCTAAACATTTGTTAACAATTTCTATTTGTCCATCTATTTGTGAGTGATATGTTGAACTCATGGGCAATGTTGTTCCCATTATCTTCCATAACTCTTTCCAAAAAATTCCTTTGAATTTTCGATCTCTATCGCTAATGATTACTTTAGGGAATCCATGAAGTCTATGAATTTCCTTCATGAATACTTCAACCACTAGGCTTACAATATATGTACTTTGAATTCCACAAATATATGGATATTTTGTAAGTCTATCCACAACCGCAAAAATGAGATTCTTACCTTGTTATTTTGGTAAACCTATAATGAAGTCCATTAATATGTCTTACCATATTTGATTAGGTATGTGTATAGGTTGAAGTAACCTTGGAGACTACAATCTCAACTTTATTTCTTCAACACACCTAGCATTCTCTTACAAATGTTTGAATATATTTCTTCATTCCTTCCCAAAAATATTCTTTCTTGATCCTTTGATAAGTTTTAAGGAAATTCTTTCTTAATGCTTTGTTCAAGGAGACGAGAGTTGCTACCATTATATAAAAAGACACTGGAAACCCTTCCGTTCCCTTCTCTTTTTTTAATTCCCTTCTTATATAAGTTTAATGAGTAAAAGAAATAAAACTCGGTACCTTCTTCATTTTTTAAGCAAGCTCGAAGAAGAGAGAGAAGAATGCTTGATAAAGCACTGATCCATGGATTTCACAAGCCTAAATTAGTGGATGCTCGGTGGTGTTTTCACAATTTAAGAGTCTAAAAACACCAATGAAGACTCTAGGGGGGAACGTTTACCTAAATTTAGTCTCCAAAGTCTGAAAAAGTATAAAACATTCCATAGGAGAACTCTCTTAGATCATGAGAACTAAGTATTCCTTATTCATAGTTAGTCGGCCAGGTTCGAAAAAGTGTTAAACTATCACCATATCGACGCTCCTTCAAGAACAAGCATAACACTTTAGTTTAATAAGTGTGAAGGAAATCAAGGTTAGTAGTGTTGAAACAAACAATAAACTCGATGGCTTTGTTCTAGAGTAAAACGAGCATGATATTAGCATGAATAACACTCAAAATCTTTTTCATGTTTTAAACTAGAGCATGAAAAATAAATCTTTATCTGAAATAGGTTCCTTTGTCGTAAGTTTAGTCTCCAAGGCCCGAAAAAGAGATAAACCAATACTTGGGAATACTGTTCTAGCCACATTGAACTAGAGTATTCCTTTTCCGTAAGTAATCCACATGGTGTAGAAAATGGTTAAACTTATACCAATGTGGATGTTCCTTCAATACCTTTAACGAGTTTGAAGGTACAAGTGAACTCGAAAATATTTTCATGTTTGAGGAGTTTAACAAGAGCTTAAAGAAAACTCCATATACCTTTCCCGTAAAGTTTTAACGAGCCTGAAAAAGTCAACTCGTGGCATGCTTACTGTTTTTAACTAGCTGAAAAGAAAGTTGGAAGAATGTTGTTAATGCAAGGAGATGAGGGTCAGGGGCATGCATAAATAGTTCCAAGTGCAAGGAACAGAACTAAGCATAGTGCAAGGAACATGAGAAATATAAGGACACTCGGGGAGAGTCTCCTCCAGGTAAAGGGTGTTAAGTTGCAACAGGATGTGGGCAGAGATGAGGGATAATATAACCAGCTAAAAGCATGGAAGTCGACATTAGGATCATAAGCGCAAGAAATGTATATGAAAATTCATTTATAACTTGAATATAAAAATGGGACCAATAAGCAGTCATGAATCCAACTGAGAATCCCATCACCAAGAAACAACAGTATCAAGATCATATTCAGAAGAAGAGATATGGTACAAGTCACTTTGGTAGAAACATTTGCAGCTTTTCTATCTTCAACAAGAGGCATATTAAAGGCATAACTGACCGAGGAAGGATATATAGTGCCAAGGCCCGAGGATATACAATCAATAAGATAAAAATTAAGTGGAAATCTAAAGTTTACAGAGGTGACAGAGCCTGCAGAAACAAACTCAACATCATAGGAGTTGAAAAATATACAAGAAGATTCAAACTCATCAAGATCACCGACTTGCTGCTCGATGAGAGAGTCTAAATACTCAACAGTTCCAACATACAAGGATCGATCATCAAAGATACCAGACTAAAAAAACAAGTCAGGTATAGATCTAACCACGAATGAGTCAACATCCAAAGGAACGTCAGACTGTATCATAGAATCTAGGAAGACTTCATTGGAAGGAAGTATACCGTCCCAGATGGAACCCATGTCTAAACATTCAGTTGGATCAATAGGTTTGAGACCAAGCTCCAATGTCCCCTTTGGATAGATCATCTGGTAAACTGTTGGGACCGAGTCCCAAGAAGATAAACATGAATACATTGGCTTCTTCTTAGTAGCAATTAAACATGAGGGATATGAGGCCACATAATTCACTAGTGGTGGGGTAATGTCTACCAAAACACTAAGTATTAATAAAGGATATACATGGTGTAAATTCGAGTAATGAGAGGGATCAACAAATGCTAGCTGATTAATAATCAAAATGATTTTGTTGTGAGGAAAATACATCACAAAAAAGAGTGTAGACACCACAAATTTCATAGCATATACACAATCACGCCCAAGTACCATATTGAAGTCTAAGGGGTCCACTATAACTATAAAATCTACTATGAAAATATTCCCATCTAAAGTAATAGGTGTTTGAGAAATAACTTTGAAATTTTGGCTAGGTCTTCCATCAAAGGCTAGCGGTTGATTAAAAGTCAAAACGAGGATGGGAGATCCCATACCTCTCTAAGCATGCACATTTAAAATAATAATAGAGGCTGCTTCATCTACAAAACAATGAGCTACCATGTAGTGTTTAACTTGGACATTTATTTGAAAAGGTGCAGCAGAAGGAAGGCATGGCTCAGCTAGACTATCCCAATCAAAGGAAGCAATCCCAGGGCTTGATAGGGGTTTATTCAAAGCGAAGGAAGTCCCCCCTTGTCCATAAATTTTCGAACTAACAATGAGTAAAACATGACTAGCATACAAGTCACTCTCTAAATGAAGAGTGGGATTGATGGAGGATTGTATCAATTCAACCACTTGATGTAGGTCACTCTCTAAAGGAAGAGTGAGATTAACCAAAGATTGCATTGGTCCAACCACTTGATGTAGGTCACTCTCCAAAGGAAGAGTGGGATTGAGCAAAGATTACACTGGTTCAACCACTTGATCAACTAAAGGTTGAACACGTTGTTTAAAAATAGCAGGTTGTTCAAGAGTAGAATATCCTCGAGACTCGGAACACACTCTTTCTTCTTGTACAATAGCAGGGCACATATAGGTAAGGTGATATACCTCACAAAGATTACAAGGGAACTTAGGATTACACCCTAAATGTTTGGTTTTATCAATAGTGTCAACATGACTTGTATCGGATGACTGCTTGCTCCCAGCATGACCTCTAGAGGCTGGGTGGTTTCCCCCAGCATGACTAGCAGAGGCTATGTGGATGGGTCCAACATGATTTGCAAAGGATGGTTGTTTTCCCCCAGCATGACTTGCAAAGACTGGGTGTTTTCCACCAACATGACTCGCAGAGGCTAAAATAATGGGTCCAACATGACTCATAGAGGTTGGGTGAATGCCCCCATCATGACTTCTAGAGGCTAGCTGGATGCCCCGAGCATGACCTCCAGAGGCTGGGTGACTTGCCCCTTGCTTTCCAATCTTCTTCCTATTCTTCCTCCTTTTATTCCTTTTAGACTACTGGTTACTAGTATCATAACTTTCACCACATGAGGTGGAAGGAGGAGGAGATGATGCTACTGGTGAAGGGGAAGCATTTTTTTGATGCCCTTGATATAAGGCACTTTCCTGAGAAGCTTAAGGAGCATTCAGGACAGTTAGAGTGGAAAAAAACCAAACTCGTAGCCCAAGGGTGAATCTGGGAAGACTCAGAGTTGCTATCAAGGGAGCACGAACCTTCCCAACAAAAGTAAAAGCACAAGAAGCCCCTTGCACGGGGGTCTCTTGGTTAGTGCCCACAGGGATACTAGCCATAGTTTTCGACTAAACAAGAAAGAAGAATCTAAAGTCGAATGGAAACCAACAACACAAAGAGCACACCACTAGAACAAATTCCTAAGTATCCATACCAAGAAAATAAAGATACCTTCCAAAGAAGAATATGGGATGATGAGGGCCCAGGACTAACCAGTGATCTAAGAAGGACAATTACTCAGGGTCCATAATACAATCACTTCAGGGAAAGCATTTGAATCACCAACCTCTTTTCCAAAGATTTCCACGGGGTTTCCTCCCACGTTTTCCCTAGCTATAGTGAAAATAACCTTCCAGCGTCACCTGTGTAGAGTCCTAGAGGTCAAGATACTAAGGGTACTAAACTTGTAAAAAGGATCTAGCAGAAAAGTCATCAGTCTAGTCGATGCGCATGGGAAGGATAGTTAAGCCCAAAATTCAAACAACACCGACACCACACAGGGCCAAAAGGGTGGTACTAATTGAATCCCTGAATGCGTAACAACTTTGGTGTATGCTCAATTGAGTATTGGAGGGGTATCTATGCAACTCAATCTTGCACTACCTCATGCGTGACTCCTATGTGAGAGGAGATTCTCTACTCACCTTTTTCAAGCTTGGGTTTCCCAAAATAAAGGTTACTATGTTTTGAGTTTAATTGTTCTAGACAGTTTAAAGGTAACCCCAGTCCATAACACTAGCCTAGACAAGTTGATGTCATCCCTAAAAAAGAAACCTTTCTAATACATTTTAATTATCATCATTCCTTTTAAGGGATATTGATTACTAAAAAAGGTAGTGGTGATGAAACTAATGATGTTTTTAACTTGAAAGTGGAAACAACATGGAAAATGCGAAAGAGGTTCAAAATAATTCTCTTTTTCTTTTCAAAACTGAAAATGCATGCCACAAATGAAAGATCTCTTTTCTTCTTTTCAAAAAATAGAGATGTGCAAATGCACCTAAGACTAATGACACTAGCCTAAATGCATATAAAGCAAATAATTGTTCTTTTTGTTTTTATTTTAAAATGAAAAAAGAAAATGAACTATAAACAAGTACATGCATATGGTGTAAGACAAAGCAACTTATTTTTTGTACTATGTCCACGAAACAGAACCCTAGGCTGACCTAAGGTCTGACAAGACCTCTTTTGGAAGAAATACTTGTATAAGAGACCAAGTAAACCACTTTGGCATAGGGAGTTTGACCAAAAAGATTGATTAAGATAAGGATCAGATGGTTCCTAAGTCCAGTCTATACCTACTAATAGAGGTTGATAAGCACCATACAAAACAAGGTCATGCCAAGCAAGGAGATCACGAATAAAAAAAAAAAATCCCAAATGCTTGAAAAGTATTCTAACATTAAGTTAATATCAACCAAAATATAAGACACCACTTTCAATTGGTCCTACACAGACCTGGGAGAAACAGGGATTCCAAAGAAACCGGACCCTTCCAAAACAACCATGAAAGTGAAAAAAACATTAATCGGAGGGACACACTAGTGCACAATAGTGACAATAACATTTAAAACGTAGGTTGAAGTACTCTTCACCAACATGTATCACGAAAAAACACTACTATGTGCACTAGTACAAGTGTGTGGGTACTAAATGGTGCAAAAATAATGGATCCAACTCCCAAAACAATAAGGAGAGTGTCTGCAATGACTCAAGGATTGTTCCTAACCTGAAAGCAAGACTAAGATCTTCAAATATACTGGACAAATAGACTTGGATACCCCAAATCATATAGGGTTGTCCCGAGTGGATTCGTCAATTCTGTTGTTAGGGAAAGAGTTCCTATGGTTGGGGTGAGTCCACCAACGTACTAAGGTTACATATAGACATATAAAGTTATGCAAACATAGTGATTAAGAAAAAGTTCAAGGGTTAGGAGGGTTTGTACCTTACAAACGGAAGGTTCATCCAAGCGTTTCATTGAGTCCTCCTCTTGCTCTCCAATCAAGGGACCTGCAAAACCACTTCAAACCCACCTCAAACCAACTTGACTACATATAAAACATTGATATTCAAAAGAGCATGAAACCTTGATATCATAAGCATCAAAATATAATCAAAAGCTGAGACATACACAATGATTTCGAAAGGGAAGAATGTCAGATCTTTATTAATCAATGAAATAAGTACAAAAAATACCTTCTCATCATTCAAGGCACCTCGTGAAACCTTTAATCTGGATCACCTACTTTTCTCCTCCAAGAATTCCAACCTCCAAGCTTTGCAACAAAGGTAGATGGAAAATAGGGTATAGGTAAGGGGGATGAGAGTCCAAATTATTCCAACATAACAATACTAAAGGCTAAGTCCCTTTCATGGTCCCCTCTCCCTCTCTTATATAGGAAATCGAAGAGATAGGGTCGAGGAAGGAGTAGTTACAACTGAAGACGCAATTCCAAAACTACCCAAACCACCAAAATTTGATATTTTTCATATTTTTTGAGCATTTTTGGAGACACATGCTAGTGGAGCACTAGAAAATAGTGTGTGAAAGGTAAAAAACGCTAGTGGAACACTAGCAACTTGTGTTTTTGGGAAAAATATGCAAATTTGGGGTTTTTCTAGGGTTTTTTAGGAGATGATTTGGTCTAGAAACTTGTTCATTAACTTCCTAGGTATCCAATGAACCAAGAAAGAGGTAAGGGAGTGCTACATAAGTCCCAGATATGGATCTTCAATCCATTGGATGTACTTTGGGTGAGTGACAAAAATTTCATGAAGTGTCATCATGCTAGTGTCATGATGCAATCGAAACATGCAAGTGTCGTCACAGATGGAGTAGTGTTGATTTTGGATATAACACCCTTCCTTCCACAACAAAGCGAGTTTGTAGAGAGATCACATTTTGGTGCCGTTGTTAGGGAGCGAAGATTCATCTTCCATGGGAAATAATGACAAAGAATCAGGTCTGATCTCTAAGGGAAAATAGAGATTTGGACAGTTGGTTGGTTGTATCATTTGCCTTGATGACTTCATTGACGAAATTTGTGGTTCCACAAGAATCTATAAGCGACTTCATAGAGCGAATATTGGATTCATGAAGAGTGCACACTAGAAGCAATCTAGATCCTAAACCCATAGAATTTGTTCCAAATCTAGAATATATCCTCTGAAAGGGAAAAGAAGAAGCAAAATCAGATACTCCTCAATATAAAATATATATTTTTATGTGCCAAAGGGAGATGTTGAAAGCATAGCTAGTATTACCTGTGATTTAAAGTTTGAAAACTCATTGTTTAGATCCAGGTCCAAAAAAAACTTAATTCAAACTATTTTTGATGATGAAAAGTTCCAATCATATGCATTAGTAACTATTTGGGAAAAGTTACAATTGTTAGAAGAAGAAAGATTTAAAGAACTAATCATAGACCCCTTTAGCTTTCCTGGTGAAACAAGCAATGATAAAAACTCCCAAATCCCCTCGATTTTCACACAAGGAGATACTCTTGTTGCCTTCAATATTCATGTTATTTTCCCTATTGTTCCACAAGCACCGATCTCAGGTCCTATACCCCCAATAATAATGGCTTCCCAATTTGCTCCTTTGGAACTTGCTGCCAAACTCCATGATTTATATCAAAACTACGCTCAACACATTGTAACTTATAATGGGGAAGGTGACATTACAACCCAATAGAATGTAAACATATTCAATGACTTTATAGACCTAGAGGAAATGGATGCTGATGATGTCAAGATGAGGTTGTTTGCACACAGTCTCTATGGGGAGTTTAAAAAATGGTTTAAGACTCTTCCAATAGGGAGTATCGCTAGCTATGATGGGTTTCAACAAGATTTGCTATCAAGGTGGGAAGATAAGAAAATCCTCTACCGATCTTAACCTAGTACAATAACCTAAAGAAAAACATCATGGAGACGGTTCGTGATTTTTCTGCTAAGTTCATGAAGGTGTACAATTCAATACTTGTTGATATTAAACCCCCCGTCATAGCCTCCCAAATCCACTATGTTAATGTGCTTGACAATGACTTTGCCCTGATGTTGAGAGGGAGGAGAACCTTATCACTACCTAACATGTTAAAGGATACCATAAAGGTGGAGGCAAAATTGATGGCATCTAGAAATATAAAGCATAGGTTGGAAGCTAAGAAGAAGAAGGTTGGGGAGGAGATACATCCCTCCACATCCCAATCCAGAGATACTAAATTTGATGAGATGATGAAAAACATAGAAAATCTTGTCGATAGGTTGTCCCTAGACAATAGAATTGCTTCTAGAGAACCCCTAGAACCTCATATTAGAAACCCTAATTTTAGGAGGCCCCTTGCCCCACAAATCATACAAAGGGAACCAGAGAATCCTAGAAATCTAGATAACTAGAAAGTGAGGCCACCTTTTGAAAATAATTTGGTTGCTGAAGAGGAGGAAGAGTAACTTGAGCATTATATTCATCATTTTGACCATGCTCAGATCTAATTTTACCTAACAAAAGAAGAGCATGACATATCCTCCCTAGAGCAATATTACAATATGCTTGAGCTAGAATCAGAGCAATACTAGAGGGGATATCAGAGTTCCATTTTGGAATTTCAAAAGAAACATAACCTCAAAAGTAGGAATGTGATAGTAAATCCTAATAAAACCATAGTTGATCAACTTGCATCCTATCAACATAAAAAAGAAGCCTCCAAAAAGAGTGATCCAAAGATATATGTCCCTAAGAAATCCTAGGAGGGGAAAGGTTATACACATTTGAAAGAAACAGAAAAGTACCAGTCTTCTTTCAACCTTGAAATTGAAATATCTAAGATCAAGACTTACATCCCCTTCATTGAGTTACTAAAGAATGTTGAATATAAACACCGGATTTTGAAGATGGTAAAATCAACAAAAGAAAAACAGTTGGACACTCTGAATATGCAGGATGGCCAACCTACCCTCCTATTTGGTCCTCATGTGGAAAACCTGGAAGATGATGATGTTCCTCCTTTCTATAGTAGTCTGAATAGTCATGTCCAAGTATTACATAACACCATGATTGATTCAAGGGCTTCCCACAACCTCATGCCTATATTGTGGAAAGTTTAGGGATGGATATTACAAGGCCTTACAAAGACTTGTTTTCTTTCGATTCAAGAAGAGTGCTATGCCTTGGTTTGATCAAGGACAAGGTGCTGTCACTGAAACAAATCCCTCAAAAGAGTGTTGTTATGGATGTGGTGGTGGCATACATTTCACCTAAATTTGGGATGCTTCTCTCTAGGACTTAGACATCGAAATTAAAGGGGAACCTACAAATGGACATGTCTTATGCAATCATCCTAGTGTTTGGTGAGAATATAAGACTACATAGAGAGCCGAGGATGGCATATGTGATAAATAGTCAGGATAAGCCTCATAACCATCCCATATGTGCTATTGATACTTACCTAGGATCATTTATTTTCTCCTATTATCTCTGTCCTGAGGAATAAAACACAATTAGTATTGAAATCAGTGAGCATAACAGTCGGTAGAACAGTGAGCAAAATAATGAGCATAAATTAGAAGAAGAGCACATTGTAGATCAGGAAAATGAGGTTAAAGGTATATGCAATATGGAATTTGATGGTTCTGTAGGAAAAGAAGGAGTTGGTGCATGCATCTAGATCATTTCCCCGAGACCCTGCAAACAAATGCAATAGGCTTCATTCTTTTAAATTGGTCTTTGTGTACCCCAACAATGTGGCTGATTACGAAGCCTTAATTTTAGGTTTGACCATTCTCAAATATTTGAAGCATTAAAGTATAGCCATTCATGGTGATTCAAAGTCGGTGATTTAGAAATTAAATAGGATTTATGAATCCAAACATCCTAGAATGAGGAATCTTGCCAATAATACCAGGCACTGGAATATTTTTGAATACGATCACCAGATCAAGAGATTTCTCAAAATATCAGAAGAATTTTCTAGTACACGCATTGATGAGGAAATTCAAAAGGTTGAATATTGGGACCTTGATCCATCTGAATTCCTAAATACCCTGGGAGATAAGGAAATCATCCAGTTGAAGAACAACTACATCCCTAAAGGATTGGTTGCTTTAGAATTTTTTTTTGATGATAATGATGCAATAACAAATCCCAAAGTCACTCTAAAAAATAGTGAGGTGGAGGACTACACTATAGGAATAGAGAAGAACAAAACACGGTCAAGGTCTCTCACTCCATAAAACAAAGGTATATATATTGAGTTGATGAGAAATTTTTTAGATGTGTTTTCTTGGAGATATAAAGACCTGAAGGAGTATGACACATCCATTATTCAGTGTATCATCCCTATGAAAAAAGATGAAAACCCTTCAAATATAAGCTTAGAAGGATAAACCCCATGCTCCTCCCTCTCATTGAAAAAGAAGTAAAGAGATTGTTTGAAGCCAATATCATAGTGTCCCCGAGGTTCTCGCAGTGGGTATCCAACTTGGTTCCTGTTAGAAAGAAGATTGGAGAGTTTAGGTTGTGTTTAGACTTCAGGAACCTGAATAAGTTATCGTTGAATGATAATTACCCTCTTTTGAATATGGATCATATTTTGCAAAATATTGTTGGGGTAGAAGGGATTCCCATGCTATATGGTTTTTCAGGGTACAATTAGGTTAAGGTACATCCAGGAGATCAAGAGAAGACTTCCTTCACCACACCATGGGGGAACTTCATGTATGATAAGATTCCTTTTGGGATGGTGAATGAAGACACCACTTTTCAAAGAGATATGGACATATCCTTTGTTGAGGAAAAAGATAGGTTTGTAGTCATTTACATGGATGACATAGTAGTGTATTCCAAATTTGATAAAGATCATTTAAAACATTTGCAATAGGTTTTCTTGAAGTGTAGGAAATTTGGAATTCCCTAAACCCTAAGAAGTCAAATTTTGGGATGCATGAGAGTAAACTATTGGGGAACATAATCTCAATGGATGGCATTAAAACAGACCCAAACAGAGCAGTAGAAATTCAGAAAATTGATTTACCTAGGAGGAAAAAGAAAGTCCTGTCATTCCTTGGGAAAGTCAACTTTTTGAGGAGATTCATCCTGAACTTTACAAAGACCATGAATTTGATCACCAACATTCCAAGGGAATACAAGAAAATAAAGTGGACAAGTGAGGCTAAATATTCATTTGATGACATAAAAATGCCATAATAGAAGCACCAATATTACTCAACCCTGATTTTTCCAAAGATATCTTGATGTTTTCCTTTACTTCTGAACATTATGTAGCTAGAGTCCTTATGCAAAAAAATCAGGAGGGTTTTGAGAAGCCAATAGCTTTATTCAATAGATCTTTGAGAGAGGATGAATTAAAATACAAAATTATGGAAAAATAGTCCTATGTGACGGTCAAATCCTTGAAGGATTTCAAGCTTTATGTTTTACATTCTCATACCATTGCATTTGTTTCGAATGTTGCAGTAAAATATATTTTGACACAGCTCGATGTTGAAGGTCGAAGGGGCAAGCAGATTGCTGCGCTTTTGGAGTATGATCTAGAGATCAGACCTACGAAGCTTATCAAAGGACATTGGATGAAAAATTGATAGACAAGAGAAATTGTGATTCCCCAAGGATAAATCTCATCTCATTGATACTAGTGAGTGTAGCCCAAGAATCACCATTACATGTATAAGAAGAGTTCTCCTCATCCCAATGGTATAGTGACATTGTATATTTTTTA
The DNA here is from genome assembly GCA_001517045.1 of Pseudotsuga menziesii. Taxonomy (NCBI): domain Eukaryota; kingdom Viridiplantae; phylum Streptophyta; class Pinopsida; order Pinales; family Pinaceae; genus Pseudotsuga; species Pseudotsuga menziesii. The sequence continues at coordinate 352,590 of LPNX010357557.1, forward strand.
CATAATGTGTAGACACCACTAGAAATGAGTAAAATCAAATCTAGATCAGTGAATCTGAAGGAAAAAAAAATTAGATATCATGAATGGCTACTTATATTGGAAAGACCCAAAGGGAGTATTGTTGAATTTACTATTGGAGAATGAATCCAGGATAACATTGAAGGAGTTTCATCAGGGGTTCTATGGGGGCATCATTACTGGAAGGCCTTAGTGAATAAAATCACCAGAGAAGGTTTTTATTGGCTAACCATGTTTACTGATGTGTATAAGGAGGTATATCCTTGTCATGAATACTATATTTTTTTATGGAGAAAGGAAGTTGTTTCCCTTTCCCCTAAATCCTGTTTCGATACAAGCTCCCTTCCAACAGTGGGACCTGGATTTCATCGGAGAGATCAATCCAACTTATTATAGACAACATAGTTGGATCTTGAGTGCTACATATTACTTCACCAAGTTTATTGAAGTTGTGCCAACTAGGCAGGCCACATATACTGTCATAATATTTTTTTTAGAAGAAAACATCATGTCTAGATTTGGTTTCCCAAGAATTAATATAATTGATAATGCTTATGACTTTAAATCCAAGAGGATGTTCAGTTTCTACCATGATTATCACATAACCATGGGTCACTCTACAACCTATTACCCTCATGGGAATAGGTTGGTTGAGTCATCAAAAAAGAATTTGATCATGATCATCAAAAATATGTTGCGAGAAAACAAGAAAGCATGGCATACTAAGCTGATTTTTGCACTTTGGGCATACATAATCACCACTAAAAGGTATATTGGAACTTCACAATTCCAACTGGTGTACTAAATAGAGGTCATTTCCCCCCCTTCTCTGAGATAACCAGTGATGATATTATTACAGGAGTAAGAAGAAGAGCCAAATCCTATGCATTGAAGAATTAACCAGCTGATAGAGGTGAAAGAGAAAAGAGGAAATGTATGTGATGAATCCCTGCTGTTTCAGGAAAAAGTAAAGAAAGTGTTTGACAAGAGGACCAAGGTTGATGACTTTAAGGTTAAATATTTGGTGTTAAAGCGGGAATCCAAGAATGAGTAAAGGCTAAGAAGTTTAACCACATGTGGAAGGTTCCATATACAATTGTTGCTTACCATGGAAGCAATGCTTTCATTCTACAGGATCAGGATGGGGAACAAACAGGTGGAGGACCGATCAATGGACGATTATGGAATCCTTGTCTCAAGTAAAGGAAGTTTCATAAACCCAATTTCATTGCAAAATATTCGTTCTATTTTCATAAGTTTTTGTTTTCCAGTTTATCCAGTTTGAGTTGAAGCAAAAAAAATTATTAAAAAAAAAGAAAGAAAATCCCAATGGATAGGGAACTGGTCTACTGTTCTTTACTACCTCACGGGGAGGGTATCATCCCCATTTGGAGACGACGTTAGCACTTCAGCATGCACAAGGATATGACCTCCTAACTCATGTTCATCATCATCTCCCTTATTCAGTCTAGGTTAGGATTTATCTTTTTACTTGGAAGTCAAGTGCCATCCATATTGCAAAATGGGATGATTTTTAGTTAGGAATTGAAGGTCTTAGTCTTCTCTATTTAAAGGCCTATAAAGGAGTCAAGATGCTGCATGTGGTCATATAAGTCTAAAATAAAATCCTACCACCTATTCCCACTCCTCCCCAAGATTTGGTGATAGGATTACCCACTCCCGTAGCGCCTAACACAAAATTAAACTAAGGGCACTACAAAAGTGTCAAAAGTCCCATAGTGTCAAAGCGAGTTTCTAAACCAAGGTCACTGTAGGAGTTTGTAAAAGTTAAATCATGAGCTATTAGAAAATTTAGTCGATATGGGGTCATGTCACAACCACCAGATGAGGTGTTAAGCTTATTAATCGGGATGGGGTCATGTTACAACCACAAGATGAGTTGTTAATATTGTCAATAAGAATGGGGTCATGTCACACCTGTTAGTTGAGTTCTGAAAATCGGTCTCCACCAGTCTAAAAGGTCGGTCCTTTCATTATCACCAATGAAAGGGCTATTTATATTGGGAATTTTTAATGCCTTAAGAAATTTGGTAGTTGTCAAAGTGTAACAAATGTCAAGAACAACCACCACCGAAAGGCCAAATAGTGCCATGGATCCAGAAACTGTAAAGAAGAAGACCAAGAAAAGTGGGTCCTTGGTGCATTTTTATCTGTAAGGTGAATAATGGCTAGATATGAACCCTTTCGCCTAACATTTATTCCACCATGTAGTCTTCTTTAGGTTTTATGAGAAATTGCAGGGGTATCACAGGTAGGTGGCCTGATATTTTGTGCTAAATTTTGATGGTAGGAAGACCAAAGTCGGAGCTTTGGAGATGGAGGTAACTATAGACTCCATAGCAACTGCAACTGAGATACCTAGGTGAGGATAAGAGTGGTTTAAGGTAACCAAGTCTCAAATGACATCTTGTGACCATTTTAAGAAGGATGATAATAAAGGAGCATATTTGACCCATGGGGTTCCCAAAGCTTGTATTACTATTAAGTATGGAGATATATTGCTAGTTATCTAGAAGTTTTTCACTTGTGAAGGGAGGTCTGACACATCATACTAGTACCATTTCAAATTACTACTCCATTTCACATGGAAACGAACTCTATACATACCCTAATACCTTTTCAGGAGCATAGGAAAGATGGTGGATAAAGCATAGTCACAAGGATGAAAAATGGACCATTACATTTTTAATTTTGTCCTCATAAAGCTACTGGTACTAGAAGAATTGAAGAAGTTAGGGAGTGAATAGAACACTTTCCTTTTCTTAGTTGGGTGTGAACATGAAGCCAAGGAATCAACACGAGTAAGGAAAAGTGTCCCCAACAAGGGAAAGATGAAGGATACCAAAGAGGAAACACCTATCCGAATAGATGAGAGGCCATCCAAGGTTACAAAAAGTCCAGACACTCAGATGAAGAAGGAAAAGATGAAAGGTAAGAAATTCAAGTTTACACTAGAGGTGAGTAGGAAAATGTTTTCTAGAAAGCCCTAGACTAGGCTAGTAGTTAAAAAGATGGTTCCCAAAGGTGAGGAAACTCTCGTAGCTACAACCAAGACTTCCCCTCACACTCTCCCTAAATCTCCCATTCAGCTGAACGGTGAAGAAACATATGAAGCCCAACCTTATACATAGAGAGATGATGTAGAGTCCAATATTAACTTTTTGAAATCCCAACTACAAGAGGCGAAAGGATGAATTCACAGATTGAGGAAGAAAGAAGAAAAAACAAGGGAGAAATTGACAAAGTAGATATATCAGACATAAGGCACTTTATATAACACTAAAAGGATATAGAAGAGAGAATTTACCCTCAGTGAGCATGTAGAAAACCTATACGAAAGGAACAAATCATTACATGTAGAAAACATGGCACTTAGAGAAGAATTGCAACTTTTCAAAGGAAGGGAAGCATAAGAGAGAAACCTAAAGATCTTGGCTGAAGTGGATTCTCATAGGGAGTGACATCTCTCTCAAATCCTAGCCACAGTTTTGATTCAATACATGTAGGGCTCGAAAACTTGCATTTTGAAAGGCCATGGTTTCCTATAGATAAGCCCTAATTTTGGGAAATTGATACCTGCTACTTGGGGGAGGCGAGTAATCAAAACAATCGAATATTACTCAAAGGAAGAAGAAACCATGAAACAAGAAGGAATTAATATGATGAGTAAAGGTAATACGCCACCAAAACCCTACTCATGCAAAGCTCCAACATTAGGGTTCTCATTAGGGTTTAACTTTTGTTTGATGGTTCGAATAGTGGAATATTATGGGCATGTGCATGGATAAACATCAAGCATAGAATAAGAGAAATAACGATTTTTGGGCCCCCAAAAAGGAATTTAAAGGTGATGGTGTGAAACCCTAGAGTTTTGATAGTTTAAAGAACACGCGTAGCATCTGTGCACCAAAAACAAAGAAAGTTGCTATGAAAGTTCTGTAGCTTTAATTCTGCAGTGCAATAACTAGGGTGCACTGTGAAAATTATTGAAACCCAAATTCTACAAATTATATAGTGGGAGATAGTTGGAACATGGTACAGGAGTTGTTGAGTTGGGAATTATCAACATGATCCCTAAATTTTGGGAATGTCACATGAATATGATCTATGCGAATCTAAATGAGTGGAGGACACAACTGGCCTATTTCTCAGTGTTCATTATCAGTCAGTTAGCAGGCGGTTCTTCTCAGCTTCACCATCAGTCAACTAGACAACAATTTGTTAGTCATAGTCTAGATTTCAGGTTAATTTGTACACATGACATTTATGAGGTCATTTACTATTTTTAGTAACAACAGAAAGGATTTAGGGTTTCTTTAATGCACAATAATTCTAAGCCTATATATGGTAGGATTTTAGAAGATCCAAGGGTTGGGATTTTGAATAGAAAACACTCTTGAATATTGAATTCTTGTTGGTTTTCTAAGCTTAATGAAATATATCAATGAAGAAGTACTGAATGCTTTTACCAGAGATTCATGTGTCTATCTTTCTCAGTCTGTTTTATCCTTAGTGAATGTGTATCTTTATGATTTTTTCCATTTTATGTGTTATCTTATGTTTGAATGAAATTATTGTATTCATAATTCATTCTTGGATTTATGCTCTATTTCATCACTTTCAAACAATTTTTTTTGATATATTTTCCTCCGAAGTTAAGGTAGAATTCATCATTGGATGCTATGCTTTAATGAGTAGTTTACCTTAATCCTCCCCACACACCTTAGGAGTTTGATTGACTATGATATATTGGCTATCTTGCCTTTGTTTCCTTGAGCATTATACAACCAGTTATTGATCCCCCTTATCACTGTTTTCCAACCTATTGAATCCATGCCCAATGAGGCGTTTCTCATGATCCCATCACTTTAAAATGCCCAAATCCCTAATCTACACATAAAATATCTTTACCTTTCCTTGTTTACACAACCATCCATTGAAAGATAGCATCTGGAAACCGAGTTATAAGAGAGATCCCTCTCTGGATTGGAAGGGTTAGCTTTCGTCCTGCAAGTTAGTTTGAAATAGTTACCTCTGCCCCTTCCTTCCACAACCAAAGGAGTTTGTACAACAATAACAGGGTGTGAGGTGTTTTTTCAAAAGGTGATAGGGTTGAAAAGGGCATGAAAAGTTATGAAGAAAAATAAGAATAATTTTAGATTTGTTGTGGGGAAAGACGTGTGGGTCGAGTGAATATTGAACTTTACCATAAAACTTTAATAGGGAAATTTTTGTGTGGACACATCTCCGTGGAATATTTGAATGATTGGATCTAGGGTCATTGAGCATTAATTATTGGTTATGGGCCTGTATACGACATCATTTCATGTGGGCAGTTCTGTTTCATATTCAGATCAATGGAGGACATGTGGATGATTATGAGAGGAAAGTTGTATGAGGATTCAAGCTTTCTTTATTTCAATCCTTACCACCAATTTTTTGACCCTCAGGAAGAGGTGATGTTGCACATTCCTATATGGGTAAATTTTTTTGATTTCCCCTTGAGAGTTGGACTAATACAAATATTGGGGTTATAGGTAATATGCCGGGTAAAACTATAATAGTGGATGAGACTTACAAGACCTCTGCCTTTCAAAATATCACTAAAGTGTTGGTCGAGATTGATATTAGGGAAGGATTACTACATTTTGTGGATATTGTTGTGGGTGATTTGGTGTATACTCAAATATTGTACTATATCAATGTCCCTTTTTCATTATGTCGATTTTCATATATATGGTGAAATTTCTATTGATTGTGAGAAGCCCTTTGTGAGGAAATTTTGTTCAAAGGAAGGATGATGTTTGTGCATAGAAGTCTCGACGGGATGAAGGTGAGTTCATAAAACTAGTGGGGGCGATGACAGCCATAGCTATAAATGTTAGTTTTTTTTCTTATATCTTCAATTATCTTAGCTATGATATTTATCTGAAAAAATAACAAGGGCATCGATATGTATAAGATATGACATATACACAAGACACAAAGATTTTCATCGGGGAAACATATAGGAGAAAACCCCACAAACATCCTTAGAATAGTATAGTCACAAAGACTATGTCATTAGATGATCAATCCCAGTAATAATAAGTCTTCAACAACTATCTATCGCTCCTTCTTATCTCTCTCTCTCTCTCTCATGCGAACTTGAGTGAGTGTGAGGTGTGTATAAATGAGGGAGGGTGCCTCCCTATTTATACTAATCAAGTGACTGACCTATTACATGACTGGGGCTGACCTCTTACCCTAATTGGGCTGACTTATCCTAGAGATATTCCAAAAATACATTACATGATGTTTATTGGGGACTATTTCCCCAACTTATAGTCGAGGTTGTACCTCAATGTCTATACACAATAATGACATCCCAAAAGGAGGTAAACACATCTTTGATGGGGGTACAACAACATGCAATGATAATACACATCGAAATATATTCTGAAGTTATATATACATCAACACTCCCTCTTAACTATAAAGGTATTCTCTCTTCCATCGTTATCAACACATCTATTCCAGTCATCATCACAGATTCATCATCACATAGTCATAGAGTCATCATCATAGCTGTTTCCATCATCATCTTCTTATCGATCATCAAAAGTTTCTGCAGAGCCAACCCTTTTTCATGGTAGGTGTAGTCCTAGTCCTCATCCAGATCTTCATCACATCTACGAGTAAGCCATCGCGTAGGAACAATCCAGTACCTTCTTTACATTGCCATGACAATAACTTGCGTCTTCTACCTTTATCTTGTTGTATCCGGATCATCTCTTTTGTCCTGCACAAAACAAAATAAACACAAAAAGCACAGCCTAGATGCAGACCACTTGCATTCTATCAGCATAGTAGTATGACAGGATATTTCATGTCATCAAGAAAACATGTAACATCCACTATGAAAGAATTGCCTAGGAGCACAACAAGTGCATTATGTCTCTCCACGGTTAACCTGTGTTCTACCAACATAGAATAACAGCCTAGGTGCACCTCAAGTGCTTTGTGACCTTATCATTTCCAACATGGGAACACACACACACACACATATATATGTAAGCATTGGTTACGACTAAACAACCTACTACACAAGGGATTTTATGTTCCAGGTCAACCTCAAGGACTTATTACATCTAAACAACCTGGGTCCAGGCTCTTTTCCATTCAGACAACCTTCGGGGTGTATTACATTCGAGTAACCTATGTACCACACCAGGGCTTCTTTTTACACTTGAACAAACCACAAGACTTATACATCCGAATAACTTGCGTACCATGCCAGAGCTCATATTTACATTCGGATAACCTGTCTCAAGACTAATTACATCTAATAACCTACGTACCATGCCAGGGCTCATATTTACATTCAGATAACATGTCTCATGATTGATTACATCTGATTAGCCCATGTATCACACCAAGACTCATATTTACACTCAGACAACCTATAGGACTGATTATGTTCAAGAAACCTGCTACACTAGGGTGTTTTCTGCATGGACAAGCCGTCTCATTTCCCATGTGAGATATCATGCATCTGCGTCTTCTGGTCTCTCGCTATTTCTAGCATAGAAACATATCAGGATTGATTACATCCAAGGATAACCTACGATATTTGCTAGGAATTACTACATCCAAGGGAAACCTATAGGACTAATTACGTATTAACAACCTACAATCTTCGCCAGGATTTTACACTCAGACAACCAGTCTCTCTAGCTATGCTACAAATCATTACTCCCTCTTTTGAGGGGTCTCATTCTTGATCACACTAAGTCTTTCACTGAATTACTTGAACTTCATTCTGGATAAAGGCTTTGTCAACACATTGTCTATCTGCTCGTCCGTTATCACATACTAGAGCTTCACTGCTCCTCTCTACACCATATCCCTGATATAGTGGAACTTGATCTCGATGTGCTTCAACTTGTCATGGAACACATGGTTATCCAACAACTTCACACAAATTTGATTGTCACAGAAAATACAAGTCACATCTAATTGGAGATCAAATAAGTCAGACAATAACTTCTGCATCCATACTTCATCTCAACTAGACGAGCAAGCAACAACATACTCTGCCTCAGATGTACTCAGCGCCACCCATCACTTCTTCATGCTAAACCAGGAGATCATACTAGATCCATAACTAAAGCAGCAGCCTGAAGTGCTCTTCCTATCAATGGCACTACCTTCCCAATTTGAATCAACATAACCGTGTAGGTTAATCTTCTGATTCACATTATACTTGAGCCCATAATCCACTATACCTTTTAGGTACCTCAATACATGCTTTACAACTATCAAGTGAACATGTCTTGGATCCATCAAGAACTAGATTAGGGTGTTCACATAAAAGCATATTCCAAGTCTCATATTCGTCAGATACATCATTTGGCCAATCATATGATGATACATTATGGAATCAACCGTCTTAGATGAAGCATCACACAAAAGATTCAAGTTTTATTCCATAGGTGTGGATATTTCCTTACAGTCCAACATTTTGAATCTCTTCATAATATACACTGTATACTTTCCTTGACTAAGGAAAATCCCATCTGCATTCTTCCACGCCTCCATGCATAAGAAGTAGTGCATCATCCCTAGGTATTTCATCTTTAACTCTGTATCAAGTCTCCTCCTTGCATCTTTAATGAGTTCATCCTCACCCATTACAAACAATTCATTGACATATAGCAGGAGCATCACTGGTCTTCCGCTTTCAACCTTGAAGTAAAGGTGTCGCGTACCCATACCCCATTATCATGCGGAATTAAAAATTTCCTATGGAACCGTTGTCGTTCTTTGAAACATAGGGAATGGCCATGAAACACTCCTCCACATTCCATGTTCTGATACCACACAGTCATTAAATGCTGCATGTAAATTCTCCAACTTCCCAGTAGCAGAGAAGAAATATCTCAGAAGAGATCGGACAGTGAAGAGAAATCGTGGCGGAAACTAACAATCACAAATGGTTCCGCATTCAAAATCAAATCAACGGCTCAGGATCATCTCGAAAAATAGACGGTGCAGAGAGATTCACTTGCAGAATCAAAAACATATCAGAATTTCACTCTCGCACCCCGCATCTCAAATGAAGAACAGCCGTTGCAGAGATCGAAATTGCGGAAATCAAAATTTACCATAAGTTATTTCCGCATCCCGCAAATTACGGAAAGCAGATTTCGCCAAATGACATTTCCGCATCCCGCATCCTGCAAGTTGAGCAAAGGAAATTGCTGAAGGGAAAATGCGGAGTCAAAACTTTTGCAAAGCGTATTTCCGCATCCTGCATCCCGCAAGTTGCGGAAGGAAAAATCTGTGGAAAATCGATCTGTTCAAGAAAATTTCTAAGTCTAAAACTGATTTTGAGCATTCATGCCATCACCAATCCGATCGATCTAGCTTCATAACAACTTAGAAAATTCATTGAAATGAAACTAAATACACATATACATCATTCATGAAATATACAGTTGCATTAAATACATTCCAGTCAAGCATTCATCATATTCATATTCATTTATAAACAAGTATAGTTGCAGGGATTGAAACAAAAGAAATACTTATCTTTATCAGAAGCTTGTCCCGCAACCAGCTATGTCGCTGCAATGTTCCACCCAACCATAGGCCAGTGTGCTCCTTAATCTCTCAACAACACTTCCACCACCGAGCTAGGCATGATCTTCCCCAAGGAATAAGGAACACTAGCAGAATTTCCCCATAGCCATGGATACAATAAAATTCAGTCAAGCAAACACAGTTGGGTTTATCAGACTTACACAGGCAGTGGTTTACAGTTATCCAAATTCACATGAGACACAGTCAAGCCAGCATATGGGTTTATCAGGCTACCAGCCAACCCATTCTTCCAATTGGGTTTATCAGGATGCCAAGGAGGTGGAAAGCCAGATTGCTAAGCTACGGAGCTCAACCCCAGAGCTATGAACACCCATACCTAATCTAGCCTGATTTATAAAAAATTACACACCCAACATAAGGAAGCATTCCCTTCTATGCTACACATTCCCTCAGGCCATGCCTTCCCTTCCAGTGCTATTCAGGGCATGCAAAGAAGAAAACCAGCCTTCTAGATTGGTCTATGAGGTTCTTTCACACACTAGGTTTATCAAGCAAGTCTAGACTCCATTTCCATTCTGTCAATCAATTCAAATGCCATACGTGGATGCACACATGGTGATCTCAGTCCTGGGATTTATCAAAATGTAGCAGACGCCATGGATTACATACACACACCGAAATTTACGAATTTCTGAACATTGTCGGTGCCAGACCGATTGCTGCAAATTACCAAAACAAAAATGTTTGCCACTCTTTCAAAATAAAGACACCAAATCGGATTTAGGTCAATCATATTCAGGAAAACAACTATCAAACAGGAGAAACGTGAAGAGAAACAATCCACACAGGGAAAACCCAAAATGTGAAGGATCCAACTTGTCGGATAGGAGAAATTCCTCAAAGGTTCAGACTCATAATCCTTTTTTTTTGCTTGCTTGTTGTGGCGTGAATGCCCAATTGGGTTTCCAAAAACGTTTTGTTCAATCCAAATCGTGAGGGAAGGTGAAACATTGGCACATGAGGGTAAGGTGGTTGTTTTTGGTGTTTCTTGCCCAAGAAATTAAAAAAAATGTTTTTCCCAAAGTGGGGCTCTGCCCAATTCGAATTTCTCCACTCTTCCAATCCCCCACTCCCTTATCGTTAGGAAAAATCATGCCCCCATCTCCTTTAGTTGCGTTGACATAGTTGGCTGTGGGTTGTAATTAAAATTTCAATTTTAAGATGATGTCTAGCTTTTTAATGTTTAGCTAGCATAAAAAAATACCATCGGCCACACCTTACTTGCAGAAACATACATACTAAATCAATGGTGTGTCTTTTACCTAGCTCCACACCATAATTATTTACATCATTTATATAAATGCAACAGGGTCAACCGGGGTGTTACAAAAGGTTGGAATCCACTTTATTCTTGCTAAAGCCTTGGCTTATCAGGAAGTTATCCATCCCATCGTACCATGTCCTCGGTGCATGTTTCAATCCATACAAGGCCTTCTTCTATTTGAACACATGAGTCTTCGTGTCATGTGTCTCGAATCCCTGTGGTTGTTCCACGTACACTTGCTCCTTGACTACACCATTCAAGAACGTTGTATTGACATCCAATTGGTGTATCTTCCATTTCATAACTGCAACTAATGCAAGTATGGTACTAATGGAAGTGTACCTTGCCACGGGTGCAAATGTCTCTTCGTAGTCTATGCCTTATTTCTATGAGAAGCCTCATGCCATGAATATTTCCTTGTATTTATCCATGCTTCCATCTGCAGTATGTTTGATCTTGTAGATCCACTTCGAAGTCACGACATACTGCATTTTCGGTCTCATAACTATCTCCTAGACATCATTCTTCATGATCGACTGATACTCCTCAATCATGTCATCCTTGTATTCTTTATTTTGTGCAACCTATTCATAGGTGGAAGGTTCCTTTTCAATGATGTCACACAGAAAGGCCACATAGCTGTTGCAAGTATTTGACCTTTTCCTTTCTCTATGCATTCCTTCTGGAGCGCCATACCTTTCTGCTTCTTGTATGAGATACCGTGCCCATGCTAGTTTCCTCTTATGGGAGTCCTTCTCGAGAAGTGTCTCTACTAGCTCTTTTGCTTTTTCCATGTCATGATCTTCATGATATTCTGGAATTGCTTCTCCAATTTCCATGTCTCGGACTCTCATTTCTTCAGGTTCCTCGACCTCTTGAATAGGTAGCTCCATGGATTTGAAGTATGTTGAGTATTCTTCAGAGGTTACATCTCTGCTGATGTTGATATTCTTGAATCTTGGGAAGTATATTCGGTAGGAATTGATGTATCACTGTATCCTACGAATATACCCTTACTCCCAGAAGGATCGAGCTTGGTCCCCTTATCCTTTGGGATATGTATGTACACCGAGCATCAAAATATTCTAATATGGCTTACTTATGGTTTCTCTCCTAAGAAATCCTCTTCCGATTTTTTTTTTCAAGTACTCGATGAGGAGTACGGTTATTTACATACACACTTGTCCTTGCTACTTCTTCCCAAAGGTGCATAGGAAGATCATGTTCATGTAGCATTGCTTTTGTTGATTCCATTATGGTTCGATTCTTTCGTTCTGCAACCCCATTTTACTGAGGATTGTATGGGGTTCTCAACTCCCTCTTAATCCCATACTCTCTACAAAGTTCCTTGAATTCTTCCAAGGTGAATTCTTTTCCTTTATCTGACCGTAGTGTCTTGGTTCTCGACCAAGGCTTTATATTCGTTGAAATAATTGAATACTTCATTTTTCCCTTTCAAGAAATATATCCAAGTCTTACATGAGAAATCATATATAAAGGAAACATAGTACGCATACCTTCTTAATGAGCTAGAAGACATGGATCCACATACATCCAAGTGTACTATCTCCAGTATTCCTTTAGCCTTGCTTTCAATGTTGGGAAATGTATTCTTTACATTCTTTCCTTGTGCGAATCCTTTCCAAATGCCTTCATGGTTTTCCTAGATCTCTAGAAGTCTAGAGATTTCTTTGCTTGACATCGGTAGTGCTCTATATGCACATGTGCAAGCCTTAGGTGCCATAGTTCACTTGGTTCTATTGACTCATGAACCAATGCCTTTTCAGGTTGTCCCTTTATTTTGTACAAGCCACCGTATTCTTCTTCAATCACTGTCGCATCATCTATTGTATTTCCTTTAGGCCACATTAGAAATTGGCCATCGACAAATGCAATTCTCATTCCCTTCATGCAACTAGCACAGATTTGGAGAGAATAATCTTCTCCAATCCTGGAACATATAGCACATCCTTCACCTTTAAATATTTCTCGGAGTCTAGCTTGTATGAAGCTTCTCCACTCCCTTTTATGGGGTACTGATAGTCATCCCCAGGTTTCACCTTGTGAGGTGACTCATGCTCGGACATATTGACGAATTATTCTTTGTATCCTATCATGTGTTTAGATGCCCCACTATTCACAAGCCAATCATTGATTCCATGTGAGATAGTGCCAATAAGTGCTGATATTAGCACATACTCTTCATCTGAATCATCCTTCTATCTTCTGAATCTTTTTTTTGTTGGTTCATCGTCTTTGAAAACATGAGTATGGTGTCTCTTTTTCTCGATGGGACAGTCTCTTGCAAAGTGTCCCTTTTCATCACAAGTATAACATTGAACATTGGAAGGATATCCCTTGATATTCTTTTGTTTATTTTCCTTATTCTTGTTGTGGTGATGGTTCTCCTTCTTGTCCTTCTTCTTCTAGTTCTTCTTGGTGTGAATTGTGAGAGCTGGATATTCAGTTGCTCCCATATTCTCTTCTCTTCAATACGAGTCGAGCTTCTTCTTGTGTGCATTCTTCTCAGAGTCGAATGAAAGATATACGCTTCCTTCTTGCATAGATTACTTGAATGAATGAGTCCCATGATCTAGGGAGACAATTCAAGTTAGTCATGACAATTTCTCCTTCTTTGAAATTCTCTTCAACTGCTTCAAGTTGTTCTTTGATTTGAGAAACCCTTGTGAAGTAAGACTGTATCTTCTCTGAGTTCTGTATCTTCACATTCTTCAACTGGTTCCTCATAGTCATCTTCTGGTTGATGTTCTTTCCTTCGAACATCTTTGTCAAAGCATCAAATACTTCCTTCGATGTCTTGGATGATGACAGATGAGGGATGAGGCGATCCTTGATTGAATCTGCAATGATTCTCTTGGATTTATTCAAGTTCTTCTTATGATTATCCTGAGCCTCATCTCCCTCTAATTCTGGAACTTCTCCATTCATGTACCGATCCATATCATTTTCTTCAAGGATCAGAGATATTCTGTACATCCATGCTTGGAAGTTATCATCCCCTCCAAGCTTGTCCTCAAGCTGAGTATGGAGAGTCATCTTTTTAAAATGAGAACCGCAAATGGAAATATCAAATATTTATATCTTACTAATTTGAGGTGTTCGACTTGGTTACAGAGCTCGCCGACCTAGGGTTTGTCAGAGAAACCCTAATTTTACAAACTTGGAGTTTGGGAATTTTGTTTGGACAGAAAGATGCACCTCCTTTAGGAAAGTTTCTCACCAGGGTCCTTTCCTGAAGACTAGGGTGGGAAGAATCTGAAACTTAATTCCCTAGTGTTATAGCCTAAAATGACACATCTCTTCCTGTGACCACTTTCCCATGATTTCGTTGCATGTCGACACTTCCATGACGACACTTCATGAAAGTCACTAAAAAAACACCTAATTGGAGGAGCCATATCCAGAGTTATGTAACTCCATTTGACCTCTTCGCTACACCATTTGAAAGGTATATGAGTCAGAAAAATATTTCTAGAAGACTACAAAGTCTGAGAATGCCCATAAGTACCCTAAAAATGAGCATATTTGACCTATTCACGACTTCTCCTACATGGTACCTGTGAATTTCACCTCTGTATTCATGACTTTCCCTTCATGCTACCAACAAATACCCCAAATTAATATTGTATTCATGACTCTTTTTACTGCAGCCCATGATTACCATGTTGTATTCCTGACTATTATCACTGTAACCCATGAATATGTCCCGTAGATGCCAAAAAATGAATGTTTCTCGAATTTTGGGTAGTTTGGGTGGTTATACAACTGAATCCTTCGGTTGTAACTACTTTGTCTTCTACCCTTTCTCTTCAGAAAGGTATACATAGAGGAAGAGAGGTCCATGGGAAGGGAATTGAATCATTGCATTATTATGCTGGAGGAATTGGGACTCTCATTTTCCTCACCTTTTCCCTAGAAGCTATCTCCTTGTGTTGCAGAGCTTGGAGGCCGAGTTCCTTGGAGAAGAGAAGCAACAAAACTGGATCAAGGTTTTGAGAGGTGCCTAGCTTGAAGATAAGGTATATTTGTACTTCTTTCATGATTAATAAATGTGTGATGCTCTTACTTTTCCAATAAATGTGTCTTGTATTGAATCTTTGATTATGATAATTATGTTAATCAGACTTAGGTTTCATATTGCTTTGATTATCATTGCTTTACATGTGGTCATATTGGTTTGAGGAAGGTATAATTCGTTTTGCAGGTCTCTTGGAGCAAGAGGAGAAAGAGGAGGATTGAAGAACTGCTTGGATCAACCTTCGTTTGACTAAGGTATGAACCATTCTAATCTCTAAATATTCTTTACATTTACTTGCATAACTATATGCATCTCTCTTTCAACCCCAGTATGTTGATGGCCTCTTAAACCCTAGCCATAGGAACACTTTCCTCTATAATAGAAATGGCGACTCCGCTGGGGAAAGTCTTGTCTGTTTGGGGTTTCTCTGTCTTTCTTCCATTGTTTTGTAAGGTTTCATGTCCTTCTTGCAAGTTAGGAGCAACCTTTAGGTTTGTTAGAACACCTTTCTTGCTTTCCTAGGTCAGTTTTTGACTCTTTTTGTGCTTTCTTCCACCCATTCGCAGATTGTAGAATTAATAGTCATGACTCTGTGATGTATTGATGACCTGCACTACTTGCAACCTACGTATCATTCACGACCTATCTTAAGAAAACTCGCCAATGCACCTGAAAGTTTGTTTTTCATCAATTTTAGGGTTTTTTGGGTGATTTGAGGGCTGTCTATGGTGTCTTCAAGGGTCCTTTGCATGTGAATGAATCCTAAGAGGTTGTTTCATCTATTTTAGGTTCTCTTTGTCTATCTTGTGAGTCTCTTTCAAGTCTTTGAACTTGTTTTGGTTCCTCCCCCCCCACCTCCTTCTTTGGTTTGACCTTGTTGGACAAGGTGTTGAGCGGCCTCTGTTTGCAGGTTTAGATTGATTCTTGGGACTTATTGACCTTTGTTTATATCAATATTATTTCTTGGTCTCTTCATGCCAAATTTATTGGCTTGTTTACCTTTGCGAGCCTTCCTTCCAAGAAAGGCTATATCCAACTTTAGGGAAACCTAGGGTTTGTTTGTGGGGTGTAGAGTAGTTGTCTATTTGCTTTGCTTACATTACTTGCCTGCATTAGTTGATAGGATGTTTTCACTTTTGCATTTATAAAAGAAAAAGAAAAAGAACACAAGTTTTCTTTATATGCATGTAGATTATGGTTTTGTCTTTAATGCACTACATATCATTATTTTGGAAAAATAAGAAAGAAGTTGTTCTTTTGTGGCTTTCAAGTTTCTATTTGAAAAAGAAAGAGAATAGTTTTTTGATTTTTTCATTTCATATCTCTTTTGTTAGTCATATTGTTTCAACTTTGAGTCAAAACACCATTGGTTTCACCTTCACCACCCCCTTTGAGTAATCGACAACCCTTTAAAATAAACATTTAATATCTAAAATTTATTAGTAACTGTTTGTTTCAAGGAACGATACACACTAGTCTAGGCTAGTGTTTTGGGTTAGGGATATCTTAACTGCCCAAAAATTCAAACTCAAACATAGTGGCCTATCTATTAGGAAATTCAACTTCGTTGAGAAAGACACCAAAAATATCCTCTCACACAGGAGTCAAGAACGAGGTCGTTCGATACTGAGCTATTGAAGATACCCCTCCGCTTCTCAGTAAAGCATACACCAGAGCTGTTGCATGTTTGGGGACTCACCAATACCTCCTCCCTGCCCTGGATGGTGTTTGGTACTGCTTGATTTTTGGGATTAAATACCCCGCCCATGTGCATTGGCTGGATTGACGATTGTTCTGCCAAATTTTCTCCACAATTTTGGTAGCCTTAGTATCTTGTTTGCTAGGATCTTACATGGGTGGCATTGAAAGGCTATTTCCAATGCACCTAGGGTAGAATTGGAAGGTAACCTTGGTTTTTTTGGAGGGAATTTGGGTGATTCCAACGCTTTTACCCAGAGAAATATTCACGAAACGCCAAGTAACTAATGTCCTTCCTTCACTGGTCAGTTCTGGGCCCTCATCATCCCAGACTTTCCTTTGGAAGGCATATTTTTTTGTCCGGATTGATAATTTAGGTATTTTCTACTAGTGGTGTGTTCTTTGTACTGTTGGTTTCCTGTCGACCTCAGACTTTGTCTACTTGTTTGAAACTATGGCTAAAATCCCTATGGACACCAACCGAGAGACCCCCTTACTATGAACTCCTTATACTATTCCTCTCATAAGGAATGTTGGTGTTCCTTTGATGGCCACCTTGAATCTACCTAGATTTACCCTAGAGCTATGAGTGTGGTTGTTTTCCACTCCAAATGTCCTGAATGTTGTTAATTCTTCTCAAGTAAGCTCCTTATATCAAGGGCATCAAAACAATACTACCCCTTCACCTGTAGGAGTCTCTCCTCCTCCTTCTACCTCATGCGGTGAATGTTATGATACTAGTAACCAATAGTCTAAAAGGAGTAAAATAAGGAAGAATAGGAAGAAGGCTCGAAAGCAAGGGGGCACCCATTCAAACTCTATAGGCCAAGTTGAACCTCACCCCCCAACGTCTGCATTTCATGCTAGGGGCACCTATCCAACCTCTATAGGTCATGTTAGATCTAAGCACTCGACCTATGCAAATAAAGTTGATCTTCACCATCCAACCTCTATTGATCATGCTGGTGGAACCTTTCCAGCCTCTGTAGGCCATGTTGGATCCAGTCACCGAGCCTTTGTAGTTCATGCGTAGGGAACCTGTTCAATATCTGCAGGTCAAGTTGAACCTCCCCGTCCAACCTCTACAGGCCATGTTGGACTCAACCACCCAACCTTTGCAGTTCATGTTGGGGGCACACACTCAACCTTTGCCAAGCATGTTGATCCTAACCATTCAGCCTCTGTAGGTCATGCAAGAGCAACCCATCCAACTTCTGCAGGTATTGTTGGACCCAGTCTCTCAGCCTATGAAGGTCTTGGTGGGGGAAAACTACCAACCTCTGCAGGTCACGCTGAGGGAAAATAGTCAGCCACTGCAGTCATGTTGGCACTGTTAAAAAGAATAACCGTTCAAAACACAAGCCCAAGTTTACTTGTAATATTTGTGAGGGATACCACCTTACTTATCAATTCCCTACCATTGCAAAGGCAAGGAGAGTTTGGTTCCAAGGTTATCTCGTTTTTGAACATCTTGATTTTTTTTAACAACCAGACTCTCTTATTCAAGTTATACCCAATCTCACAGCCTCTGTAGGTCATGTCGGGGAAAAATATCAGCCTCTGTAGGCCATGCTAAGAGAAAAAAATTAACCACTACTAGTCATGTTGACACTGTTGAGAAAATGGGTTGTTCGAAAGGAAACTTAAGTTCCCTTGTAAGCTATGCAAGGGAGATAATCTTGCTCACCAGTTTCATGCTATTGTAGAGGTGCGAAGAGTGTGGTTCGAGACTCAAGAATTTGCTGCTCCTGAACAACCTGTAGTTTCTCAACCAAATACTCAACCTTTGGTTGATCTAGTGGTCAGTCTTTGGCTCACCCCACTCTTCTTTTGGAGAGTTATCCTGGTGTGATTGAACCAATGTCATCTTTGGTCAATCCCACTCTCGCTTCGGAGAGTGACTTTCACGAAGCGGTTGAATCGATTTCATCATCGATCAACCCCAATCTTCTTTTGGAGAGTGAAGTGTCTACTAGTCACATTTTCTTGAATTCCAGTTTATAACTTACTGAACAAGGGGGCACTGAACTCGTTTCAGATGAACCCTCACCAAGCTCTCAGATTGCTTCCTTTGATTGGGAGAGCCTAGCTGAGCCATGCCTTCCTTCTGATGCACCTTTCTAGATATAGGTCCAAGTTGGACAATACATGATTACTCATTGCATTGTTGATAAAGGACCCTCAGTTAGTATCTTATCTTCTCGTGCTTGGAGAGGCATGGGGTCTCCTAGCCTTGTGTCGACTGCTAGTCAGTTACTAGATTTTGATATAAGAACTAGTATATCTTTGGGAATTCTTTCTCAAACACCTATTAATTTGGGTGGGAATACTGTCTTAGTTGATTTCATGGTGATTTTGGATCCCTTGGACTTCAATATGCTCCTCAAGCATGATTATGTTTATGCCATGCAGGCTGTGGTGTCAACATTCTTTCGTTTAATGTACTTTAATCATGGTGAAGAAATTGTCACTATCGATCAATTGGATTTTCTTGATCCCTCCTCTGACCCAACTAGAGACCAAGTCTTTCCTTTATTGATTCCTAGTGTCTCTATAGACACTACCCCTCCATGGGTGAGCTATGTGGCCTCATATCCCTTGCCTTCATTTGCTATTGAGAAGAAGCCTCTATGTTCATGTTTACCTTCTTAGGTATTGGTTCTGAAAATTGTTCGAGTGTTTCATCCTATACAGACTATGGAGCCCACTCTCTACTTTATTGATCCATTTGAATGTCTAGACATGTGTCCTATCTAGGATGATCTACTTCCTTCCCATGAAGTTTTCCTTGAGTCTTTGATACAGTATGACCTTATTTTGGATGTCGGTTCAGTTGTGACTAAGTATAACCCTGAATTTCTTTATAATCCTGATATTTCAGTTGATTGATTTCTTATGTTGGTCTTGACGAGTCTTTGGACTCTCCCTTTGAGCAGCAAGTCAATGATCATGATGAGTTTTATTTTTCTTATATATTTCTCAAATCCTGTGATATTGAGTTTGTTCTTGTAGACTCTATCTCCCCTGTTGATTTTTGCTTTCCTTCTGAGGTTGATCTTACTGATTATAAACCCTCGAGCCTTGGCACTATAGAATTTTCTTCGGTCATTTCTGACTTGGATTTCCCTTTTATAGAAGATAGAAAAGTTGCGTGTGTTTCTGCCAAAGTGACTTGCATTGGATATTTTCTTCTAAATATAATCTTGATGTTGTTATTTCTTGGAGACAGGATTTTTAGTTGGAACCACAACTGTTTACTGACCTTTCCTTTTTGTTTAAGCTGTAACTACGTTTTCACGTACCCTGCTCGTGCTTATGACCTTGATACCGGATTCCATGCTTTTAGCTCACTGTATAAGCCCTCATCTCTTCTCTTGTTATTGCTTGTCCTTATACCATTTTGTCTTTGCAACTTGACACCTTTTTCCTTGAGGAGACATTCCTGGAGTGTCTTTATATTGCTCATGTTCCTTGCATTATGCATAGGTTTGTTCCTTGCGCTTGGAACTAGTTTCGCCTGCCTCTGACACTCGTATCCTCACATTTAGAGCATTCTTTCTGCTCTCCTTCGATCTCATTAAAAATAGTAAGGAGGTCGCGATTTGAATTTTTCAGACTCGTTAAAACTTCACAGAAAGATATGGAGTTATCTTCAAGCCCTGGTATGACTCCTCAAAATTGACTAGATTGCTGAGTAAACTTGTTCGTTCAGACTCGTTAAGTTAAATTGAACAATCATCTGCATTGGTGGTAGGTTATCTCTTTCTCGGACCATGTAGATTATTTACAAGAAGGGAACACTCTCTTTTATTCAGAATTGAGAAGAGTATCTTCAGAATCATGTTTATCTCTTTTCCAGACTTGAAGGAATAAACTTACGAAAAAGGAACCCCCAGTATGAGCTTAGTTTTCTCTTTTTCGTGCTCTGGACCTAAACATGAAAAAAATTCCGAGCATTCTTTATGTCATTTGTCATGCTCATTAAACTCCTTGTACAAAAGCATCGAGTTTATTGTTGTCCATACCATTCTCATAAATAAATGGAACTTTCTGAGTGATCTTGCTTTCCTTCACACTCATTAAAACTAGAGCATTCTGCTCGCTTATGAAGGAGCGTCGGTATGGTGATAGTTTAACCCTTTTTCAGACCTTGTCGACTAACTACAAAAAATGCATACCTTAGTTTGCCTGACCTAAGAGGGTTCTCCTTTGTATTGTTTTATACTTTTTTTAGACTTAGGAGACTAACTTTATGAAAAGTCACCCCCCCCACAAGAGTATTCTTTGGATTTTTCAGACTCTCAAAACTATGAAAACGCTGTCGAGCATCCACTAATTTGGGCTCGTAAAAGCCATGAATCAGTGCTTTATCAAGCATTCTTCTGTTTCTTGTTCGAGCTTTTAAAAAATGAAGAAGGTCCCAAGTTTTCTTTCTTGGACTCGTTAAAACTTTATAAGAAAGAGGGAAGGGAAGTTCATTCACATGTTTTTTACATCGTGGCAGCAAGTCTTGTTTCCTTAAACAAAGCACCAGTTTTGATTCTATCAACAGTTGGGTCTCAATATTTGACCTTATCCTGATTCAAAGTTTTTACTCCTCCAGTTGGTCTCTTTTCCAATTATATGGGGAATATTCCAATGTCTCCTACATTGCAGAGTTGTGTCATTGGTCTCTTTGTTTCAAAATATGCCTAAGTCACTTTTGTGTCATGCTCATTGTTCATGGATAAACCTTTGTCGGCTATTTTGTAGTTGCCTTGACATTTTGTGTCGGCCATTCCCTGGAATCAGTTCATTACATTCAGTATTCAGTGGTCCTTGCTTCAAAACTTTGTTCTAGATCCAATTAGTCTTTGCCTTACCTTGTGTTGGATGATGAAGGATGCCTTAACGCCTTCCTTCCAACGGGTCGCTTCCTATCAACTTTAACACATCTTTCTCTAGGAATGAGATTTAGAGTTTATGACAATACCTTGGGAATTGCAGTTATCAGTGGAAATTTCCCTCTCTGTTGGGTAGTGGGAATACCTTAATGTCTCCTACTCGATGGATTCTTTAGGTGTTCGACTTCAAGACATTGTATTCAGACTTGTTAGAATGTACTAGGTTCCTTGGGGACCATTTTCATTAATGGTGGTTTCCCTCGCATTTGTTAATGATCCTCATCAATGGCTTGTAATCAAACGGTTTCCTCCATGTTCAACTTTAACTCCTTTATTCACATGGTTAAGATTCGTACCGTTGGGGGGTTTGGATTAAAGACCTTGGGCCGACAGTAGCATCTTCATCTTTTCCTATTTCCTGATTTGCGCAAGACCTTGTCACACTTCATATGAAATTTACTGAGACATAGATCCACCTTGTATTCTTGTGGCTATGATCGATTATTGAGCATGGATCCACCTTGTTCACTTGTGGCCATGAATCCTTAAGATTTTAAATGGTGAATTTTTGCCTATTGAGCGACCATGATAGTTACATCGGTTATGCACATGTTGGATCCTCCTATATGTTTATGTAGATGATTTGTATATGGACCTGCATGTCCTAGAGATCAATTTTTTCTGACATTTATCTCTCTTTCAGGTACCTCTGTTCGAGCCTTTCAATCTTGGATTCTCTGCTCTCTCCATACTCAACTGTTTCCTTTTATAATGTATTTAGGCTGTCATCTTCCCCTCTAACCTCATACAATAGGGGGCATCTGTTATATCCTAGAATGACACATCTCTTCATGTGACCACTTTCCCATGATTTCGTTGCATGTCGACACTTCATGAAAGTCACTGAAAAAAAACCTAAATTGGAGGAGACATATTCAGATTTTTGTAGCTCCATTTGACCTCTTCTCTATACTGGTGGAATGGTATTTGAGTCAAAAAAAACTTTGTAGTATACTCCAAAGTCTGAAAATGCTCATAAGTACCCTAAAAATGAGCATCTCTGACCTATTCATGACTTGTCCTACATGGTACCCTCGAATTTCACCTATGTACTCGTGACTTTCCCTTCATGATACCTACGAATACCTCGAATTACTGTTGTATTCACAACTCTTGTTACTGCAGCCCGCGATTATAGCGTTGCATTCGCGACTATTGTCAATGTAACCCACGAATATGTCCTGTAGATGTAAAAAACTGAATGTTTCTCGAATTTTGGGTAGTTTGGGTGGTTATACAACTGACTCCTTCGGTTGTAACTACTTTGTCTTCGACCCTATATCTTTAGAAAGGTATAAATACAAGTAGATAGGTCCATGAGAAGGGACTTGAATCATTGCATTGTTATGCTGGAGGAATTGGGACTCTCATTCCCCCCACCTTTGCCCTAGAAGCTATCTCCTTGTGTTACAGAGCTTGGAGAATGAATTCCTTGGAGAAGAGAAGCAACAGAACCAGATCAAGGTTTTGAGAGGTGCCTAGCTTGAACAAAAGGTACTTGTACTTCTTTCATGATTAATAAAGATGTGATGCTCTTCCTCTTCCAATAAATGTGCTTTGTATTGAATCTTTGATTATGATCAGATGTTTATGTTAATCAGACTTAGGTTTCATATTACTTTGATTATCATTGCTTTACATGTGGTCATATTGGTTTGAGGAAGGTATAATTCGTTTTACAGGTCTCTTGGAGCAAGAGGAGAAGGAGGAGGATTGAAGGGTTGCTTGGACCAACCTTCATTTGACTAAGGTATGAACCATTCTAATCTCTGAATCTTGTTTGCATTTACTTGCAAAACTATATGCATCTCTCTTTCAAACCTAGTATGTTGATTTCCTCTCAAACCCTATCCATAGGAACACTTTCCTCTACAACACCTAGTTTCTCCCGACACTAGTGACAGGGTCAAAATTGAAACTTCTTCAAATCAGAAATTGCTTCCACCAAAATATGCTCTCTACTGAGGTGAGTTATCCTAGCCCTCTTTTCTTGATGATCTATGGAGAGAATACCTTGAATTAGGAATCCCTAGTTTCCGTTGCTACATAGTGCCTTCTTTCAGAGAGGCTCTACTACCATGTTAGTTTTTTTCTTAGATCTTATTAGCTTAGTTAGGATATTTATCTGAAAGAATAACAAGTACAACAATATGGATAAGATAAAACATATACACAAGACACAAATATTTTCACCAGGGAGACCATAAGGAGAAAACCCTGCAAACTTCCTTAGAATAGTACAATCACAAAGACTGTGCCATAAGATGATCAATCCCAGTAATAAGAAGTCTTTAGAAGCTATCTAGCTCTCCTCCTTCTCTCTCTCTCTCTCTCTCATGTGAACTTGAGTGAGTGTGAGGTCTGTATAAATGAGGGAGGGTGCCTCCCTATTTATACTAATCAAGTGACTAACCTGTTACATGACTGGGGATGAACTCTTACCCTAACAAGGTCGACTTCCCCTATATAGACTCCAAAAATACATTACATGATGTTTTACTGGGGACTATTGCCCGTACTTACAATGAAGGTTGTACCTCAAGGTCTATACACAATAATGACATCTCGAAAGGAGATAAATACATCTCCGATGGGGGTACAACAACATACAATGATGATATACATCAGCATATATTATGAAGTTACAAATACATAAAAAATAAAGGCATGTGATCGTAATACTTCATTAGAGAGGGTTGATGATAAGACATACAATGGGAAGGTTAGGGTCAAAGAACTTACTTAAGGAGATGTTTTGAACTTACCACAACTAATAATGGACTACTCTTCGAATACTTCGACGAAGGTCTATCATAATCAATAAGATATAGGAGGAATGGTGACTAAGGACAATACTCAGCATTTGTTCTCACTTTCAAGAATGGATGTGTTAATTATGGTAGACTGCCTATTGAAAGTGCTAAGAATTTAGAATTGATTAACTCTCCTCCTAAGGAAGTCGACTAACACCTATTGAAATGCACAAGCATGTTAATAACACAATTAGGGGTAAGAAAGTATCCATTAAGGCTAAGCTTTTATCTTGTCATTTGGTGATCGAGGAAGGAAATACCATTTCTATGTCGTCTGATTTTGAGACCCATTCTGAATTTAATTCTTTGTTAGAAGTAGAGATGAGGGATGTGGTCATCACCTCTTAATATCTAAGAAGTCTTTGTGAGATCTGGAGGGTCCTTTTCATAGAGTATTGGGGAAATACTATTTGGAGGAACTTGGTCCTAACTTGCTTAGCAAGAAACCATTTATTCATCACTCTCATGAGAAGTACATTAATAAAATATAACAAGGGTGGAAATGGTCGATAACATAGGTTATTAGAGAAAGTATACCCCATGTTAACCGTCCAAAATAATAATAAAAAAATTATTTAAATATCCAAGTTTAGGTAGCTAAAGTAAAATATTAGCACTCAAAAATTTGTTAGAGGTAGAAAATCATGAAATCTTATCTCTACAAGAGACCATTGGGAGGGGCAACTACTTTGTTATTGAATTGAGAAGACTTCTTAAGGGTTGTGATTTTATTGCACTAGATTTTGTTGAATTATATAGAGGTATTATTACTATATAGACACAAATATTTGTCCTAACAAAATATTATACTATTTTTTAAGGCCTATGCACAAATGTTTTTGGTAAAATTTTGGGACTACTTATAACTATACTGAGGACATATGGACCTTATGAATAGAAATAAATTTTGGGAGAATATATTTGATATGTAGTGTATCCATGAAGGTAAGGTGATTTTGATTGTGATCTCATATTTACATTAAATAAGTTAAAAGTACAGGGAAAAATTTCTAGAGTAGACAAATTTATTTTTCACTTATCATAATGAGGCAACTGGACTTATTGATGTTGAACCCATCTCCATGGGCCCTACATAGAGCAATAAGATGACCAATGATGAGGGAGTATCAAGAGAATCAATATGTTTTCGAGCTTTGATTTAGTTCTTCAAGGTTTGGACTTTGATATCGGTTTTCGATTGAACCAAATAGATGCTCTAATCATAATCCTTAATTTTTGGAACTTTATTTCAACAATTCTAAAGTGGGTAGCCTATGTAAAATTAATCCTAGGAAATTAGACGAGGAAGTGTTTCAATCATTGGTGAGGAGTGAGTGGATATATTTTGATCCTAAGTTAGGGGTCACTAGTAGTGGTCAATTAGCAACTTTCCTTAAGGAAGTAAAGAGAAGGTGGTATCTTGGGCTAGGGAAAGACACAAAAATAGAGACAAACTTCTTATGGAGACTACAGTGGAAATTATGGAAATGTTTTTTTTGGATCGTTAGTGGGGTTTCAATGTGGAAGAAGCCCTAAAGTTAAAAAAATTGGTAGTTAGGAAGGTGAAGTTACTTATGAATCGAGAGATGGAGTGGAGGATAAAGAGTCATTCTACCTGGTTGGAACTAGGTGACCAAAAACTAAATACTTTTAAAAAATTTGAAAATCATAGAAACAATATTTAATTCCATTTGGGAAATGTAAAATAAGGAAGGGGATTCTATGAGAAGTTTCAATGGGATGAACGAGCCGTGGGTCTAACATTTTCAGAAAGTATACAAATAGTCGGAGGTGGAAAATATTGTGAGATTGTCAAGGTCACTTCATATTTTCCAAAGTTAGTTTTAGATGAGTATAATCATTGGATTTATGAAGAGGTTTCTAAAGATGAACTCTTGACTATATTATTATATTTCCACAAAAATAAGAGTCTAGGACTTGACAGGTGCATTATTTCATTATTGGTTTTTTGAGATTTTGAGCGAGGAATTAATTCAAGTGGTGGAAGAAGTTAGAAGAAATGATAAGATATTAGGGTCATTTAATTTTACATTGATATCATCCAAAAGGTAGATTGAACTAATACTTTTGATTATTTAAAACCTATAACTCCAAGTAATTGTGTATGCAAGATTTGCTCTAAGGTTTTGACAGTTAGATTGAATAAGCTTCTTTCAAAATCTATCACTCCAAAACAATTTTGTTTTGAAATGACACCAATTCCATGAAGCTATAGGGTCAACTCAAAAGGGGTTGCATACAAATAAATATAAACACATTTCACCTGTGGTGAGAAATCTTGATTAACTGACCTTGTCAATAAGTGTGGTTGAAGTTGAAGCACATGCACCCTAGGAAGAACTCTAACGGGGTTTCTAATGAGGGAAATATTTAATGAGGTGGTATTGCACCTAACATGCAAAGAAAGCATTAGAAAAATTCATATAGTTAACCTTTTGTTTTCAGACCCCATCCACTGTCATGAGATAAATAAATAGAGGTAGCTTCTTTTTGAGATCGACCTCAATGCAAACCCTCAACTTTCTTAAAATGTATTACATCATCCATCAGAACATTAAAATGCATTATCACATGTGATACATTGTACATTCAAGCATACGAGCACAATCCATAGGCCCTGTCCTTTAATAGAGTCCATATCTAACCAAATCCTTGAAAGTGAAGAAGATCTAGTCCACAAATAGGGGTCGTTGTTTCTAATGTTTTCCACAAAATCCACAACATACCAAAGTGTAGTCAGTCATTGTAGTCACACCAACCATTGTTTTAATTACCATTCAGTCATATGTTCAATCGACTATTTAGTCATTCCTCCAACTCGCTTAGTTTGGCCTCTAGTGGACTGCTTCGCTAGTATCCTATTGTTTAATGAATGATTGTCTCTAGAATGTCTAGATGCGTGATGAACCATCAAGACCTTATGTTCCCACACATTATGCTTGCATTTTATGCACATATGCAATGTTGAGTGCATTCAAAAATCAATCTCAACATGGGTATGGAAGTGCAACTAGTCAAGTATAGAATTTGGAAGGAAATCAAGCTCAACAGGTGTATGGAAGTGCAACTAGTCGAGTATAGATTTTTGAAGGAAACAATAGTGGGTAAATACACTCCCCTACATTTCAAATGGTTCTACTAGGTAAGGAATTGAATATAACATTACTCTATATTTGTTTGATAAAGTGCATTTACTATTTTTGAGAGAGCACATTTACTATTTCTTTTTAACTGTAGATAACACTAAGAATGATGGTTTTTTTGTTGAGAGCAATGTAGTTAGTGTAGCTGGGAACTGATGTTCCTATGCAGGTTACTCATATCATTGATTGTTATACACCGATAGATATTTGTAACATATACTATGTTAATTTAGTTTTTGAAATTGAAAACATATTTTTAGAAGTTCATTAGGAAGGAATCAAGGAAAATGTTGGTAAGGGTTTTGAAAGCATCTATAGATGCCATGAACATCACTAAAGTGTTGATGAACTTATCAAACAAACCAAATAGATAAGCATGAAATATTTGACTTTGATTTTTTTCAAAGGTTAATCACAAAGGCAACAAGGAGTGATTTTATCAAGGGTTTATAATGCATATTTAGATTCCAAGAGATTCAACGAAGCATTGAAAAACTGATTGAACAAACTAAACAACAAAGCATGATAAATCCTTGACATAACTCATTTGTTGTGAAAATTTTATGATTAGAGTTCTCATTTATATAAATAAAACAATCCCAATTATTAAAAAATTCCTTGTGTAAATACTCTACAATTATTGAGTAATAATTTTGATCACACACTTGCACTCCTCCCATATGGAATGATTGATAAATATTTTTCCTATGAATATAAGTCATTAGATCCAAATTTACCTTTTTAGGTATCAAATTCACATGACTCTTGCAATCATCTTGACCCTAAGTTTGGATGATAAGAATATTTGAACATTGTTGATGCATATAATAGTTGGTTCACTAGATTATGAGTGGCAATGATGAGTAATCTTCTCATGCAAGCCCAAGTACTCTTCCTATGTAGAATAACACTAAACATTTACAATTGAATCCATTATATCCTCAACATCTACAAAAAAGACATTTGAAAAGCATGTGCAAGAAGGAAAAAGAAACTAAACCATGCGTATTAATGTGATCCATAAAAATACTAGCAACAGTTTCAATCTTCGCCAAAAGATTTTGCACAAATTTTTAAAGTAAATGGCTCTAAAAATATATCTATATTATAAAAAAGGCATGCAAAGGCCTACGAGATCATTGCATTTTCAAAAGGTACAAAATAATTGGAGTTATTAATAATGTGTATTATTTGATTCAATATATTCAACTCCCAAAATCAATATTGGAAATGCTTTAAGTAAAAAATAGAAACATGCTCTTTTTGATTGTGACCATCCTTGTTAGTTGTTGAATCTAGTCTGGGAATTATGAGCTTCACAGGAGCAAGGCTATTTGCAACAATTGAATGCATTTTTTTTAAAACCAGAATCGGTAGTATAATTTATATTAAAATTGTTGAGGAGGATAAAAAATAATAATTACATATTAGATATTGTGCAAAAACCTCTAACTTCAGTAGAGATATATCACAAAACTTCTCCTTAGTAAACATCCATATAATTATGCTTTCTACCTTTTCCAAATCCTTATAGCTATATGTCCTAATGTATTGCCCTAATATAAATATGCAAGTAAAATACATAAAAACATATGAAACTAATAGAAAACATAACCACTGTGGCCTTCTTCCATCTACTGCTTCCCTTTGCTAGGTCCCTTGGAGGTTGAAATTTTTATAATGGCTATGGAAGGCTACTACACAATGTTCTCCTCCATCATTTTTTAGCCCATTGTATGACCTATCTGAGATTGTGTTCCTAGATTCAGAATTAGGATGATGTTCAAGCACATCTTTGTGTCACTGGTTAGTTTATCATTTTTTCCCCTGCCCCTTCACTTTGCTTTCTAATTCCTCCTATTTAGCATCTTGTTGTGTAATATGGAATTCATACCTTCAATTGACCCCCTAATATCCTTCCAAGAGTTTAAGTGCTGCATCATCCTCTTAATCTCTCAAATATCACTCAAACAGTCTCCCTCAGTTGCTTCCTAGTTTGAAGGATTGGCCATTTCAGTAGACAATAAATTTCTTGATATGACGATTCTCTACCAAAGAGAAAAATATCCACCATGCACAAAATACAAACTGCAACAAACATGATTGAGTGGACGGAATTCAATAGTTCCCACTCCATAATCCACTTTAAACTCTAAAATCTTATCCCTATCCCGTCCAAGTGCAACACAAAGTAGGATGTTATCCTTACCTTTTCACAATGCCTAGGAGATACCATTGATTTTAAATACTATTGCAACCAGATGACCCCGTGTTCCATGCGTAGGTTCACTCTTAGTTTTGGTCACCCTAGTTTTCCCACCCTCAATGGGAATATATAATGTAGATTCCATAAAAGAAGTTGTTCATGAGAGGGGAGTCAAGCACTTGAGCGATACAAGAACATGAGGGAGTGTTATGGATCCCTCCCTTGCCATAAATTTCATATGTTCTTTCACACACAAAGAGGCTTGCCAAATGGAATCCATTCCACTAGTTTGAGGGTTCATTAAATTGTTACTTTGGATTTGAAGCCTATAACCCATCATTAATAAAAATCAGAGGAGCCACCTACATTCAGGAATGCTCCCTTTATCAAATTTAGCCACTTTGTTAGCAAGCTTATCTACCACAAAATTAATATAAGTTCTAACATGCAAGGGATTTTCTTAAAATTAATATACGTTCTATAAAACTTGAGAAATAGTTCCTTCTTGAACATTTTTTTTCATTACCTACTTAATGACCAAAAGAAAGTCTCCCAAAATAAGATATGAAGACCTTGGATTATCTCCATTCCCATGTGCAATGCATATAACTTAGTTTGATTATTAGTCACTCTTCCTATGCCCAAGAGAAAGTCATTGCTGTATTGAATTCGAAGAGGACACCCCTTGTACTTTCTGCCCCAACAATTGAATGTGAAGTTACAGCAAGAGTTGCAAATGAATATGCTATTAACTTTCTATTATTTGTTGAAACATGTAACACCCCATATTTTGATTCGAAAACTAAACAACATTAAGACCTATCTCATATTGCTTTGGTTACTATATGTTGGACTCATCTCAACTAAGAAAACTCTATGTGTGGATTTATGAACCTACCTATATGTAACAATTATATTTTGAGTTATCATTTATCTTATTGATGATGACATTCATGTGATCTAGTTCTAGTATGAAAAAATAAATAGAATGATAGGGTACTTAGATACCGGTTCACATTGTGATTAAATGAATAAATGGATGCCATGCACTCCCCATGACAAGTTCCCTCCTCCTGCTAGGTATTCTTCATGATGTATTCTTGTTTGAACAGATGGAGGTCTTCCTTCTTGAGATAACATATGACTCTTAATTATTTTAAGGTGGTCCTTTGGATTATAATAGAGCATGCTATGGTAGCTAGTGGAAACACCTACCTTCCAAGTTGGAGGTACATATTACTGGATTTCCCTCTTATGGATTTGATTTCAATCATGAAAACTTGGTTCTCCTCTGCTATATTTGTACCTTCATTCAATGTGTATGCTTGGTTCAACATTATGAATAGTTTTGGAGTTCAAGCTCTTGAATGGCAGGGAGAGAAAAGGATGTATAATTCTATGAGAATGTGGCTTGGATGAATTATCGTTTTGGTTGTCTCCCTTTGGTCTTACGAAATTGTGTAGTCTGGGTTACCTTAAGATATGATCCTATGAATAACATGGTTTGCCTCAAGAAAACTCATTTTAGGATTCTTATTGGGACCAAAGGATCGAATATGCCCCACATTATGGTTGAGCAGGAGAAAGTGAAAGCTTTATTTAGTTACATTGTCTCACCTCCCACACAGGACCAAATTCATTGCATGGAAAATTAGACGGACAATTAGTATGAACTCTCGATGCCTAAAAAGATGGTTGCAAATATCGGCTGGATGGAAAATGACCTTGGAAACACTTGCACCAGGGACACTCACTACATTAAGAATCTATCTCTCCTTTGGAACACTAAAATTATTTCGGGAGGTGTGCTCATGGACAGTGCTAATGGCTTGCTCAAGAATAGGGAATAGGACCTCTCAGTTCGGATGGAATAAGTGGAAAACTGGATTCGTAACATTGTCAAGGAGAAATGGATTTGGATACCAAGTTAAATGTTATGGCTTGTGAGGTCATGGACAACGTAGTCCAAAGGTATGTATCTCCTACAAAAGTTGGGGTAATCTTGTGTTAGCAACTGAATACTAGGAAAGCAACCAAAATGACTCCAGAAGCCATTGATTCGAAGGTGACTCCTCCCATTATTATCTTAGATGACAATTCGCTTTATCTGTTGCTTTCACTCTAGGCAGGTTTTGTGCTTATCTAGTTAGTCAATTTTTGTTTTAGACTATGCTGTATTGAATTTCATGGATAGAAACCCTAGCTTGTGGGGGGTGTTTATCTTTTCACTCTATCATGAGGGTCTTTGTAGATAGTGGTACAAACATTAGTAACAGTCTCATACTTCTTACTATTTTTAGTAACAATTACAATTGGATGTTAATTTCCAAACTTTGGTGGGATGAATGGTTTGGTTTCCCTAGTGGTAGGCCAATCACCTCTGCATTCATTTCTTATTTTTGTTAATATGATCTAATAGAATATGAATTTAAAAAAAAAATGGATTCCATGGACATGATGGATATATTAGCTTGTTTATATTGACTAATAGTTGATAAATTGGTAATTACTCTGAAATAATGAAAGATTATGCATAATCATAGGTTTTGGATTAGACTAACCCACATGTTAGAGAAGCTAAGTGATAGAAAGATACTTGTGATACTAAAGTTACCATGATGTAGTAGGCATCAACATAGAAGGGGTACGCTATTAGGCATTAATTCATGGATTCATTTTTTGGTTTGATAAATTGCTATGAAATGTGGGATAGTGTAGGTTTATGTAGGGAACCAAGTTTCCCAAACTATCCATTTGATGATGCAACCCTAAGAACAATAATAGTAGCACACTGTAATGTCCCCAACCCTCCTACCGACGAAGAGGACGCTACCGTAATACTATCTACCCGAGAAACTAGCCCCATGAACATAAAATGAAATGCATTGAAGTAATAACATGCACAAATGCATAAATGTTTAACACACAACATAATCAAATCCATTCCATTGATTCACATGTTCATTTTAATTCATTATCAAATGTAAATGCAGAGATTTAAACACAAGAATACTTATCTTATGAAGAAGATCGTCCCGCAACCATCTATGTCGCTGTAACGTTCCACCCAACCATAGGCCAGTGTGCTCCTTAATCCCTCAGCAACATTGCCACCCTCAAGCTGGGCATGATCCCCACAAGGAATAAGGAAACTAAGCATGCTCACACATAGCCAAAGATATGTTAAAACTCAGCCAAACCAAAGCTATGTTTGGGTTTATCATGCTTCCAAAGGGATGGAAAGGCTTGTTTGCTAAGCTAGTGAGCTCAACCATAGAGATATGAACACCTGCACAAGATATGACTTGGATTTCCCAACACATAAACAACCAACATAAGGAATCATCCCCTTCTCTGCTGTACAGTCCCTTAGGATATGCATTCCCTTCAAGTGCTATTTAGGATGTGCAGTAAGGAATAATCAGCCCTCAAGATCCCTCAGTGAGGTTCCTCATGCACTAGATTTATCAAGCAGTTTACCTCTTCCACTCCTAACCGGATTTAGACTAAATCAAGGAGCATAACAACTCAGACCAAGGAAAGGGTGCACATACAACAAAATACCAATTGCTGGTCCTTAGAAAAACGTTGGGAAACCCAAAAATAGATTTACAGATGGAGAAAAACACCAAGGAGAGAAATACGATCTCAACAATCGTTTAATGACACCATATAGCCAAAATCGACCTTTGCAAAAATCCAAATCGCATTTCTGATTTCTCAAGGTGACTATGGCAATACGGGAGCCAAAACGAATGCTATAAACCCCAAAAACATGAATCTAGCTTCTTGGCCACTCAACAAAGTAAAAACGGTTCCCAGGCATTGAAGAATCCATGAAAATGCAGGGAAAACGTAAATCTTCCTTTCCCACTTACTGAACAATACTAAAACAATTTTTTGGGCATGTAAAAATGAGGAAAATGACTCCCAACGTGAAGGATGAACATACGGGAAGCGTCAGCCAAAAATAGGTTTTCTCCCTATTCGAATTTCCTTCCCATACTCTTCCCATCCCCATGCAATAACTACTTCAACCAATTTCTGGCAGAATTAAATGATTAGGTGAATGAGACAAGAAAGGTAGTTGATTATTTCATGGGTTCTCCCTTTGGCATTTGGATTTCCCCATTGGCCCCAAAGGTTAAATATTCCCCCCTCCTTATCCTTAGGAAATCATGCCCCCATCTCTTTTAATGTTGCATAGACATAGCTGTTTGTGGGTATTTTAATTAAAATGCATATTTACATGATGCCACAAATTATAATGTGTCGGATAGCATGATATACCATCGGCAACGATTTTAATCGTCGGAACACAAAACGTTAAATCGATGGTAGGGCTTTTGCCTTTAGCTCCACACCATGATTAATTACAATATATACAACATATACATTTTTAATGCAAACATGGTCAAAACCGGGGTGTTACATACACTGTGATTAATGATAGAACATTGACCCTAGTTCCATTAGGATGGGTGGAGGTATTTCCCATTATTTATCCTTTGAAACTGGAGTTGTGAGAGGAACATGTTAAGCCACACTCGCCAAGTTGTGTGATGAGGGTTGTTGGTTGTCTTTAGGGGAAGTTAGGTCGATTTAGTTGATACTTCTACTTACAAGTTATGTTTGGGGTTAGGTAAATATAATTGATGCTCTGGGATATTCCAGTGGAGAAATAGATAGGAAGTGGAAGTTGGAAGTAAGTAAGGAAGAAATGATGATTTAGATGAATAAGGATACAGTTTGGGATTTGAGATGCCACTTTAGTTTGTACTTGGTTCCTATCACCTATAAATCCTTGTTCAAGTCATCCAAGTAAACCTAAGTATAATGTGTGATTAGTGCTAATGTATTGTGACTTAGTTAATAAGGTTGCATAATGTTGTGAATTCTTAGATTATTATCTTACATGAGTGGTTACCTTGTCTCGAATTCAATTATTGTTTTCTTCTCAATCAAGAACAATGCATTAGATGTGGTGATGGTTACCTCTAGTACATGCATAAGCTATGTGTACGCTGGCTACGCATGCATACTTTTACAATGGTATTGTTTAGTATGCATTGGTGATTAAATTGCTATTATCAATAATAGTTGATGGATGTAATAAATGAAAAATATAGTATTGTAATCAACATTCATTTTCATTTCAATTAATTACATTTCATGTTGGTTCATTACAATGACCTAGTATTAATTACATTTTGATTGTATCTCTATTAATTACATTTCATTAGATTTCATTTAATTCTCATTTGGTATGCATTATTTCTCATTTGCATGCTATTTATAACTTGAACCATTTAATGCTTACTACACATACATTAATGTGAGTGATATTTGACTTGATCAAGAATATTATGATTGGTAGATATTTTATTATTTTATTTATTTGGATTTAAGAGATATGAGTTGAGATAATGAGAGAGCCTACCTTGTTAAGTGGGTCGTTAGACCATTAGGAGAATATGTAAGCTATTATTATATGCTTTTCGGACCTTCCTATGGCCCTTGTAAAGAAGGGAGGAAGGTGGTGGTAACATGAGGTTTAAATAGGATTTTGGTGAATTTACAAGGGTTGGTTGTTGACACTTTGAAGAGAAGGAGTTGAAGAGAGAAACAATCTATGAGAAGTTGAAATTGAATCCTATAGGTTGATACTTGTAATGGGAATGTTTAATTATTATTGTTTTTGTTACTAGAGTTCCAGGAAGGATGGGATAACAAACCCCATAGGGTTCCTAGAACTAGGAGCTTAACTGCTACTTGGTTGGGAGAATTAATCTCAGTTTGGGTAACATTATTTTGGGTGTACCAAGGATTGGACTCATGGGACTTCTTTAGGATTGTTACTTCAAAGAGTCACCAAGGTAATTTTATATTCCTACCTTGTTATTTTATTTCTCTTAAAATTGTATTTAATTGATATGATGACGTGATATGAAATTTACAAATATAGCAAGAATTATTGTAAAAATCATACCTCATGCTAGATTTAAGGAATCATACACATACATTTTTCTATGAAAAAGTTTAAATTGAGAATATATGTTGATAAAATTCAATTACTATTATTAGTGTTAGATCATTATCACCCGTCATTAGGAAGGGTGTTACATATGGTATCAAAGTCTAAATTTTCAATACTGGAACCTTAAGGACCATAGTGAAACAAAAACATAAATCTATACAAAAAATTTGAACTTAGATAGAAATCCATACATAAACATACCCAAAATTCTGAACCTAAATAGAAATATGAACTGAATGATCATTTTATTATTAAAGGAAAGATTGATAAGTTGTCTACGAAAATTGTGCAATACAAAAGATAATGGAACTTAGTCCCATACTTAAAAAAAGGACAACAAGCCTATGAAGGGTTCTTTACAAAGATTTAACATAGAAGGGGTACTGATAAATATCCTTCCTAATGCTTGAATCCATCCTCCCTTACATGTGAACAAAAAAATTCTATCACCTGCACACAAAAGCATGGTTACTAAGAAACCATAAATACATAAAATTAAGCTGAAAATTGTATATTAACATGAGAAATTCCTCTCTTTATCTATTGAAATATGATATAACTAAAATTAGAAGTAAACCTCATATGAGAGAGAGAGAGAGAGAGAGAGAGAGAGAGAGAATTCCTCTCTTTATCTATTGAAATATGAAATAACTAAAATTAGAAGTAAACCTCATATGAGAGAGAGAGAGAGAGAGAGAGAGAGAGAGTTCCTCTCTTTATCTATTGAAATATGATATAACTAAAATTAGAAGTAAACCTCATATGAAAGAGAGAGAGAGAGAGAGAGAGAGAGAGTTCCTCTCTTTATCTATTGAAATATGATATAACTAAAATTAGAAGTAAACCTCATATGAAAATGATATATATATATATATATATATAGATAGATAGATAGATAGAGAGAGAGAGAGAGAGAGAGAGAGAGAGAGAAAATTGTTATAAAACTTATACCTAGTATTTTAGAATTAAGGAATCACACACATGAATTTTTATATACAAAAATCTACATTTAGAATATATGTTGATAAAATTAAATTACTGTGTTAATCAAAGCCTAAATTTCTAATACCGGAACCTTAAGGGCCATAGTGAGACATTAACATAAATCTATAGCTAATTTAAAATTCCAAACTTAGAATTCCATACCTGAACAGACCTAGAATTATGAACTTAAAAAATATGAATTGAAAGATAATTTTATTATTTAAGGCAAGTTTGATAAGCTGCTAGGGAAAATTGTACATTATAAAATAAAATGGAACTTAGTTCCATACTTCAAAAAAAAGGAAAGGGGACAACAAATCTCTGAAGGGTTGCTAATTTATAGAAATTTAACATAGAAGGAATGATGAGAAGCATCCTTCCTGGTGCTTGGATCTAACTCCCATACATGTGAACAAGAAGAAAAAAGTTCACTATCACCTGCAAACAAAAGTACAGTTACTAAGAGAAAGAGAGGGTAAACATATCACCAAAGGTATAAAAACCAGAAATACATAAAAGATGGATAAAATTTCTATATTAAAATGAGAAATTCCTATCTCATTATATAACGAATTTTAATACATTTGAAATTATAAGTAAACCTCATATGAAAATGATCTAATGTAATACAATGTAATTTAATTTAACATTGAAGGGGTGCTTAGAAACATCCTTCCTAATGCTTGAATCCATCCTCCCATACCTATGACAAAAGAAGGTTGACTATCACCTACAAACAAAAGTATGGTTACAAAGAGAAACAAAGGGTAAACAAATCATCAAAGATGTAGAAACCAAAAATACATAAAATCTAGCTGAAATTTCTAGATTAAAATGAGAAATTCCTATCTTGTTATATATTGAAATCTGCTATAGTTGAAATTATAAGTAAAATTCATATAAAAATGATATAATGTTTAACCAGGGGTGGTTAGATGTAATGGTTGCATAGGTCGATCCTTGGTGTTCCATCTAAGTTTCCACAATCACAACTGCATAGGATGCGACATCAATGATCGAGACATATACTTTGAAACTACGTAGGCCACACAGGCTATGGTCACAACCATGCAAGCCATGGGTGGGCCTTGCCATGGCCATAACAACCAAGTTGTGACAATGAAAAGATGCCACCATGGCCTTAGGAAGGGTGTCAAGCCTCAAGTTTTCCCTTCCTTGAAAGATTAAGAGAAGGGGATAAAAACCCCATATTCCAAAAATAACATTTTTCATACAAAAAAAAAAGAGATTATATCTATGAGATATTCATAATATAAACCATACTATTAACCTCCTACAAATGAAATCCATCTAGTGCTGAACTCCTCCTGATAGCCATAAACCCTTTGTTTTTCTACGATTTATGACCTAGTGTCAAGTGAGGGAGAGAGGGCGGTATGATGGTGGAGAACCAGGACCACGGATAGAAGCTCACGAGTCATGAAATCGTACTAGAAGAAGCTAGAAAAAAATACTCACAAAATGAAATGAGAAGGAAGGAGGGAGGGTTTTGTTCACCCTTAACCCCCGTCTTATTTTATTATTAATTTTAATTACATGGTTGAAGCAGGGTGAGGGTGCATGGCCCTCATGCAAGGGCTAGTTAAATAATTTTTTCTTACCCTATGTTTACTATCTCATAATTATTTTATTGATTTAATTTTTAATTATTATAAATTGTTATTTGATTTGGTTATTTTATTAATTATATAATTAAAAATGATATAATAATAATAATAATAATAAATAAATAAATACATTTTTTTTGTTCGTATTATTTGTGTTTATGTTCGGGATGATAGCACTTAACTTAGCATTTAGAAGTACCAAGAGTCTCTTTATGACATTGTGTCTACCAGTGGGGTATCAATACAATACCTAAGGAAATATCATAATTGTTATTTATTTGTGGTTATCATCTTGACCTCCCTAACCCATATCCACGACCTTACGTGATACACTTGTTATGAGAGAATGTAAAATATACTTACACCTTTACATATTATTATGTGATTTAGTAGTATGAATTAAACCCTTACTTATGAGCCTTGATGATGTTATACAAAATTAATATGGTAAGGTCTTGCAGCTGCAACTTTTCTACCAAATTTTTTAAAATTTTGGACCCTCCTTTAAATTTTTATCTTGCCTAAGATTTTTTTGGATTGTTGAACTCTGTTTTTGTTTTCCCTCTACTACAAACTTGGACTGTTTGAAGTTGAAGAGAGGTCAATTGCTTTCATGCTTTTCGGAAAACTACTTCCTGTCTGCAAACGCGTTAATGGTGGAGTTTTGAAAACGATGTATTTTTGGTCTGAATGATTTCCCTCATCGCTATCGGAAGTCTGTTTACATTCAAGTCGGAGATTGTTTCTCTTTGCTGTCACTGTTTCGGGGGTTAAACGAACTATTTTCATCATTCCCCAGCCTAAATATTTTGAACACTTAATAATTTATTTTTCGATAAATTTTCGTTGTCGAAACTTTTTGGACAGTAAAACGGAAGCCGCAGTCTTTACGTTTTCCGCCGTTACGGAAGCTAAATGCTAAATGTTCCGACGGTTAGCTGTTTTCTTTTTCGATGCCGAGGTTTTTGACTTTGCGATATTTTGCTTTTCGCTCTTGGAACAGTTTATAACTTTAAGCGGAAGCCGTAGTCTGATTGTCTGCCACAACGGTGGCTCCGGAACGGACTAACCATCCGCCATATAAATTTTCCTTTCGCCGATGTTTTATGTTGACCGCGGAACTCGCAGTCTGATGGTCTTCCGCCATTGCGGCTGTGAATAGGACTATTCTTCTGTAGTCCTTAGTTCTTCCGCTCGCCAATATGTTTTATTTGCCATGGATCCCGTAGTCTTTCCGTCTCCCACCATTGCGGTTGCGTAATGCACTAACCATCCGACTTATAGAGTTTCCGACGCCGATAGACCTAATGATATCGCATAACTCGTTGTCTGTCTGAAGCCCGCCGTTGCGGCTATTAATAAAACTATCCTGCCGATGCTTTACTGATTTTTCCCGTTGGTGAAGGTCTTTCCCGCCCGTTCTGTGTGTGTTTTACCCTATCTTATGGGTGGCGGAGGTTTCATATTCTTATCATTTTAAGGTTTTTGCGACGAGAGCGCAGTACAAGGACTCATTTTGATGATCAGTTTTATTGTTAGTATGGTTTACGTTTGTTGAAGAGATGCAATTCATATTAATGTTGAGTTTTTCGTTTAACTGCAGAAAGACTTAGAAGATTGTTTTTAGATCCGGTTTGATGATTGCTGCTGTGAAGAAGACGTCTCTAAAAGAAAAGTCAGAAGCAGAGATGTTGCTCACAGACGAAAGATAGTGAAAGGGTAACTACTGCAAACAAGATATGTCTAAAAGTCAAAGCAGAAGGGAGGTAGCAAGGAAAGAAGAGGCTGAAACATAAAGAAGCAAGATAGAAAAAGGACCAGTGGATTCGATAGCAGCAGAGGCCCAGGCTTGGAAATGGCTCATCAGTTGCCAAGCCGGTCTCTTTTACAAAGCGCTTGTAAATATTAATCTAAAATGTAATGTATTGGACGAATCATGAGCACTCACAAAGGACAAAATTATAAGATTAAAATGGTTGGGGGAGCCCAAAGGTCACCCGGCGGGGAAACCCAAAGGTTTTGTTGTTTTTGTATAAAGATAGGAAAGTTAGAGGGAATAAAGGAATTTTTCCCGGTTAGATTTGTGAGGAAATATTGTAAGAAGAACTATTTCCTTTTGCAATAGATAATTACAATTTTCCTGTTGGAGAAAGCTTTGTGGAATGTTCAAATGTTGTGCTATGGATTTGTTGAAGAGGAACTATTTCGTTTTCAGCTTTGTGTCCATTAACTGTGAGATCGTTTTAACTCTGTGAACCTATGTTCTTGTATGAATGTTCTCTGGTTTATTTTATGAAGATTTCCACTATGAGTAATGAATGTTGTTCATAAACAATTGGCTATCTGGTTGTTCAAATATCTTTAAATGTTCATGTGTTTTGAAAGAAGTATCAGCTATCTGTGATTTTTCATGTTGCATGTACAAAATACATTACTCATTAATGAATGATAATCTTGGTCCCTAGGGATAGGTTAGGTAGTTAGTTTTATTTTCTTGCTGTGTGTGATTTAGATGCGAGAGAGTTTAAGACGAGAGGTAAGAACCTGTGCATCACATTGTGACCACTCCTTGCATTCTTCATCAATTTGCATCTTATATAGGCACTTTCACATCATACTTAAAGTCAAAAATACAAAAATATACACGGTGGACCGGGCCGTAACCGGTAAAACCTTTTATTTTTGTTACTTGACCTACGGTAGCCGGACCGCAAACCGGATGGATTCCCTACACCAAACAGTCATAAGCTAGTTGGGAACGTTGACTGGGGAGAATCCCTTACTATTGTTGCCTTCGAATTTCCAGGCCTCAACATAAGGATGTGTGGGAATTAAGTTCGGAGTTGGGAAAGACCATCGCCTAAGCTGACTGTGACAACTCCACTAGTACTATCACCCAAGATGGATTTTATAATGTGCTTCTTAGAGGCAATCAACAATACACTTAAGAGGATTATAGGAGCGATTTATGTTCCAGTTGTTGGGGGGCATCCCTCGCCATTGGGGGATGTTAATCCTAAAGTGTCAATGAACTTGGAGCAAGAACCTCCTCCCCAAAACATTGCTAGAGAAATTCAAAAAATCAGGTTCCAAGAGTTTACTAGGGCTTGTGCTGAACAGTGTGTCAAGACATGGCTAGAAGGCATGAAGAGGTGCTTTGAATTGAGAGACTATTCCTTGATATCCAATTCCAAAATAACCATTTTTTAACTTTGATACCATGCCTTGGACTAGTGGGTAAATGTTAAAATACAATTACATCTCACTTTGGATACCGTCCCATGAGAATTATTTGAAGATAGGTTATGAAGAAAGTATTTTCTCTTATTCTTTGAGGAGGAGAAGGTACGACCTTTTCACGCCTTAGTACAAGGGTACCGAACCGTGGAGAAGCGTGAATTGCAATTCATGGAACTAGTAAAGTATGCATATTACATGGACATAGATTGAAAACATGCATATTACTTTGTTTATGGGTTGAATTGCAAGATATACCCCTTGTGTATATGTGGAAACCAACTTCAATGCTAGGTGTGGAGAACAAGGATAGAAGCTAATGAGTCCTAAAACCCTACTAAAAGAAACTAGAACAAGAACATTCACAAAATGAAATGAGAAGGGGGGGGGGTTGTTCACTCTTAACTCCCCTCTATTCTTATTATTAATTTTAATTATGTGGTTGAAGCAAGGTGAGGGTGCATTTCCCTCATGCAAGGGCTAGTTAAACCATTAATTTATTTTTACCCTATGTTTACTAACTCATAATTATTTTATTGATTTAATTTAATTATTATAAATTGTTATTTTATCAATTATATAATTAAATAATAATTAAAAGTT
The DNA here is from genome assembly GCA_001517045.1 of Pseudotsuga menziesii. NCBI lineage: Eukaryota > Viridiplantae > Streptophyta > Pinopsida > Pinales > Pinaceae > Pseudotsuga > Pseudotsuga menziesii. Next base: position 394,890 of record LPNX010357557.1, read on the forward strand.
ATATAATTATATTATACACTTATATTTAAATAAAAATAAATTTAAAATTTTTATCGTTAGTATTATTTGTGTTTATGTTTGGGACAATAGCGCTTAACTTATCATTTAGAAGTACCAAGAATCCCTTTATGACACGGTGTCTACCAATGGGGTATTGATATAGTACCTAAGGAAAGAACATAATTGTTATTTATTTGTGGTTATCATCTTGACCTCCCTAACGCATATCCAAAACCTTAAGTAATATGCTCGTTATGAATGAATGTAAAAGACACTTCACATATACATATTACTGTGTGATTTATTAGTATTACTTAAGCCCTTACCAATTAAGCTTAATGATGTGATGCATAATAAATATGGTTAGGATGCATGGAAATTAAGTTCAAAGTCAAGCGACACTGTCACCTAAGCCAATCGTGACTACGCCATTGATAATATCACCTAAGATGGTTGTTATAATGTGATTCTTAGATGCAATCAATAAGAAACTTAAGTCTTACATGAGCGAGCAATGTACCATTAATCGAGGAGGAGCCACTGCCATTGGGGGAGGGTAATCCTAAAGTGTCAATGAACTTGGATCAAGAACCTCCTCCCTAATACATTGCTAGAGGTATTAAAAAAATCAAGCTCCTAGATTTTATTGGGGCTCGTGCCGAACAATGTGTCAAGGCATGGCTAGAAGGCATGAAGAGGTGCTTTGAATTGAGAGACTATACTCAGGATCTCGAATTCCAATAACCATTTTTCAACTTCAAGGCCATACCTTAGATTGGTGGGGAAATGTTGAAAAACAATTGCACCTCACTTCAAACACTGTCCCATGGAAAGTATTTGAATATAGGTTCTGAAGACACTATCCCATGGAAAGTATTTGAATATAGATTCCGTAGAAAGTACCTACTCTAATTATTTGAAGAGGAGCAGGTAGGATTTTTGTTGAGATTTGTATCTCAATATTTCCTTCATGAGCTGATGCCTAACATGAAGGTACATTGATGGTATATGAATTGATGTAGTGTGTGAGAAACACTCTGCCAGTTGTCATGAATCTAGTGGTGGAAATATACAAAGGTTTGTGAGACTTTTACCTAGATGCATGCAAGATGTGCATGCATGCATTTTTTAATTAAAAATTTTGCATGGGGTATTTGGCATGAAAAGTGAAATTAGATATTTTGACCCTAAATTTCACGAGTGAGTTATTAAAAGATTGCATAGGGTAAAAGAAATGACAACTTGTGAGATACAGGTGTAGAGCTAGAGGCTAATGATGTTGAAAGAATCAATGCATGAGGAAGGGCACATCTCTAAGACAGAGAGGGGGCACATTCTAGGATGAGTGAGGGAACTTTATTTTGATACTGAGGTGGGTGCATCATTCCAATAGTGTGATAGATCATCACACATGGACCAATTTAGATATTGAATTGTCATTGACAGGGGTGTATCATTGAGAAAGTGAGGGCACACTTTTTCAGACAGAGGAACACATGTGAGAGACATAGCACATCTTCTTGAATCCAGGAGGGATGAGAGAAGTAGAGGGTACTTATTCAAATATTGAGGAGGATTGTTTGATATATCAATAGATATTAACTGATATTTAGATTGAATGCACAATTCTTAAGAGAGAGGGTGTACTTCTACAACTGGGGCACACTTCAAAGATTGAGGGCACATTTATTCATCAGACGGAGAAAAGGGGTAAAGAGGGGAAGAGGGAGAATTTATTTAGGTAGAGAGAGGGAATTACGTCTTCTTTAGATTAGTAGATGAAGTTCATCAAAGATTCAGAGTAGAGGAGAGGAGAGGATGCATTCCTCAGAGTAGCAGGTGCAACTGCATGCATATCTAGGGCTTGTCCCTCCAGGTTTCTTTACTTGTATAAATTTTTGACTGTATAACTATATATTATTTCTCTCTGGCTTGAGATTCAAGAAATACCATAGATGATGTTTTTTTTTCGTTGGATTTTCTAGGGTAAATCATTTTGTTAAATTGTATGTTTGATTTCCAGTTCCGTTGCACATGTTAGACTGTTAATGCGTTTATTGTATTGCTGCTTATAGATAAGATTGGGTATTTATTTTATATGCATGTAACTGGGAATCTATTGTAAGTTGTATATCAAATTTAAGTTCAACTCGTTGAGATAAATAATTATAGGGAAAATTAACATGATATCACAACATCATCTCTGAGAAGAAATTAAGGGTTTGCACAATGGTATTGCATAGAGTGCATAGTTTATCAAATATATGAGAGAAGAGTCCAGATCTATGGAAGGTCTATTATATATGTGAGAATAGTGACCATATCTATCATATTTATGAGAGTAGAGATCAGATCTGTGAAAGCAGATACCAGATATGAAGAGTAGAGATCAAATCTATGAGAGAAGAGACCAACTTTGTGAGTGCAGACATCAGATTTGTGAGAGAAAACAATAGATATATGAAAGAGAGGGTTATGCATCTAACCATATTATGGGAACATGAGAAGTGTTCCTTAGTGTTTCAGAGACAGTCTCACACATGTAATGGAGGGAGTTGGATAGGTTGGATTTTAACTCGAGTCAAGAGGTTTTCTGAAGGTGGAAGGAGGGATGCATGTACCGTAGTTGAAATATTTTTCCTTAGTATTATATTTTGAGGATGAGGAATATAACACAGTGTTCTGAGATGGAAAAATGATTTTATATTCAGAGGGAGAGACCTTGTATGCAATAGTGACGCATGGCATGAGACAAGGAAAGTTGTATGGGTTACTAGGAAATCTTGTAGGTGGATCTAGGGAGATATTGGATGCAGTTTCAATGTCGAGCACAGAGCGTGTGAGATGCAGAAGATGGGTGAGATACTTCTCTAGTATTTTCAAAGGAGATGACACTGCATGATATGTAGTGCATGGAAAACCTGCATAAGGAGGATCTGGGTGGATAAGATATTCCAAGTCTGAGACAAAAAGAGAGCGAGAAGCTCCAAGGATTGATGTGGGATCGAGTAGTCAATCCTCATTTCATAGAGGAGAGAAAGAAGCTCCAAGGATTAAAGTGGATATGAGTATTCAATCCTTAGTTCAGAAAACTAAGGGGGCATCCTTAGTTCAAGGGAGTCAACGAAAGGATACTCATTCGAGTTCTGGAAAGAGGGTAAGATGGTATAATTTGAATCTAATGGAGGCTCAAAAGTGAGATGAGAAATATTGGAGAAAGAGAGCCAAGAACAAGTCTTTAAGATCAATAGAGGGACACATTCTAGAGACAAAAGGAGCTTCTAAAACAAATAGCGTGAGGCATATAGAGAGGGACTTTAGTGGAATTGTCAAAAGGGATTCCCTCATTAAAATGGAGTGTTGAGATTTGTATATTGGGATGTCCTTCATGAGATGATGCCTATCATGAAGGAACATTGACAATATAGGAATTGATGTAGTGTGTGAGAAACACTCTACTATTCGTCATGGATCTAGTGGTGGAAACATGTAGAGGTTTGTGAGACTTTTACCAAGTTGCATGCAAGATGTGCATGCATGCATTTTTTAATTAAAAATTTTGCATGAAAAGTGAAATTAGGTATTTTGATCCTAAATCTCACCAGTGAGTTATTAAAATATCGCAGAGGGTAAAATACATGACAACTTGTGAGATACAGGTGCAGAGCTAGAGGTTAGTGAGGTTGAAGGAATCAATGCATGAGGAAGGGCACATCTTTGAGACAGAGGGGATGCATTCCAGACTGAGTGAGGGAACTTTCTTATGATACTAAGGAGGGGTGCATCATTCCAATAGTGTGAGAGATAATCACATAGGGAATGCTTCAAATACTGACCAATAACCAAGAGGGGCATATCATTAAGAGAGTGAGGGTGTACTTTTCCAGACAAAGGCACACGTGCGAGAGACAAAATGCATCTTCTTGAAGCCAAGAGGGTTGAGAGAATAAGAGGGCACTTCTTCAAATATTGAGGAGGAATGTTTGAGGCCTCATCAGATATTGAATAAGATTGAGACTGAAGGAACACTTCTGAGGAGAGAGGGCGTACTTCTACAGATGGGGGACACACTTTAGATATTAAGGGTGCATTTATTCATTAAACATAGCAGAGTAGTGAAGAGGGGAAAATGGATCACCTATTCAGGGAGAGAGAGGGAGTTACCTCTTCCTAAGATTGACAGAGGTAGTTTATCAAAGATTTAGAGATAAGTAGAGCAGAGGGCGCATTTCTCATAGAAACAGGTGCAGTTGCATGCAGATCTAGGGATTGTCCCACCAGGTTTCTCTACTTGTATAAATTTCTGATTGTATAACTCTATAATATTTCTCTATGGCTCAATATTGAAGAATTCCCATAGATATTGGTTTTCTCCATTAGGGTTTCCAGGGTACATCATTGTGTTAAATTATGTGTTTGATTTCCAGTTTTGCATCACATGTTAAAAAGTTAATGAGTTTATTGTATTACTGCTTATAGATCATATATGTGATTTATTTTCTATGCATGTATCTAGGAATCTATTGAATGTAGTATATCTGAGTTAAGCTCAACTCATTGAGATAAATAGTTATAGTAAAACAAAAAATTACGCCTTAGTACAAGGGAACTGAACTATGTAGAAGTATGAGTTGCAATTCATGGAACTAGTAAAGTATGTATCTTACATGGAAACATATTGACGAAAAACATATTGCTTTGTTTGTGGGTTGAATTGCAAGATAAACCTATAGTGCAGATGTGGAAACCAACTTCAATGGTAGATGCAATTGAATGTTCTTGTTATGCATAAGAGCATATAGGATCCAAAGCGGACCAAACAAGGGGTGTGAAATAAATCACCCCACAACAGACATGTTATGTGGGGAAGTATCCACAAAACATTTATAGGTGGGGTAACTCTAGGACACCTCCGTATGGAAACATGCCTACACCTAGAGTGGCATATAGTGCAATATCACAAGCATAATTAGGAGACTCATAGGATTCCAAGACATTCATGAGGAATATTTGGAAAGGGAAGGGGTTATAGGGGAAGGAACTCATCTCAAAGGTATCTTCAAGTTAGCACATCGACCCCATCCCACATTGCTTGTCGGCGGTGCAAGGGTCCACATTTTCAGCACGACTTCCCATATTTTCAAGCATGTAGTATGCAAATATAACCTAAATACTTCAATAGGGAATTCCAACAACAATCACCATATCTATGTTGCAGTTGATAACTACTAGGATGAGCATCAATCCACTATGGTGGAGTGTGCACGTCAAATAAACAATGTTAAAGTTAAAATATTATTTGATCTATGTGGGACATATAGTTTCATTTGTCCTTTTGCATTAGATAAATGTGATTTGGCAACGTGCGAGCACGAAATTTTATTTTGGTTGAAATGGATTCAATATTAAAGCAAGTTGTAGGACCAAATATTGAAGTGCGTTTTATGGACCTAGGGGTGTACAACTAAGGTCAAAGTGTCAGTCATTACTCTAAGTATTTATGATCTTATCATTGGTGAATCGGCTTGAGGACGATCAAGATTTCTTAAATTGTTATGGGAATATAATGCTTTGTTTAGATGATGAAAGGAGAACAATTTAGATTCAAGATATTAAGAGAAAGGTGTCCCTACATTTCAAATCAATGATGAAAGTAAAGCATTTCCTAATGCAAGGGTATTGGTTGTACTTAGTATAGGTTGTAATCAAGGAGAATAAGATATCTTTAGATTGGTACCTTGTGTTACCGAAATTTAGGGATGTCTTTCCAAGGAGTTTCTAGAGTTACCTCCAAAAGGAGAACTTGATTTTATTATTGAGTTAAAAATAGGGTCTAATCCAATTTCTAGATGAAAACTCTTGAGCTTTATGGGTTGCAGATGCAATTGAAGGAGTTATTGGACCTTGGACTCCCCAGACCCACTATTTTTCCTTGGGGTACACCAGTAATCTCTGTACAAAATAAGGATGATTATTTGCGACTATGCATTGATTATAGAGTTTTGAATATATCCATAGTGCGGATTAGGCACCATATACCTCAAATTTATGATCTATTTGATTAGATGAAAGGGGAAACAACCTTCACAAAGATCAATATGCGATTAGGTTATTATCCACTTATATTTAAGGAAGGTGATATACAAAAAACCACCTTCTGGACATGGTTTAGGTACTATGAGTTTATAGTGGTGCCCTTTGGTTTGATCAATGCATTAACAAATTTCATGATTTTCATGAATGGAGTATTCCATAATACTTGGACCATTTTGTGCAGATATGATTATATGACATTCTTATCTATTCTAAGAATGAGAAGGAAAATGAGGAGCACTTACAGTTAGTGGTTTTCATGCTTGAGATAACACAATTTGTATGGCAAGTTGTCTAAGTGTTATTTCTTTAAGGAGGAGATTCTCTATCTTGAGAACATTGTTTCATGGGAAGGAATTTTAGTGGACCCTATAATGGTGAAGGCCATCATGGAGTGGCTAGTAGAAAGGAATGCTCATGAGGTATGACACTTTGTGGGTTTAGCCAAGTTCTATTGAAGGTTTGTGGAAGGGTTCTCGAATATTGAAAAACCCATCACTACTTCGCAACACAAGGAGATAAAGTATTAGTGGACCAAGGATGCAAAACCCATCACTAATTTGCATTCGTTGAGATTAAGAGATTATTAACTAGTGCAACAATCCTACGAGTGCCCAATATGGACAAGGACTATAATTTGCATAAATTCCTCAAAGAAAGGGTTGGGAATTGTGTTAATGCAAGAGGGTGAGTAATAAATTATGCATTAAGGACATTGATGACTTATGAAGAGATTTATGCCACACATGACTTAGAGTTGGAAGCCATAATGTTAACACAAAATATTTAGAGGCATTATCTTGTAGGACGCGGCTTTGTTTTCAAATACGATCACCAAAGCAAAGAGATGTAAACACTAGGAAAAGGTGATGGAGTGAATTTATGAGTGATTACGATTGAGGGAAAAGAGAATGTAGTGGCATATGTTCTAAGAAAAAGGATGAGGACCTTATCCTTATTACCCTTAAAAGATGATTTAAGGGAGAGAGTGTTAGGATAACTTCTTAATGATGGTACGTAAATATTGCATAAGTACTTTAGAGTGGGAGACTATCCTAACCCAAGTTTGAATGGTATGCATAAAATTGGAGTCACAACAATCTAAGTGACAAGACAAAAAATTACAATAGATTTCACAGATCAATTTTACTCAGAAATGATATGAAATTGTGCAATAAGGAGTTGCGATTGTATATTTGCTTATCATTAACAATAATGATACAATGTTATACAATGGCATAAAGAGCGATGCAATTTGAATCCCAGAGAGGTCATTCGAATTGATTACATGAGAGTGGCTTACTTGTTAGTTAAACACCACTCGACACATCAGTTAACTACTTAAATCAACCTTAATTGACTCTAAGTGACTCAGAGGCAATTTAGACTGAGTCTAACTGAATAGAACTCAACTGCATGCCAACATGTAGGTGAGGGTTCCAATCTGACTTCAGTTAGGCCAGTTGAACTGAACTGCACTGAACTGAGTCACCAAAAGTAGGTGGAGACACCTTTAATCACTCCAATTAACTAAAATTAACCCAAAATAGGCTAATTGATGAGGAAGGTGCCTATGCAACTCCAGTTTAACTGAAAGTTAGGTGAAACAACCTTCAGTTAACTGAATAAGGTGCATATGTCATGCATAGCGATGCATATTTTCTCCTTGATTGAAGGAGGAGGCCTAGTTACTATCCCCGATTGAAGGAGAAGACTCAGTCAGGCTTCTTTATTGAAGGAGGATGATCTAGTTGATGATGCAGTCACATATTCAAGTCAATAACTTAGGATAAGTGGTAAATTAGACCAAATAAGACAAATAATTATGTGTGGTTGTATAATGACTCCAACACCGCCCTTAAGCTAAACTCATGCGGAGGAGTAAAAAAAATAGAGAAGGCCCTGAAAACAAAGGCCATAGGTCACCCTTTACAAAAATAACTCTAAAATGCTCAAAACATTCTAAGTGAGGAAAAGAGGAAAAGACCCGGGGGAAGACCACCCCCCCCTCAAATTGAACAACAAAGAATTAATCTAAATTCACCATGGAAGTCACCCCCAATAGTGAACGAAGGTAAGTGAACTTCTTCTCAGTGAAGCTCTTGGTGAAATTTTCTACAATCTTCTCATTCGTGGAGCAGTATTACAGAACAACTGTTCTGTCATGCACAAGTTCTTTGATGTGGTGCATGTGGATCTAGATGTGTTTGGTTCTTTGTCTCTTAACTGTATTTGTCAAGATATTCATAGAATTTTGATTGTCACAAAAAATGACAGTAGATGAATTACTACCAATATCAAACTCGGACAAAATACCTTGCAGCCAAACTTCCTAGATGCATGCATTGACCGCTCCACTGTACTTTGCCTCTGCTAAAGAAAGGGCAATGACAACCTGATTTTTTCTTGACCAGAAAATAGGCCCACCACCAAACATGAAAACATAGGTGGAAGTGGACTTTCGATCTATGCTATCTCCTGGCCAATCAGAATCTGTAAATCCTACCAAGTCTAGTTCAGAATGAACAACATAGTGAATGCCATAGGATCTAGTACCCTTCACGTATTGTAGAATCCTCTTGGCTTCCCTCCAATGAATTTCATGAGGCTGCTGCATATACCTTGATATATCATTCATGGAATAACAAATTTCAGTCCTTGAATGTGTAAAGTAGAAAAGGCTTCTGATCAACTGGCGGTAGAGAGTAGAATCCACTGGTGGAGTAGTATGTCCCACTTCAAGACTGATACCTGAGAGGATTGGAAATGGTTCAGCTTTAAAAACAGCCATATTAAACTTAATTAACAGGTCTGAAGCATATTTGGATTGTGTCACCATAATCCCATCAAAATATTGATTTATTTCTATCCCGAGAAACTACCTCAGCAGGCCTAGATCATTCATCTCAAAAGATTCATGTAAAGCAGTTTTTATAAAGCTAATTGAAGAAAGGGTGTTTCTTGTGATTAAAATATCTTCAACATACAAAAATATAATCAGAAAATTACCTTTATATTTCTGCAATTACAAATTTGGATCAGACTTACATATTTCAAAATTCTGTGAGAGCAGAAAATAATCCATTTTGGCAAACCAAGATCTTGGGGCCTGTTTTAAGCCAGACAAAGATTTCTCCAGCTTAAAAGCCAATGATGGATCTGATGTGTAGCCTTCAGGATGTTTGAAGCTTCATGTTGATCTCTTCTTTCAGGTATCTATGAAGGAAAGCACTTTTTACATCCATATGGTGCACCTCCCAGTGCTTGTATGTAGAAATGGCTAAGACTAGCCGAATATAATCCATCTTTGCCATTGGTACAAAGGTCTCGATGTAGTCCACTCCTTGGACTTGGGAGAATAATTTTTCTACCAGCCATGCTTTATATTTTCAGGTTGGTCCATATGAAACAACATTTTTCTGATAGACCCATTTGCATTGAGCAAGTTTCCTCCTAGGTGGAAGGGAAACTATCTCCCATGTTGCATTTTTTTGGAGAGAGTTGAACTCTTCATTCGTTGCAGCTTTCCATCAAGGATCATTATGAGCATGATAATATGAATTAGGATCAGATCCAATAATCATGTATCACTTATCATACAGAAAATGACCAGTGCAATAAATATCAATACATGCTCTTTGAAAATCTAACCGAGTTCTCCTTGGATCAACAAGATTTCCAACATTTAACCCGACAGAAGAGAAAGTCTTTTCGGCCCATTTTGGTAGATGATTGGGATCATTTGTATATGATTCAGAAACTGATATCATACATCAGATATGAAATATCATAGCTCAAACTTTCATTTTCATCTCCAAAATATTCAGCAGAACAAGAGGGAATTTCAATAGTTTCTTCCTCTACTAGTTTCAAATCTTGGAGAGGTTCTTCGAAGGAGATACTTCTCTCTATGAGTATATTTTTGGTTCTGATATTCAAGAGTTTGTATCCCTTTGATTCCTTAGGATACCTAATGAAAATTCACTCAACACTCTGCGGTTGCAAAGACTTTCTCTTATCTAGTGGAATTTGAGCCCAAGCAGTGGACCCAAAAACTTTGAAATTGGACACATTCAGTTTGTGACCAAAGTATGATTCAAAATGTGTTTTTCCTTTCATAGATGAATGAGGAACCATGTTATGAATGTCGGCAAAAAATTCATGGCTTCATCCCAAATATTTGCATCTAATTATTTAGCTTCAAGCATACAAGTTGTCATCTATTTTAGAGCCCGGTTTTCCCTTTCCGCTACACCATTCTACTAAGGTGTGTAGGGAATAGTGTGATGAATCTTGATTCCATTTTGAGAAAAAAATTGTAGCATATATGATTTTATGTATTCACCTCTATTTTCATATTTGAGAGCTTTGATCGTTCTCCCAGTAGCATTCTCAACAGAAGCCTTAAAAGCTATGAACTTTTCAAGGACTTCATATTTTTTCTTCAGAAAATAGATCCATGTGAATCTAGATAGGTCATAGATGAAAGTGAGCACATACCTTGATCCATTCATTGAGGTTGTAGGAATCAGACCACTGATATCAGAATGGATCATCCCAAAAATACATGTATCTCAAATTTCTTTTCCCCGATCAAATTTATGCTTAGGATGATTGCCGACAATGCATCCCTTGCAGATCCCTTTGGAGGATTTGATTGTAGGAAGACCTTCCACCATGGAATTATTTTGTAGTTGCTGCAAGTATTTGAAATTTATATGTACAAACCTTTAATTCCACAGTCGTCTGACCTCATTTCCATGAGTCAGAAGGGCGGATGGCTTTGAATTAGGCAGAAAGTTAGAAAACTCATAGGTCTTAACAGTGTGATTTGCTTGCCCTACATCAATGAGTTTTTTGGATGCTATCTCTGAGATCTCAACATCATTTAGGATGAATGTAAATATATTGGGAAAACCCATGTGTGTAATTTGATACACACACAACAAGTTTGAAGCCAAAGAGGGCACATAAAGAACATTTTTGAAGCTTTCATGTTCTAGTTTGACAATACCTTTTCCCTTTGATGAGATTTGAGAGTCAACTCCCATGTGGATAGAGATGCAACTTTTGGAGTCTAGTGTTGTGAAGGAGTCTTTGCATGAAACCATATGATTTGAAGCACCAGAGTTAATGAGAAGAGCTCTATGATTCGAAACATTAACCATGAGTTTGTTATCACCAAACTTGTAGTTGCCTATGTGAGGTGGATCCAGGATGGATGGTAGAGGGACATGCAACTAAGGAGGTTGAACCAAGACTGCCTAGAATCCCAAATGGATGGTTGTCATGCCAATCGAGGCAGCCTTCACTTTATTTTATCTTAGCCCAAGACAACAAAGGGGGAGATCCAGATATATTCCTAATAGGAGAGATCCAACCTAGACGCCAAATCAGATCAAATGGACTTGATGTACGTAAGGTGTAAGGTAATGGAAACCCTAGATCTATGGATGATGTCACTAGGTGAGCCAAGGGTTTGGATCAGGGCTTTAATAATTATGAGGCTCGATCCAATTTGGGACATAGGTGACCTATAAGGTAAATACTAGATCTGGGGTTGAGGTACTAGCAACAGGTGAAGATATCCGCTGCCTTGGGAAACATGACCAATGTAGGGAGGTCGAGGACATGATTGGGGCTATCTAGTACCGATGGATAGACTCGATGAAATATATGACAGAGTCAAAGTACCCGAGTCACCAGGAAAAATCAGATTATAGGAAAAGGAGGCAAAAGAGGGGGGGCAGTGCTAGGGCTGGATATTAGTGCCTGTCAGATCCAGGAAAATGGATTCACTATCTGCCCAGTGTTGGGGGAAACTCACATGGGAAATAGCCCGATCTACAAACCCAAAAAAGGTATTTGGTCGGAAAAGTCAGATAACAAGAAAAACTAGCAGCAGCATGGCTAACGCTAGGGTTTGGGAGGTTTGTTTCTCAGATATAGGGCAACCAGGACACTTCTATCTCAGTGTTGAAGGATATTTGGTGAGAGGATGACTTGATCTACAAACCCAAGTTGGTATTTTTCTGGAAAAATAAGATCTTGAAAAAAGTCAGAAAAATGGTGAGGAGCGCTAGGGTTTGGGAAGACAGTTTCTTAGATATAGGGAAAACCAGTTACTTTCAGATCAGCATTGAGGGTGGTATGGTGAGGGGAAGACCTGATCTACAAAACCCAACAACGATTTGTCCAGAGATCAAGCGATCTAATTTTTTAGTATTTTTTTGGTTTTTTATTATTTAGGAATTTTCAGTGTAAGATGAATAAAAGCATGTGCCAATGGATTGAGATCCGGAAGAAAGGGACTAACCTGTATAACTTACCTAGAAATCCTTATAGATTCCTTGATGATGATGATCCCTACTATCCCGTTCAATTTGAGAAGCTTTAAGCGAGTTCTATGTCCAACATTTTTCCCCATAGAGTCAATGCGCCCTCTCTCCTGCACAACAAACGTCAACCATATCAAATTTTCTATGACATGAGAAAAATATAGATGCTACAGAAAAATAGCAAGAAGAATTCATAGATCGCAATGACACTAATGAAAACTCCCTGATAAAAAATGAATTCAATCCAAGTGAGTTGAGGCCCCCCTGCAAAAACGCCCAAGCTGAAGTCGCCCTCCTGTAGACAAGACAAAGATTCCCGAAAAAAAGTTATAGATCTCACAAAAATTTCCCGAATGCTAGGAAGAAAAAGACTTTCCAATCACCATCTAAGAACACTAGATGCAAAGGATATCCAAGAAATATACACAAGAATTTTTTTATTATTATCCAGATCCAAGAGCCAAAGACCCTTTACAAATGAGAAGCTCTCTCCTTTAAATAGGAATGAGAGAACCAAAATCCTAACCACTTTTCAAATTAGTGCCTACGATTAAGAGATACAAGTGTCTAATCAATGGTTGAGATGAGCTCAACATACAATACATGGATCAATATAACAATATCATATAAAAGTGGACTAAATCACCCTAGGAGAGGGGATCCCACTCAACAAGAAATAAATGAAGCACATGGTGGGTCCATGCAGTGTTAACTAAATCCCTCTGGGTGTACCCATGGCACAATAAAATAAAATAATATTTTAAATTTATGATTTTGTGCCTCCTTTAGGAAATCGTGAGCCTCCCAAAAGTTCTAGAAAATGAAAAAAATTGCCCCAAAAATAGGTGTGGGCCCAATCATGTGCTGCAACTACTAGATAAGGTTTGGAGGACATCACTCTCATCACAATGACTCATCCCATGCCATTTCCTTTCCTTAGTAGCCCAAATCGATTTCTTCAGTAGCCATTTATTCATTTTTTAATTTGCTTCGGGAAATGTGAACCTACCACAACAACCTCCTAGGGTGCCTCCTTGAATCTTTGCATTGTTATGCTGGAGGATTTGGAGCTCTTTTTGCCCACACCTTTGCCCTAGCGATCATCCCATTGTGTTGCAAAGATTGGAGGCTAATTTCTTTGGAGAAGGGAAGCAGCATAACCAAATCAAGGTTTCGTGAGGTGCCGAACTTGAAGAGAAGGTATACTTGTACTTGTTTTCAAGATTAATAAAGATGTGATGTCCTTCTTCTTCCCAAATCATTGTTCAATGTGTGATTGAATCTCTATTTATGATCATATGATGATGTTATTCAGATCATTATTTCGTGTTTATTTGATTATCATTTGTTCATATGTGGTCATGTTGGTTTGAGGAAGGTATAATTCGTTTTGCAGGTCTCTTGGAGCAAGAGGAGGATTGAAGGGCTACTTGGATAAACCTTCGTTTGGCTAAGGTATGAACCATTCTAATCTCTGAATCTTGCTTATATATTCTTGCTGAACATTATACATCCACCTTTCAACCCCAGTATGTTGATGGCCTCTTAAACCCTAGCCATAGGATACTTTCCTTTACAACAGAACTGGCGACTCCATTGGGGAGAGCCTTGTCTGTTTGGGGTTTCTTTGTCTTTATTTCAGCCTTTTGTGAAGTTTCAGGTCTTTCTTGCCACTTAGGAACACCTTCTAAGGCTGATAGCACACTTCCCCTGCCTTCCTAAGGCAGTTTTTGACCTTTTTTGGGAGTTTTTCCACCCATACGTGACTTGCAGACTGAACAGTCGTGTGTCTGGTTTGGTACACGCGACTTTCTATACTGTTGACCCACGTATGATACGTGACTTTTCAGTGGTACAACCCGCATGTGCTTGTACATGCGACTTGCTTTATTGTCAACCCGCGTATGACATGCGACCTGTCAGTAGTACAACCTGCGTGTGCCCCTAAAATAGTGTTTTTCCTCATTTTTGTGGTTCTTTCTACTGTTGTGGGCTGTTTGGTAGGTCTTTTGGTGTCCTTTGTAGGTGCATGATTCTAGGGAGTTAGTTCCATCCCTTTTGGTTGTTCTTTATCTATGTGGTAAGCCTTTTTATAGCAATAGGGTTTTCTCTTTGCTCTTTCCCCCACCTCCTTTTCTTGGTATGATTTTTGGCTTATGTTTCTGGTCAGCCTATGTTAGTGATCTTTGTCTGAGTTCAGAAGCTTGTTGGTGTTGGTTTCCTTCTTGTTTTGTTGGTTAACTTCACCATGCCAAAATAGTTGACTTGTCTCTTATGCAAGCCTTCCTTCCAAGTAGGGTTTATACTGACTTTAGGGCATTCTAGAGTTTGTTCGGTGGTTGTATAGCGGAGTTCCTTTTGCTTTGTTCTTGTCATCTGCATGCTTTTAGTTTGTAGGTAGTTTTTCTTTTGCATTTATAAAAGAAAAATAAAAAGAACATATACTTGTTTTTGCTGCTTTCCCCCGCACCTCCTTCTTTGGCTTGACCTTGTTGGACAAGGTACTGAGTAACCTCTATTTTTAGGTTTAGATTGATACTTGGGACTTCTTGACCTTTGTTTATGTCAGTCTTATTGCTCAGTCTCTTCATTCCAAAGTTGTTGGCTTGTTCACCTTTGTGAGCCTTCCTTTCAAGAGAGGTTTATATTCAACTTTAGGGAAACCTAGGGTTTGTTTGTGGGGTGTAGAGTAGTTGTCTATTTGCTTTTCTTATTGTACTTGCTTGCATTTAGGCTGTTTTTTTTCTTTTGCATTTATAAAAGAAAAAAGAAAAAAAAAACACATGTTTGCTTTATATGCATGTAGATTAGTTTTTTAGTCTAGATTGCATGGCATATCATTGTTTTTGAAAAAATAAAAATAAAAATAAATTGTTCTTTTGTGGCTTTCAAGTTTCTATTTGAAAAATAAAGAGGATAGTTTTCGCTTTTTGCATTTCATTTCTCTTTGCTTAGTCATTTTGTTCCAACTTTGAGTCAAAACACCACATAAGTTTCACGCCATTTACCCTTTGATTAAAAACAACCCTTAAAATAAACGATATATTTTTAAAAATTATTAGTAAGTTTTATTTTATAGGGTCATACACCAACTAGCTTAGGCTAGACTTGTGGATTAGGGAGTTTCAACTCTCCACAAGTGTTAAAAATTCAGATGTAGTTGGCCAATCACTAGGTAAATCCTTTTGTATGTTGATTGTATATGGGAAGGTCCTCTCAAACAGGAGTTAAGCACGAGGCCGCGTGGAGGCTTGGACTGAGGAGATAACCCTCCGATTCCTTGTCAAAGCGTAGACCAAGGTTTTTGCACATCTGGGGATTCTGTCTTAGACAGGGTTTCGGGCTTTACTACCCTGCCCATGCGTACGAACCAGGCTTGCGACTGTCCCCCCAGGATGTCAATATAGTTAAGGTAGCCTTTAGTCTCTTTGACATCTAGGATTCATATACAGGTACACTAGAAGGCTATTTCTGGTTGACCTTGGATGGGCTTGGAAGGTAACCCCGGTAGAAGGTGTGGGAGGGCGGTGGGTGATTCCTCCGCTTGTGCCTAAGAACATCTACAGGGACGCCAAGTAACTGTCTCTTAGCTTTCTTTTGGAAAGCGTATCTTACACCTATTTGTCTGTTTGGATTTAGGAATTTTTAGTGAGTGCTGTGTGGTTTGTCTGTACTTAGTGTGCCTTTAGGTGTGTGTTTTGTAATTTTGGTTGCCTATCAACCTCATATTTTGTCTCCTAGTTTGAAACTATGGCTAACACCCCTTTTAACACCAACCAAGAGATCCCCATGATGGGAAATCCTTGTACTATTCCTCTCACGGGGAATGTTGGTGTTCCCTTGATGGTCACCCTGAATCTACCTGGATTCACCCTAGGGCTACCAGTGTGGCTGTTTTCCACTCCAACTATCCTGAATGCTCCTGATGCTTATCAAGTAAGCTCCTTATATCAAGGGCATCAAAACACTACTTCCCCTTCATTTGTAGTTGATTCTCCTCCTCCTTCTACCTCATGTGGTGAAAGTACTAATACTAGTAACCGACAGTCTAAAAGGAGTAAAAGAAGGAGGAATAGGAAGAAGGCACATAAGCAAGGGGGCACCCGTTCAACCTTTGCAAGTCAAGTTGAACCTCACCACCCAGCCTCTGCAGTTCATGCTGGGGGAAGCTATCCAACCTCTGTAGGCCATGTTGGATCTAAGCACTTGACCTCTGCAAGTCAAGTTGATCTTCACCATCCAGCCTTTGTTGATCATGCTGATGGGATCCTTCCAACCTTTCCAGGTCATGTTGGATCCAGTCACTCAGCCTCTGTAGTTCATGCTGAGGACACCTGTTCAACCTCTAGTTTTCAAGTTGAACCTCCCCATCCAACCTCTGCAAGTCATGTTGGATCCATCCACCCAACCTCTGAAGTTCATGTTGGGGGCACACACTCAACTGCTGCAAAGCATGTTGATCCTAACCACTCAGCCTCTGTTGTTCATGTTGGTGGTGCTCGTCCAACCTCTGCAAGTCATGTTGGACCCAGTCTCTTACCCTCTGCAAGTCATGCTAGGGGCAGTCTCTCAACCTATGCAAGTCATTCTGGGGGCAATCTCTCAGCCTCTGTGGTTCATGCTGAAGACAATCCGTCAGCCACTGCGAGTAATGTTGACACTGTTGAAAGGACTAACCATTCAAAACACAAGCCCAAGTTTCCTTGTAAGCTTTGTGAGGGATACCACCTTACTTATAAATTCCCTTCTATCACGGAGGTGCGAAGAGTCTGGTTTCATGGTCATCCCATTTTTGAACATCCTGAAGTCTCTCAACAACCAGCCTCTCTTAGTCAGGTTGGACCCAGTCACCCGGCCTCCGGTGTTCATGCTGGGGGCAAAATATCAACCTCTGTAGGTCATGTTGAGAGAAAACAGTCAGCCACTACTAGTCATGTTGACACCGTTGAGAAAACTAGTCGTTTGAAGTGCAAACTTAAGTTCCCTTGTAAGATATGCGAGGGAGATCATCTTACTCACCAGTGCCCTGCTATCGTAGAGGTACGGAGAGTGTGGTCCAAGACTCAAGAATTTCCTTCTCCTGAACAACCTATAGTTTCTCAACAACCTACTCAACCTTTGCTTGATCAAGTGGTCAAACCAATCTTAGATTTGGTGAATCCCACTCTTCTTTTGGAGAGTGATATTGATGTGATTGAACCAATGTCATCTTTGGTCAATCCCACTCTCCCTTCAGAGAGTGACTTTAATGAAGCGGTTGAATTGAATTCAGTATCGATCAATCCCACTCTTCCTTTAGAGAGTGAAGTGTCTACTAGTCACATTTTCTTCACTGCCAGTTCAAAACTTACTGAACAAGGGGGCACTGAACTCGCTTCGGATCAACCCCCACCAAGCTCTCGGATTGCTTCCTTTGATTAGGATAGCCTAGTTGAGCTGCGCCTTCCTTCTGATGCACCTTTCCAGATAAAGGTCAAAGTTGAATCATACACGATTGCTCATTGTATTGTTGATGAAGGAGCCTCAGTTAGTATTTTGTCTGCTCGTGCTTGGCGAGGCATGGGATCTCCCAGCCTTGTGTTGACTGCTAGTTAGTTACTGGCGTTTGATAGAAGAACTTGTATAGCCTTGGGAATTCTTGCTCAAACACCTGTTACTTTGGGTGGGAAGACCGTCTTAGTTTACTTCATGGTGATAGAAGACCCCTTGGACTTAAATATGCTCCTTGGATGTGATTATGTCTATGCCATGCAAACTGTGGTGTCAACATTCTTTCATGTGATGTACTTTAATCATGGCGAAGAAATTGTCACTATCGATCAGTTGGATTTTCTTGATTTATCTCCTGACCCAACTAGAGATCAGGTCTTTCCTTTATTGATTCCTAGTGTTTCTATAGACACCACCCCGCCACAGGTGAGCTATGTGGCCTCATGTCCTTTGCGTTCAATTTCTACTGAGAAGCAGCCTCTGTTTTCATGCTTACCTTCTCGGGACTTGGTCCCAGCAGTTGACCGGGTGAGTCATCCTGTACAGGTTGTGGAGCCTTCTCTCCACTCTGTCGATCCATTTGAAATTTTAGACATGTGTCCTATGTCAGATGATCTCCTTCCTTCGGATGAAGTCTTCCTAGAGTCTTTGATACAGTCTGATCTTCTCTTGGATGTTGGTTCAGTTGTGACTAAGTCTAACCCTGATTTTCCTAGTAAGCATGACCTTTCTTCTTATGTTGGTCTTGTTGAGTCTTTTGACTCTTCCTTTGAATAGCAAGTCAGTGATCCTGATGAGTTTGATTTTTCTTTTGAAGTTTTCAACTCCTGTGATACTGAGTTTGCTCTTGCAGACTCTATCTCTCCTGTTGATTTTTGCTCTCCTTCTAAGGTTGATCTTACTGATTGTAAACCCTCGAGACTTGGTGCTATAGAATCTTCTTTGGTTGATTCTGCCTTGACTTTCCCTTTTGTAGAAGATAGCAAAGTCGCATGTGTTTCTGCCAAAGTGACCCGCATCGGATCGTTTCTTCTGAATATGATCTTGATGTTGTTGTTTCTTGGAGATAGGATTTTTAGTTGGATTCACAACTGTTTACTGGCCTTGCCTTGTTGTTCAAGTTGTAACTGCATTTGCATGTGCCCTGCTCGTGCTTATGAGCCTGATGCCAGCTTTCACACTTTTAGCTCGTTGTATAAGCCCTCATCTTTGTTCTCATCGTTGCTAAGCCTTGTATCATTTTGCCTTTGCAACTTGACACCTTTTACCCTGAGGAGACGTTCCCTGAGTGTCCTTATCTTGCTCACTTTCCTTGCATTATGCATAGGTTTGTTCCTTGCGCTTGGAACTAGTTTCACCTGCCTATGACACTCGTCTCCTCGCATTTAGAGCATTCTTTTTGCTCTCCTTCGAGCTCGTTAAAAACAATAAGGAGGCCGCGAGTTGAATTTTTCGGACTCGTTAAAACTTCATGGGAAAGATATTGAGTTTCTTTAGGCCTAGGTCTGACTCCTCAAAATAGACTTGACTGTCGAGTAAACTTGTCCGTTTAGGCTCGTTAAGAATATGTGAATGGGAATCCACATTGGTGGTAGGTTATCACTTTCTCGGACCATGTGGAATAGTACGAGAAAGGAACACTCTCTTTTCTTCGGAATTGAGAAGAGTATTCTCAGGCATAGGTTTATCGCTTTTCCGGACTTGAGGGACTAAATTTACGAAAAAGGAACCCCCGGTATGAGCTTAGTTTTCTCTTTTTCGTGTTTTGGACCAAAACATGAAAAAGATTCTGAGTGTACTTGATGTCTTTGTCATGCTCATTAAACCTTAAAGAACAAAACATCGAGTTTATTGTTGTAAGCCCCATTTCTCGTAATCAAATGGATCTTTCCGAGTGATCTTGCCTTCCTTCACACTCGTAAAACTCAGGCTATATGTTGCTTTTGAAGGAGCGTTGGGTAGGTGGTAATTTAACCTTTTTTCAGACCTTCTTGACTAAATACGAAAAAGGTACGCCTTACTTCTTCGGAATCTAAGAGAGTTATTCTATGGTTTGTTTTATACTTTTCCAGCCTTAGGAGACTAAATTGTACGAAAAAGGACCCCCCTGGAGTCTTCTTTGGAGTTTTCAGATTCTCTAAACTATGAAAACACCGTCGAGCATGTACTAGTTTCGGCTCGTAAAATCCACGAATCAGTGCTTTATCACTCATTCTTATTTCTTTTCTTCAAGCTTGCCAGAAATGAAGATGGTCCCGAGTTTGCTTTCTTGGACTCATTAAACCTTTACAAGAAAGAGGGGAAGGGAAGTTCATTCACATGTTTTTTATATCATGGCAGCAAGTTTTGTTTCCTTGAACAAAGCACCAGTTTTGAGTCTATCAACAGTTGGGTCCTAGTATTTTGACCTTATCCTGATTCAGAGTTTCTTACTCCTCCAGTTGGTCTCTTTTCCAATTATATGGGGAATCTGTCAATGTCTCCTACATTGCAGATTTGTATCGTTGGTCCTTTTGTGTCAAAAGCTGCCTAAGTCACCTTTGTGTCGTGCTCACTATTCAAGGATTAAACCTTTTTCAGCCATTCTGTAGTTTCCTTTACCTTTTGTGTCAGCCATTCCTTGGTATCAGTTCATTACATCATGTCTTCGACGTTCCTTGTCGTGAAATTCAGTACCAGTTCCAGATCCAATTAGTCTTTGGCTTACCTCGTGTTGGATGATGAAGGATTCCTTAATGCCTTCCTTCCAACGGATCTCTTCCTATCGACTACAACACCTCTTGCTCTGGGAATGAGATTTAGAGTTTTATGACAGTACCTTGGGGATTGTAATCATCAGTGGCAATTTCCCTCGCTATTGGGTAGTGGGAATACCTTAATGTCTCCTACTCAATGGATTCTTCAAGTGTTCGACTTCAAGTCCGTGTATTCACACTTGTTAGAATGTACTAGGTACCTTGGGGACCATTTTCATTAATGGTGGTTTCCCTCGCGTTTGTTAACAGTTCTCATTATTGACTGGTAATCAAACGGTTTCCTCCATGTTCAACTTCAGCTCTTTTATTTGCATGGTTAGGATTAGTACCTTTTGGGCGGTTTGGATTGAAGACCTTGGGCTAACAGTAGCATTATCATTTTGCTATTGCTCGAGTTGCGCAAGACCTTTATATATTTTATATGACATTTTGCTGAAACATAGATCCACCTTGTATTTTTGTGGCTATGATCGATTGTTGAGTATGGATCCACCTTGTTCATTTGTGGCCATGACTCCTTTAGATTTGATATGGTGCATTTTTGTATATTGAGCGACCATAATAGTTTCATCAGTTATACATATGTTGGATCCACCTATATATTTATGGCGATGTTTTGTATATGGACTTGTATGTCCCAGTGATCAGTTTTTTCTGACATTTATCTCTCTTTCAGGTACCTTTGTTTGAGCCTTTTGATCTTGGATTCTCTGCTCTCTTCATACTCACCTGTTTCCTTTATAATGTATTTCGGCTATCGTATTCCCCTATAACCTCATACATTAGGGGGCATCTGTTATAGCTCAAAATGACACGTCTCTTCCTATGACCACTTTCCTATGTTTTCGTCGCATGTCGACACTTCCATGACGACACTTCATGAAAAGTCACTAAAAAAACACCTAACTTGGAGGACCCATATCTAGAGTTTTGTAACTCTGTTTGACCTCATCTCTACACCATTGGAAACATATTTCTGTTAGCTAAAACTTTCTGGAAGACAACAATGTCGGAAAATGCCCAGAAATACCCTAAAAATGAGTTTTTTTTGTGTGTACATGACTTTCCTTGAGGAAAACCCGGGTACGTACGCGACTTGCTCTATATAATACCCGTGTACGTACACGAGTTTCTATATATAATAGTCATGTACACCTTATGTACATGAATTTCCGTATTGGCAACCCGCGTATGCCTCCTTGTGTATGCGACTGTTGTTTATGCAACCCGCGTACGCCTCTTAAAAATGTCAAAAAACACGTCTTTTGAAATTTGGGTAGTTTGGGTAGTTATGCAATTGACTCCCTTAGTTGTAACTACTTTGTCTTTGCCCCTAACTCTTCCTTAAGCATATAAATAGAGGTAGGGAGGTCCATGAGGGGGGACTTGAATCTTTGCATTGTTATGCTGGAGGATTTGGAGCTCTTTTTGCCCACACCTTTGCCCTGGCGATCATCCCCTTGTGTTGCAGAGCTTGGAGGCTGAGTTCTTTGGAGAAGAGAAGCAACAGAACCAGATCAAGGTTTCGTGAGGTGCCAAACTTGAAGAGAAGGTAT
>LPNX010357557.1:417231-440041 GCA_001517045.1 Pseudotsuga menziesii
TCTTGGATCAAGAGGAGGATTGAAGGGTTGCTTGGATCAACCTTCGTTTGGATAAGGTATAAATCATTCCAATCTCTGAATCTTGCTTATATATACTTGCTGAACATTATACATCCACCTTTCAACCCCAGTATGTTGTTCGCCTCTTAAACCCTAGCCATAGGATGATTTCCTTTACAACGCCAATGTGCACGAGGAATATGCTATGGGGGAAAATGTCTGAATTCGAAATGATGAGATAGATTCTAATGGGAGAAGGTTTCAAGATACTCCCCCAGAATTTGCAGCCACCATGAGAAGCCTCAGGGTGGAGATACAGAGCTACAGGGCAGACAACAAAAGACTGAATAAGGCTCAAGAGGAGCAGAATCAACTGAACACAGCCATATTGCATAGTTTGACAAACATTCAGAGAAGGATGCACTTTGGGGACCAGATAGTAAATCCAGAAGGAAGTAAGAACACTGCTAAAAGAAGAAAGCGATCACCTAGTGGGTCGTCTGACTCTGAAAAATCCAATGATGGTTCAAGATTTTCCTCTCATGAGAATAAAAGGAAGAGATCTCCTAGTGGGCCGTCTGCATCTGAAATATCCACTGAAGATTCAGGCTCTTCATCTCACAGGGGTAGGAGGAAGAGGTGTTACCAAAGCTGTTCATGAGATGAATTCAGGAAGGAAAAGCCGCCTACCTTCAATGGTGAGGTAAATACTAGCCAAGAAGTTGAAGCTTGGCTTCCGGGAATAAGAAAATATTTCCAAGTCCAAGATTATTATGGAAATATGAAAGCTCGAGTAGCCATTTTCAATCTGACAAGAATAGCATCCAAATTTGGTGGGATCACTTCAGGCAAGTAAAGAAGATAAATGAAAGGAAGATTGTCTGGAAACAGTTCCAGAAATATTTCAAGCAGAAGTACCTCTCTGACCAGTACTATGATGATAAAATCAAAGAATTCCATGAGCTAAGATTGGGACAACAAACCATGGAGGAATATGTAAACAAGTTCTTGGAACCGCTGAGGTATGTCGGGTATATTAAAGATGAGAAGGTAAAAATCTAGTGCTTTATGAGTGGACTGCCTCAATCCTACAAAGACCGAATTGAGTTCTACGAACCCAGAAATATGGAAGAGGTGATAATAAAAGCTAAGTACTGCTACGAGCAAAGCAAGAGAAAACCTGACTACCAAAAGGCGTGGAAGAGTAATATGAATGAGAAGTATGATCAGAGGAAGAGACTCTTTCAAACCTCCTAACTTCCAGAATCAGCAGAAGCAGCCATTCCAAGATAAGAAGCAGCTAGCCAGAGTAGTGGCAGAAAAACCAAGAGAACTGCAGCAGAACAAATAACCTCTCCAGTGTTGGAAATGAGGAGGACCCCATCTCTGTAGGTTCTGTCCACTGTAGAATGATAATGCAAGGCCATCATACAATATTCAAGAGGTAGAAACAATGGTAGAAGTAGCAAGGGTCGTACCTATAATTTATGCATCCCTGGAAGACCGCCAGGTAGATCACCAGTCAACAGTGGTTGAAGTTGTAGGTAATATTGTTAAGCAATCTATTTCTATTTTGATTGACCTTGGTTCTACTCACAATTATATTGCTCCTAGAGTAGTGGAGGTTTGTGCTCTTAGGAAAGCAAAGCATAGAAATTCATGGTTAGTTCAGCTATCCACTGGAACTAAGAGAAACACTAATGAAGTGGTGGAGAAATGTCCATTGGTGATAAATGCATTAAAGGAAATTTCAACTCAAAATGGGCCTTTTAACTTTAACTCAAATTCCATGTCATCATGTGTTAGCCAATGAAATTGCATTAAATTTGAAATACCGTATAGGTCTTAAACACTTTTTTAATATAAATTTGAGGATAGGTATCACAAAAAAAACTACTTTTTTTGTTTGTATTTTTGACATATCTCCCCTTGTTTTTACTCAAATTTCGATCGGGAAAGCTCGTTGGATGGGGAATTAAATTTCGCATCCAACGAGTACCCGCTCGACATTATTTTGACGGACCCCGCTACCCCAAAAACAAGAAATACCTAAAAAAATGTGATGATGATGTCATCATCACGTTTTTTCAGGTATTTCTTATTTTTGGGGTAGTGGGGTCCATCAAAAGTATACCGAGTGGGTACTCGTTGGATGCAGAATTTAATGCCGCATCCAACGAGCTCTCTCAATCAAAATTTGAGTAAAAATACGGGGAGATATGTCGAAAATAAAAACAAAAAGTTTTTTTTTTCTTTTCTTCCTCCAAAATTAATAAATATTATTTTATTATTTTAACTATTATTTTATTAATGTTTTTTGGGAGGCCCATTTTGAGTTGAAATTTTCTCTAATGGACTGAGCACTTGCATAGATCTGAATGTTCTACCACTCGGTTCCTATGATGTTCTCATTGGAATGGATTGGTTGGAAGCTCACAGGGTGAAGCTTGACTGTTATAACAATAATTTTGAATGTATGGATGAAGAAGGGAACCCAGTAGTTGTAAAAGGCATACCAAAGGTAATTTCTGTAAGGTAGATTTCAACGATGCAATTGAAGAATTCTTGTAGAAAAGGTTGTTAGTTGTATGCAGCCCATATTGAGGAGGCAATAGAGAATGAAACTCTCAAGTTGGAAGAATATCATGTGTTGCAAGAATTCAAAGATGTTTTTCTTGATGAGATTTCAGGGCTTCCTCCAAAGAGAGATATTGATTTCACGATTGAGCTTGTGCCAGGAGCAACACCAGTGTCCAAATCACCTTACAGAATGAGTACACCAGAAATGTTAGAGTTGAAGATGTAGCTGCAAGAATTGTTGGAGAAAAAGTATATCAGGTCGAGTGTGTCTCCTTGGGGACCACCAATTCTGTTTGTAAAGAAGAAAGATGGCACACTCAGATTGTGTATTGATTACAGGCAGCTGAACAAAGTCATGATGAAGAAAAAATATCCCTTGCCGAGAATTGATGACATCTTTGATCAAATGAAAGGAGAAAAGGTATTTTCCAAGATTGACTTGAGGTATGGTTACCATTAGGTGAGAATCAAGGACGAAGACATTCATAAGACAACCTTCAGAACAAGATATGGACATTATGAGTTTGTAGTGGTACCATTTGGTTTCACAAATGCACTAGCAACATTTATGTGCCTTATGAATAATGTATTCAACAAGTATTTAGACAATTTTTTTCTTGTTTTCCTTGATGACATTCTTGTTTATTCTAAGAATGAAGAAGAGCATGAAGAACATTTAAGACTAACATTACAATTTCTTAGAGAACATCAGCTGTATGCAAAGCTAAGCAGGTGTGGCTTCTATAAATATAGAATTCAGTACTTGGGTCACATTATTTCAGAAGAGGGTATATCCATGGACCCTGACAAGATTGAAGCTATCAAGAATTGTCTCACTCCAAATAATGTGACAAAGGTAAGATATTTTATGGGGCTTGCAGGGTACTACATGAGACTCATTGAAGGATTCTCCAAGGTTGCACATGCTATCACTTCTTTGCAAAGGAAGGGGATAAAGTTTGAATGGACCTCAAAGTGTGAATAAAGTTTCCAGTGGTTAAAGTATCTTCTCACCAGTGCACCGGTCTTAAAAGTTGCAGACCCAGAGAAAGATTTTGTGGTATGTACGGATGCATGCGGTCAAGGAATTGGAGGAGTTATTATGCAAGACAACCACATGATATGTTATGAATCCAGGAAGCTGAAGGAGCATGAGAGGAATTATTCCACTCATAATATGGAACTTGCATACATAGTACATGCTCTCAAGATGTGGAAGCATTACTTGATGGGAATAAAATTTGAGTTAAGGACATACCACTGTGGTCTGAAATATTTGTTTGATCAACCTACTCTAAACTCTAGGAAAGCTAGATGGATGGAATTTTTATGTGAGTTTGATTTTGAAATAAAACACATAAAAGGTAAGGAGAATAAGGTAGCTGATGCACTTAGCAGGAAAGTACAAGAAATGCATGTGGTATCTATTAGCATTTTCCAGTCATATTTGAGACAGTAGATTATTAACCGTAATGTTGAAGATGAAATGTATGTGCAGGTAAAGGATAAATTGTAGCAGCAAATCCTTGAAAAGAAGTATGAAGGTTATAAGTTAGAAGAGGATGGACTTCTTACTTATAAGAACATAATGTATATTCCAAATGTTGCAGATTTGAGGAGGGTTGTTATGGATGAAATCCATCAAACTCCATATTTTGGTCACCTAGGATATCAGAAGACGATTGCTACAGCAAGAAAGCAATACTTTTGGCCAGGCATGAAGAAGGACATGGCTGTATATATTTTTGAGATGCATGAAGTGTCAGCAAGTGAAGGTTGAACATCAACACCCGGCAGGTTTGTTGCAACCTTTGTCAGTTCTAGAATGGAAATGGGAAGTGATTTCCATGGACTTTATTACAGGATTTCCAATGACTTGGAGACAACATGATTCCATCATGGTTGTGGTGGACAAGTTGACGAAGGTAGCGCATTTTATACCAGTAAAGTCCACGCATAAGACTGATGATATTGCCAAGATTTTCATGACAGAAAATTTTAAATTGCATGGATTTCCTAAGGCAACAGTCTCTGACAGAGATGTTAAGTTCACTTCTAAATTTTGGAAAGGATTGTTTGCAGACTTGGGAACAAAGTTAGATTTCAGCACTGCCTACCATCCTCAGATCGATGGACAGACTGAGATAGTTAACCAAGTGATGGAAGACATGCTTCGCATGTATGTGATGGACAAACTATCCAAGTGGGAAGACTATTTACACTTGGTAGAATTTGCTTATAATAATGGACTACAAGCATCCTTGGGGATGAGTCCATATGAAGCTTTGTATGGCAGGAGGTTCAGAACACCAGTAACTTGGGATAACCCAGTGAACAGAGTGGTGATCGGTCCAGAATTGCTCAAGGAGATGGAGCAAGAAGTTATAAAAATACAACAGAATCTAAAGGCAACCCAGGATAGACATAAAATCTATGCAGATAAGCATAGGATGAAAAACGAGTTCAGTATTGGGGAGCATGTTTACCTCAGGGTGAATGCAAAGAAAAGTTCCTTGAATCTTGGGAGTTGTGACAAGCTATCTCCTAGATACCGTGGGCCGTTTGAAGTGCTTGAAAGAATAGGACCAGTTGCATATAGAATTGCATTTCTTGCTAGTACTAGGGCTCATAATTTTTTTCATGTTTCTTTTCTTAAAAGATATGTACATGATGCTAACCATGTATAAAATTGGGATGTGATTCAGGTGGAACCAGAGGGAGAGTTCCAAATCGAGCCAAAGTGCATCCTCGCCAGGAAGGTCACAATGCTCTAGAACTGAGCAATAGGACAGGTAAAGGTGCAATGGGAGCACTACAGTCCTGAAGAAGCTACGTGGGAGTTGGGGGATGGCATGCGAATGGCACATCTATTTTTGTTTAATTCTGTGGATTGCTGAGGGAAGTACCATCAAATCATTTTTGTTCAATTTTGTAAAGCACCGAGGACAATGCTGTTGAAGGGGGAGGGGAATGTAACACCCTGGTTTTGACCCCGTTTGCATTTAAATAATATGATGTAAATAATCATGGTGTGAAGCTCAAGGAAAAATCCCCACCATCGATTTAGCTTTATTGTTTCGGCTATTAAGATTTAGGCCGATGGTGTTCTTATGCTAGTGAACGTTATAAGTTTAGACATCATGTTAATTTGCAATTTTTTTAATTAAAATCCTACAACCAGCTATGTCAATGCAACAAGATGAGATGGGGGCATGATTTTTCCTAAGGATAATGGGGGATTGGAAAAGTGGGAAGAAATTCGAAATGGGTAGAGCACCATTTCTGGAAAAACATTTTTAAATTTTCTTGGGTAAGAAAACACCAAGAAAATGCCTGCCTTTCCCTCATGCAGTAGCGTTTCACCTTACCCTCATGATTTGGACTGTGTGGAACGCTTTGGAAAGGGGATTCGGGCATTCACGCAACAAGCAAGCAAAACCGCTCCGAGTCTTGATCCTTCACGAATTTTCCTGTTCTGTGATTTTTTTCCTTTTTATGATTTTCTTGTCTGTTAGTCATTTCCAAAATGTGAATGCCCATAATACGATTTATGGTTTTGAATTGAATGACCAACAAAGGATTTCATTTTTGGTAATTGCAGTAGTTGGTCTAGCTCATGCAATGCTCAAAAATTCATAATTACGGTGTGTGTGTGTATTCCTTGGCTTCTATTACGTTTTGTTAATCCTAGAACCAAGATTGCTGTGTGTACATCCTCGTTTGACATCTGAACTAATCTGGGGAATGAGAATGGATTTTGGACTTGCTTGATAAACCTAGTGTGTGAAGGAACCTCACAGACCAATATAGAGGAATGGTTTTCTTCTTTGCATACCCTAAATAACACTAGAACGGAAGGCATGGCACGAGGGACTGTGTAGTAGAGAAGGGGATTCTTCCTTGTGTTGGGTGTGCAAATGTTTAGAAGCCAGGCTAGATCCGGTGTAGGTGTCCATAGCTCTGGGATTGAGCTCACTAGATTAGCAGTCAGTCTTTCCACCTCCTTAGAAGTCTGATAAACCAAAATGGAAGGATGGCTTATATGGTAGCCTGATAAACCCATCTACTGGCTTGGCTGTGACTTGTATAAAATTTGGCTATGTGTAAATCACTATGTGTGTAATCCTGATAAACCCAACTATGTTGGCTTGCCTGAGTTTTATTGTATCCTTGGCTATGGGAAAGCATGCCTAGCTCGGGGGTGGCAGTGTTGCTGAGAGATTGATGAGCACACTTGCATATGGTTGGGTGGAACGTTGCAGCGACGTAGCTAGTTGCGGGACAAGCTTCTGATAAACATAAGTATTTCTTGTGTTTCAATCCCTGCAACTGTACTTGTTTATAAATGGATATGAATATGATGAATGCTTGAATGGAATGTGTTATGTTTCAGCTATATATTTCATGAATGATGCATATATGTGTGTAATTACTTCAATGAATTTTATAAGTTGTTATGAAGTTAGATCAGCCGGATTGGTGATGTCATGGATGTCGGAAATCAGTTTTAGACTTAGAAATTTTCATTAGCAGATTGAAATTCCAGGGATTTAACCTTTCCACAACTTGCGAGAGGTGGGATGCGGAAAAGTTGTTTGGAAATTTCGATCTCCGAATTTTTCCTTACGCATTTTCCTTTCTGTAACTTGCAAGATGCAGGATGCGAGATGCGGAATGTAGAAAAGTCGTTTTGCGAAATCCACTTTCCGCAATTTCCTTTTCGCACTTACAGAATGCAGTATGCAGAAAATTTATTTGGAAATTTCGATCTCTGCAATTTCCTTTCTGCAATTTCCCTTCCGTAATTTGCGGGATGCGGGATGTGGAAATGACTTACGGTAAATTTTGATTTCCGCAACTTTGATCTCTGCAACGACCATTCCGCATGCGGGATGCGGGATGCGGGGTGTGACTCTGAAATTTTGATATGTTTTCGATTCCGCAAGTGAAGCTCTCCGCTACGTTGATTTTCTGTGGGATGATTCTCCACCATTCAATATTTCTATGATTTGGGAAAGATAAAGAGTTATACATAGTCTGGATCAGAATGTTAGCAGGGGAAATTCCTGCTTGTGTAGATCTTTAAAAAAAAAAGAGAATCGAGAATCATCATACGCATGCAGAATCAGAGAAAAGAGTTGGGTCACGTTCTCTCCTCCGGGGCAGGAGGGGACACTACAGGAGTGAGAATATTGCTTCAAGAGAAGGCCATTATGCAGTTGTAGCGAATCCAATGGAAGTGCTTAGAGATACCTGCAATCACACAAAATAAACAAAATAAGGTCGAACAACCTACAATTTTGGAGTTTTTTTTACACCTAACTTAGTTAATAAAGCAAGTTTTATCAACAAGGTTAGGATTCCAAGCATTATGTGGTAAACTCTCTGCTTCTGGTACAATGCTGGAATGTTTTTGAGCAATTTTGCTCAAATCATAGATCCAATAAGAAACCTGTAGAGGAATTGACTTGTCCTGCCATGCCTCTGATACCATATAAAATTGAAGTCACAAAAATCTAAGAAACAAGACTGAAACTTACAATAGATTTCACAGATCAATTTTTCTCAGAAATGACATGAAATAGTACAATAAGGAGTTGTAGCTGTATATTTGCTTATCACTAACATAAGTAATGATATGATGTCATACAATGGAATAAAGAGCAATGCAATTCGAATCCCAGAGAGGTCATTCGAATGGATTATAGGAGAGTGGCTTACTTATCGGTTAAACACCACTTGACACATTCGTTAACCACTTAACTCAACCTTAATTGACTCTAACTGACTCGGAGGCAGTTGAGACTGAGTCTAATTGAATAGAACTCAACTGGATGCCAACAAGTAGGTGAGGGCGCCAATCTGACTTCAGTTAGGCTAGTTGAACTGAACTGCACTGAATTGAGTCACCAAAAGTAGGTAGAGGCGCATTTAATCATGCTAGTTAACTGAAATTAACCCAAAATAGGATAATTGATGAGGAAGGCACCTATGTAGCTCTAGTTTAACTGAAAGGTAGGTGAAACAACCTTCAATTAATTGAATGAGGCACATATGTCATGCAAATCAACCCAGATTTGCTCCTTGATTGAAGGAGGAGGCTCAATTAGTCTCCCTGACTGAAGGAGAAGACTTTGTTAGGCTCCCTGATTGAGGTAGGATGATCTAGTTGATGATGCAGTCACATATTCTAGTCAATAACTTAGGATAAGTGGTAAATTAGGTCAAATAAGCCAAATAATGATGTGTTGTTAGATAATGACTCCAACAGTATGAACTGGAGGAAAATGGATTAGTGCAATTTTGAGGGAGGATTTTTATCTTAGAAGAAGGGGATTTTAGAAGTACTATCTTCAAGAAAGCCCACATAGCACTTTATTTTGCACATTCTGGTGTGAAGTGTTGAAATATTGTAACTTCAAGGAATATACTAAATGTATTTTACTGATGTAACCCATGGGATATGTCTTATAATTCCTTTGTCGAGATGTTACTATTGTATATAGTCATCATAGAGTCATTAGGTATAACCTCCATTGTAAGTCGGTTCAATAGTACCCTCTTGAATATAGTATAATATTTTTTTGTGTCTTTCTAAGTGAAGTCATCCCAGTAAGTTTGTTGGGGCCGACTTGTTAGGGTAAAAGTCAAGTGACAGAAAGAGTATAAATAGAGGACTTGTGTTCCTCATTTAAACACACACACTCACTTGTGTATAGCGCATAGGAGAGAGAGAGGGACATATCTGCAAGGAGGAAGAGCACCGGTTGGGGTTTTATATTTGTACTCTTGATACATATATATAGAGGAAATTTTGCTGGTTTTTCTTCCCCTTGAGGGTTTCCCAGGATAAATCTGTGTCTATCTTGTGATTGTGTTTTTTTCAGTGATCATGTATATACTATTGTTGTGAAATTGAATTGAATACTAATGATATCTAGTTGAGCATATGAAATATTAACATGAAGAATATATATGCATACATGAAACATGATGTCGTGCAATTTGTTGCAAAGTGCCTTGAATGTTAGCAAGTAAATGCTAATTACTGCCACCCAACATGTCTCTTGCAACCTCATGATGTTCCTCTGTCTAAGTGGGAATCCATTTCCATGGATTTCGTTATACGATTTCCCCTCACATCTTCGTGACATAATGTCATTTTTGTAGTAGTTGATAAACTAACTAAAAGCACATATTTAAAACTTATGACCTCACATATGTGGTAAGGTACTTATAAGTGAGATTATTCATCTTCACGGGTTTCCCAAAAAGGTCATCTTACACAAAGACTCTAGGTTTTGGACAAGCTTGTAATCAAAATTGGATACTCAATTAAACTTAATCATAAATTATCATCCTAAAACAAATGGGTAGACATAGAGAGTTAATTAGGTAATGAAGGGCATGTTTAGGATGTATGTGATGGATTGACATACCCATTGGTAAAATTACTTACCTTTGGTGGAGTTTGATTACAATAACAATTACCATGACTCATTTGGAATGCCACCTTACCAAGATTTGTATTGAAGGCCATGCAATAGGTTGTTGAGTTGGGACACGGTATATCAAGACTAAGTGATCATAGAACCATAATTGGTTCAAGATATGGAAGTGAAATGAGCTTATAATGTCGAAGATAAGTTTTTTTATACGTATGACCTAATAATATTACCACCTGGTTTGGAAAAGGGGCAAAGTTGTTACCTCACTTTATAGGTCCATTTAAAATCCTAGAAATATTTGGAGCAATTTTATATTGCTTGGCGTTGCCACCCTATTTACATAAAAATGATGATGTTTTTCAAGTATCTATATTACGCCATTATATTGTCGTTGAATCTCATAAACTAAATTCTAAGGAACTATAGGTTTCGGATGAGGGAACCTTCATGATCGAAGCATTACTCATATTGGACTGCAGAGTCCAACAATGTAGGCACCACCTAGTAGACTAGGTTAAAGTCTAGTGGGACAAGTATAGCCCATGATTTGATACTTAGGAGAACACATAAAACATGCATCATGATTATCCCACACTTTTTATTTTAATTAACTTCGAGATGAAGTTTCCTGAAAGGTTGGTGCATGTAACGTCCCATATTTAGATTAAACAAGTGAACAACATTAAGACCTAATTTATATTTCTTTGCTTATTATTTGTTGGAATCAAATCAACTAAGAAAATATACATGGATTTAGGAACCAACCTATATGTGGTGATTATGTTTGGAGTTATTGTTTATCTAATTAATGATGATAGTCATGTGATTTACTTCTAGTATGCAAAATAAAATATGCTACATGGATACCAATGCACATTATGATTAAATGAATAAATGGATGCCATGCACATTATGGATAGATTAACTTGTTTATATTATTTGATAATTGATAAATTGGTAATTACTTGGAAACACTGAAAGATTATGCACGATCTTATGTTTTGGATGAGACTAACCCACAAGTTAGAGAATCTAAGTGATAGACAAATACTTGTGATAATAAAGTTACATGATGTCGTAGACATCAACAAAGAAATGGTAAGCGATGAGGTATTAATTCATGGACTTATTTATTGGTTTGATAAATTATTATGATATGTGGGTTAATGAAAGTTTATGCATGAAATCAAGTTACCCAAATTGGTCTTTCAATGACACAACTCTAAAAACAACAATAGCAATACAATGTGATTACTAATAGGTGTTGTAACTAGTTCCATTAGGAGGGGTGGAGGTATTTCTGATCGCTTATTCTTCGAAATTGGAATCATGGGAGGGTTGTGTTACACCATATTTTCTAATCTGTGTGATGATGACTGCTAATTGCATGCAAATTTAGTCAATACTCCCATTTATGGATTATATCTAGGATTAGGCCAATATAGTTGATGCTACAGGATATTCGTGTAAATGAGCGAATATGAAGTATAAGTTGGAAGTAAATTAGGAAGAAATGATGATTTAGGTTTGTAAGGATATGGTTTGGGATTTGAGACGCCACTTTAATTTGTACTTTGTTCATTTCTATATTAATCATTGTTTAATTCATTAAGGTAAACCTAAGTATAACATGCGATTTGTGCTAATGTATTGTGACTTGGCCAATAAGATTACAAGTGCCGTGAATTCTATATTATTGTCTTGCATGAATGGTGGTCATTTAGGAACTATGCATTACATGAGGTGATTGTTACTTGTAGTACACAGATCGGTTGTGTACGCTAGTCACACATACATACCTTCATGTGTTGACTATTATTAGTTAGTATATAATGATGATTAAATTGCTATTTTCAATGATGGTTGATGGATGTAATAAGGATTAAAATATAGCATTATAATGAACATTCATTTGCATTTGTATTAATTACATTCCATATTGGTTCAGTTACATTTCCCTAGTATTAATGACATCTCATTTGTATTTGTCTTAAATACATTTCATTCAGTTCATTTAATTCTCACTTGGTAAGCATTATTTCTCATTTACATGTCGTTTTATAATTTGATCCATTTAATTCTTACCAAACATACATTGATGTGAGCGATATTTAACTAGCCCAAGAATAATTATGATAGGTAGATATTTTATTATTTTAATATATTTGGATTTATGAGATATAAGTTGAATTAATGAGATAATTTAACTTGTTAAGTGGGTTTTCTGACCATTAGGAGGGTAGGGAAACTATTATTATATAATTTTGGAACTTCTTAGGGCCCTTTTGAAAAAATGGAGTGTTCCCTCATAATTCCCACCTCGGGTCACGTAGCATAAATCTTCAAGCCACTGGGTGCAACCTTGGGGGAAATATAGAGTCAAAAGCTGTTACTTGATCTTGAATCCTCCATCTAGGATAAATCCTAACGAAGCCAAGGGGGGTGGTCCTTAAAAAAAAGAAAACCTAAGGTTTCTAATCTATGAAAGAAAAAAAACTAATCTAAGAGTTAATTGAATGTACCAAAAAAACAATATGAAAATATGAAGATCAACAAAATTCCATATAAATCATCATAATTGTACATATAAAGATAAACAAATAAAGGACCAGTGCCAAATAACAATGATGCTATAAAGTAAAAAGGTTTTGTTGCGCCTCTTCGCAAATTTTAGTTTTTTATCGAGTGGACTAATGGGAAGGGAAATTTTGATATACTGGAAAGAACGTGGAACAAATATGGATTTACAAGATGTGGTTCTCTCAGTGAAATGTGGGCTAGATCGGAGACACATGGGCGTGTCAAACATACACCAAACTAGGGTGCAATTTGAAAGATCCCTGCGACCAATATATATTGGTTCCCGCTTCACTTGAAGACCTTACCCACAACAGGCAAGGTGTTGAAGACACCATGTTTTTTTCTATAGTTGTTAATTTATTATGGAGTGAATATGAAGTTCTAAGAGCCTCTTTCTGATTGTCCCATTGCTTCGGCCTAGAGGCTTTCAATATTCACAAGAGCGTAGAGAGACAAGTAGCAAAATGATTCATTTTATTTACAAATTGAAATAAACTCAAATAAAGCTAAAATAATTGCAAGAAAAGTAAAAGGTTTTCTAAGTAAGCTAATCATGAATCTCTTTTCCGATCGAGTTCCACTTACTCGGGCAATCCCTTTCAATGGAAGCGTACTTCGAGAAATCTTGGGGTTCCTTACTTTACTTGTAAAGTAAATAATTTATTTAAAAAAGGTAAATAAACTAAACTAAATAAAAACAACTACTCTAACAACCACACCATAAGATGAGAGAATGTGGATCCCCCCCAGGGGATGAGGTGTGGACACTCTTGGTATCCCACTTGCCTCTTTTTATTACTTTTATTTTACAAGCTTTAAGGGGGTGGCTTCCTTTGGTCCTTATAAATTCGCATCCAAAGTCTTACATATTTTAAATAATGAAATAGGATCAAGCTAAGATGTTGCTGGAGTCTTGGATGGTCCAGATTGTTAAAATTTCGCCAGCATATCCTCTTGTCTGTCCGTTAAAGTGTATAAACTAGCCACCAAAGTGGCACTGAATCCACCAAATAGAAAATTAGAAGCATTAAAACCTTCAAGTACTTGATAAATATAATCCTTAAAAATAACTAAGTACTTGAATAAGAACTAGATCTATAAAAAATAAACTTGAAATAACTGAATCTAGTTAATAGAGAGCATATTTATTAAATTAGCTATAGATCTTCTAACAAAAGAGACTAACTAACTAAGTATGCATCATCATAACCAAAATAATTTAAAAGAAGGTGAGGGAAAGAGAGAAGAAATGAGCTAGAAGCTTGGGAATGCTTGGGAAATGGAGTCTAAAGGTGGAGAGAGGATTAGGAAACTTCATAGGTTTCCTAGAACTAAGAGCTTAGTTGCTAGTTAGTTGGGAGTACTAATCTCAGTTCGGGTAACACTATTTTGGTTGGACCATGATTGAACTTTTGAGACCGCTACATAATTGCTATTTCAAATAGTCCTTAAGGTAATCTACTATTCTTACCTTGGTTATATTATTTATCTTAAAATTGCATTTAATTTATATAGTGATATGCTATGAAATTTACAAAATTAATAGAAATTGTTGTAAAAATTATACCTAATATACTAGAATTAAAGAATCATACAGATAAATGTTTTAATGAAAAAATTTGTATAAAATATATATGTAAATAAAATTCAATTACTAATATTAATGTTAGATTACCAACACTCATCATTAGGATGGGTGTTACAAAAGCTTTGCTACATCTCAAGTGATATTATTCTTTAAATTCCACCACCTCTATTACAATACATGTGAGATTAACTCTATTGGGAAATCCTGTGTGTGTCATTTGATACATAGACAACAAGTTTGAAGCCAAAGAGGGCACATAAAGAACATTTTTGAAGCTTCCATGTTCTAGTTTGATAGTACCTTTTCCCTTTAATGAGATTTGAGAGTCATCTCCCATGTGGATGGAGATGCAACTGTTGGAGTCTAGTGTTGTGAAGGACTCTTTGTATGCAACCATATGATTCGAAGCACCGGATTCAATGAGAAGAGCTCTAGGTTTCGAAACATTAGCCATGAGTGCATGTCCTATTTCGGGTTGATTGTTTCGATCTTGATTATACATCTTCCTTGCACCTTCAGGAAGATTGATATTGTTATTCTGAAGGAGAAGATCCATCTGATCAATTGTTCTCTTCATGCAAGAGCTTTCAGGATGAAAACCTCTTCCACAGTAACAGAACTTGGTATTTTCTTTTCCCTTTTGCTTGTTCTTTCTTGAGCCTGAGGGATCATCCAACTACTGGTTTTCCTCCTTCGGCTTAGGAGGGTCAACCTTTGTTTTCTATTTATTTTTCTTCCCTTTGACGTTCGAAGCTTTGGGTCCTCCAGTAAACAAGGCTTGATATTTAGAGGATATGATGATTCCCATTTGAACAAGCTTTTCATGCTCATTGGTGTGAGATTCAATGAATGCATTGAGGGTCGACATATTCCAATTCATAATTGTAAGCTTTCCAGAATGAAAGGTAGACACAAAAACAAAGTATTCTGGTCTAAGTTTCGAAAGGATGGAAAGGATGAGTTGATCATATTCCTTTTCAACTTGACACCGCTTCAATTGGAGCACCAAGTTATTAAACTTGGTAAAGAAGTCATTCATGGTCTCAAAGTTTCCCGAATTTAGAGATATCAATTCATTCTCCAACTGATAGATTCTCAAGTCATCTTGCTTATAAAAAAGAGTAGCAAGTTGTTCCCATATCTCCTTGGGAGTCTTCAATCCAGTGATATGGTAAAGAAGATCCTTTGAAATTGAGAGGTACAAAAAACCATATGCTTCATCAAGCTTGTTCCAATATTTTGTTCTCTCTACTAATGCATTTGACTCTGTCTTCGTGCCCATGGTGACTCTGTAGAGTCCTTTGGAGAGAAACTGTATCTCAATATACTCCTTCCCACTGATGATAGTTGAAAGGAGTGAGAATATTCCTTGAAGAGAAGGCCATTATGCAGCTGTAGCGAATGCAATGGAAGTGTAGTGCTGGAATGTTTTTGAGAAATTTTGCTAAAATTTCTTCATAGATCCAACAATAAACATGTAGAAGAATTGCCTTGTCCTAACATGGATCTAATACCATATAAAATTGGACTCCCAACAATATAAGAAACAAGACAGAAACTTACAATAGATTTCACAGATCAATTTTACTCAGAAATGACATGAAACAATGCAATAAGGAGTTGCAGTTGTATATTTTCTTATCATTAACAGAAGTAGCGATACAATGTCATACAATGTCATAAACAACCATGCAATTTCAATCCCAGAGAGGTCATTGAAATTGATTACATGAGGGTGGCTTATTTGTTAGTTAAAAATCACTCGACACATCCGTTAACCACTTAACTCAACCTTAATTGACTCTAACTGACTCGGAGGCAGTTTAGACTGAGTCTAATTGAATAGAACTCAACTGCATGCCAACAAGTAGGTGAGGGTGCCAATCCTTCAGTTAGGTTAGTTGAACTGAACTGCACTGAACCGAGTCACCAAAAGTAGGTGGAGGCTCCTTTAATCACTCCAGTTAACTGAAATTAACCCAAAATAGGCTAATTGATGAGGAAGGCGCTTATGCAGCTCTAGTTTAACTAAAAGGTGGGTGAAACAACCTTTAATTAACTGAATGAGGTGCATATCTCTTGCAAATCAACCCATATTTTCTCCTTGATTGAAGGAGGAGGCTCAGCTAGTCTCCTCGACTAAATGAGAAGACTTAGTTAGGCTCCCTCATTGAAGGAGGATGATCCAATTGATGATGCAGTCACATATTCGAGTCAATAACTTAGGATAAGTGGTACATTAGGCCAAACAAGCCAAATAATGATGTGTGGTTGGATAATGACTCTAATAGTATGAACTGGAGGCAAATGGATTATTGCAATTTTGAGGGAGGATTTTTATCTTAGAAGAAGGGGATTTTGGAAGTACTATCTTCAATAAATCCCACATAGCACTTTATTGTGCACATTTGGGTGTAAAGTGTTGAAATATTGTAACTTCAAAGAATATTCTAAACATATTTTACTGATGTAACCCATGGGATATGTCTTATTCCTCTGTAGAGATGTTACTATTGTATTTGATCATCATAGAGTCATGAGGTATAACCTCCATTGTGTGTCTTCCTAGATGAAGTCAACCTAATAAGTTTGTTGGGGCCGACTTGTTAAGGTAAAATTCAAGTGACAGAAAGAGTATAAATAGAGGAGTTGTGTTCCTCATTTAAACACACTCACTCACTTGTGTATAGTGTAACAACTGTTGATGTATTTGTAACTTCGGAATGTATTCATCTATGTATCTTATGTCTTGTAACCTGATGTTTATTCCGGGATGTAACTATTATGTAATTGAGTCATGTTGTCATGCCTTGATGTTCTGATTGGGAGGATCTATTATGTAAACAAGTCCCCGCAATTCCAGGGCACTAGGGTTATTAGACTCTCCTAGTAGAGGTCGGCCCTAGTAGGGTTTTAGTCATGGCAGGATTAGTATAAATAGAGAATTGGAGTCTCTATTTATCACACAACTCATCCACACTCAAGTGTAGCACATAGTTGAGGAAGGAGAAGACACTGGGGCTAGACAAGAAGAAGATTACTGCTATTGGGATATCACTTACTGTTTTGGACTTTTCTATTTTGGTGCTGATTCTATCTCTGAGGAAGTTGTGGGGTTTTCTCCTTTATGGTTTCCTCGAGGAAAAACACTGTGTTCATTGTCTCTTGTGTTTGATTGTTGTGCTTGTTATTCTCTCAGTTAAAGATCCTAATAATGCTAGATTAATGCTGAAAAACTAACATGGTATCAGAGCTAACCTGAGAAGAAGACACTGTGCAGCTGCGAGAACTAGGGATTCCTAGTTTGTGGATCTTCCTCCACAGATTTTCAGCAAAAGTAAGGTGGAATAACTCTCCTCCTTAGGGCTCATCTTTCTGTGGAAGCAGAATCCAATTTTGAGGTTTTTCAGTTTTGGACCTGTCACTACTACCGGAAATTAGGGATTTTCACAGAAGAGAATTTTTTCAGTGAGCCCAGGCCTGGATTGATCTCCTCCCCAAAATCGAAGTTGGGGACAAATTTCAAGGCATTTGGGTAGATAGAACTCCGGAAAAGCAAAACCCTAATTTGCTCCTAATCCAGTACTGCAGGATTTCAGCTCAAGTTTTAGATCTGACATCTTGAACCTGGTAAGATCTAAAATCTTTTGTATTTCCATTTGAGGTTCTCAGTTAAGATGTCTCATCATACCAGGCTTGATGAAAAGCTTAAGGGAGTTGATAACTTTTGAGCCTGGAAGTATAGGATCTCCCTGGTCCTGGAAGAAAATGAGTTAGACTCCTACATCCATGAGGAGGTTCCAGTTCCAGAGGGAGATGAGGCAAAAGCCTTACATAAGAAGAAGATGGTTATGGAAAAGAGGATCATTGCTGATTCTATCAAGGATCACCTTATCCCATAGGTGTCCTCTCTCAAGACACCTAAAGCTATGTTTGATGCCCTAACCAAATTGTTTGAAGGGAAGAACATAAACCAAAAGATGACTCTGAGAAATCAACTGAAGAATGTGAAGATCCAGAATGCAGAGACCATCCATTCTTACTTCACAAAGGTTTCTCAGATCAAGGAACAATTGGAAGCAATATATGAAGAAGTGGAGAATGCATAAATTGTGATGACCACCTTGAATGGTCTCCCTAGGACATGGGACTCTTTCATTCAAGGGATTTGTGCTAGAAAGAAGTTAGTCAAGTTCAACAGACTGTGGGAAGAATGTTCTCAAGAAGAAGCTTGGATAGCAGCTCAAGAAGAGAAGATGGGAAGTGAAGATCAAGCTCTCACAGTACAATCCAAGAAATCCAGATCCAGCCATCACAGAAGTAAGTACTCCCATCACATGAATAACTCTAGAAAGCCTAGAGATAAGTCTAAGTTCATTTGCTATACATGTGATGAAAAAGGACACTTTGCTAGAGATTGTCCTAAGAACAAAACTAGTCCTCACAAGAATAAGGGAAGCAAAAGAAGACATCATGCTCATGCTGCAGAGGATGATGAACCATCCAAGAAGAGATCCAGATATGAAAGTGGAGATTCTTCAAGCGAGGATGAATATGTTTTGATCTCCGCTCTCATGGGAAACATTACTCATGGAAGTGATGATTGGATTATTGATAGTGGGGCCTCCAAACATATGACTGGATTCAAAGAATCCTTTGTGAAGCTCCCAGAACATGAATCACCTCACAAGGTGAAGCTAGGAGATGACTACAAATATCCAATAAAAGGTAGTGTGGAATCTTCCTATAAACTAGACTCTAGTAAATCTCTAACAATGAAAGAAGTATTGTTTGTGCCAGGACTCAAGAAGAACCTTCTCTCCATATCAACATTGGATGCAAAAGGAATGAGGGTTGCATTCATAGATGGTCAATTCATCATGTGGCCAAGAGGAAATACTATCGATGATGTGGTAGTAATTGGTGAACAAGAAGGAGGTTTGTACAAATTGAAGGGCCATCCAGAACAAGCCTTGGTCCATGACACAGTAGAGCCAAGTGAACTTTGGCATAGAAGGCTTGCACATGTGCATTACAGAGCACTACCTCTTGCAAGAAAAGCTGTTGAAGGTCTTCCAGAAATACAAGAAAAACATGACGGGGTCTGCAAAGGATGTGCAAAAGGAAAGAACACAAGGAAGACATTTCCAAGTAGTGAAGCAAAGAAAAAGGAATCTTGGAAATCATCCACTCTGATGTCATCAAACTCACTAAGCGGGTATGCATATTATGTTTCTTTTATTGATGATTTTTCTAGGAAGACATGGATTTACTTCATGAAGAACAAAGATGAAGTATTCAGCAAATTCAAGGAATTCAAAGCCTTGATCGCGAATCACACTAAAAAGAAGATCAAGACCTTTTGATCAGATAATGGCGGATAATTCACTTCAAATGAATTCAAAGAGCTATGTAAAGAATCAGGGATTAAGATGGAGTTGTCTACTCCTTATAACCCACAACATAATGGGATTACAGAATGAAAGAACAGAACTATCATGGAAGCTGCTAAAGCAATGCTTCATGATCAAGATCTTCCTATGCATCTTTGGGTGGAAGCTGCTAGAACAATGGTGTATGTATAGAATCGTACTCCACATAGAGTACTTGAGAAAAAGACTCCTGAAGAAGTATTCTCCAGCAAGAAACCAGAAGTCAGCCATCTCAGAATATCGACTGTCCTATATACATACACATTCCAAAAGAGAAGAGAACAAAATTGGATCCTTCAGGAAAGAAGGGTATATTTGTGGGATACTCTGAAAGATCGAAGGCTTATAGAATATATTTCCCAGGATACAAGAATATTGACATCAGCAGGGATGTGACATTTGACGAAGACATAGCTTACAACAAATCTAGACAGAGACCTGCTGAAGAACCCGAAGAAGCAGAAGCACCCATAATTCATGACACAACCATGAACGAAGAAATTGAAGAAGAAGATCAAGAATTTGAAGAACCACAAAGACCTGTAGATCCACCTCTGGAGAAGAATCCTCACAAGAGGAAACCTGCTTGGGTACGAGAACTTATCCAAGGTGTGGAAAGATATGGGGCTCCAGAAGAGAATCACAGAGAAAGAAAGAGAACCAGATCCTATTCCGGGTATGTAGCTTTACTATGTGATTTCATTGATAAAGAACCTTCCAGTTATGAAGAAGTGGCAGAACGAAAAGAATGGAAGGATGCTATGATCAAAGAGTATTAGTCGATCATGAAGAATGATGTTTGGGATGTTGTCCCAAGACCAAAAGAAAAGTTAGTTGTAACTTCCAAATGGATCTACAAGATCAAGCATGCTGCAGACGGTAGCATTGAAAAAATATAAGGCAAGATTTGTGGCTCGAGGTTTCTCTCAGAAATAAGGAATAGATTATGAAGAAACCTTTGCACCTGTAGCCAGATACACTTCCATTAGATTAGTACTTGCTCTGGCTGCAGTGATGAATTGGAAGATACACCAGATGGATGTCAAGACTGCTTTCTTGAATGGTGTAGTGGAAGAGGAAGTATATGTGGAGCAGCCACTCAGTTTTGAGACACATGACAGGGAGTCTCATGTGTGCAGATTGAAGAAATCCCTGTACGGTTTGAAACAGGCACCCAGGACATGGTATGGTAGGATTGATAGCTTTCTATCTAGTTTGGGCTTTACCAAGAGTAAAGTAGATTCCAACCTTTACTACAAGGTTGAGGATGGAAACCCAATG
Organism: Pseudotsuga menziesii; assembly: GCA_001517045.1. Classification (NCBI taxonomy): domain Eukaryota; kingdom Viridiplantae; phylum Streptophyta; class Pinopsida; order Pinales; family Pinaceae; genus Pseudotsuga; species Pseudotsuga menziesii. Next base: position 438,141 of record LPNX010357557.1, read on the forward strand.
ATACTCACTACTACATTTTGACCAAAAATCCGACGGCCGTCATGTCGGATTTTCGACACTTTCCTGTCGGATGTACGACACTTTGATTTTTTTTTAAGCGTCGGAAACTTGTCGTCGGTTAGCCGACACTTAACTAACCGTCGCTTAAGCGACACCTATGTAACCGTCGCTTAAATGTAAAGTGACGCTTAAGCGACAGAATATTTTCCACGGTAGTAATTTTTTTTTGAGAAAATAGCTTTCATAACCGTCGCTTAAGCGACGAATATCAACTAAAGGCGTCGGATATGCGACACCTAAACCCGTCAGATAAGCGACATCTATCAACTAAATCCGTCGGAGATGCGACACCTACACCCGTCGGATAAGCGACATCTATCAACTAAAGGCGTCGAATATGCGACACGTACAACCGTCGGATAAGCGACGTGTATAAACTAAACGTCGGAAAAGCGACAGACGAAACCGTCGCTTAAGCGACGCTTGTGGAAATTTTTTTAAAAAAAATTAAATTTTTTTTTTGCTAGTTCTTATATATATATTTTAAGAACCAAAGTTATCAAATGCTGTCATCACATAAAACCTCATGGTGCACTAATAAAATAATACACTATACTTTAACTCGTATTTCCAAAGTTACACCAACCATAATATCCATTGTCATCACATGACACCTCGTTACCAAGATCATATCATTATGGGGTAAAATGAATACCCCTGAAAATAATACCAAAAGAATAAATAACCAACAGCATATCATTATAGCAATTGAAATGACAGAATATTATTATGGCAGTTGAAATGAATAAAAATTTATTGAGAATATGAAGTGTTTACCTAAAGAGCCTTCCATGTCTCGCTCCAACACAACTATCGATAATAAGTTAATAACAGAATAATAAACTTATTTTAACCCATCTTTCCATGGTCCCACTGACCTTGACTACCCATCGCCATCACATGACATCTCAGTATTACTTCCAGCCATGTTAAATATAATTGCACAGCATGCTGAAGATGCATAGCGGTCTAATAACATCAATTATGGATAATGCAAAAGCTAGGACCCCGATACCAAATACAAAGAATGGGATCATACCCATAAACCCGTCAGAAGCCATAACTTAAGCTATGATATAGTTTAGGGGCCATATCCTTGACAAGATCTCTAAATAGTAAATACTACGAAGAATATAACACTGAACTCACCCATATTTTCAGGCTGTTGGGAATAAATGAATTGTGAACTGACATATGGACAATCATTACAGTTTAGAATTGTGAACTGACATATGGACAATCATTACGGAATTTTACCATCTTTAGGTAAATGTTTCAAAATATTCGACTGTAACAAGGATTTAAATCATATTTTCAGACTTCTATTAAGATAAATATGAATTGATACAATTAAGGAATATTATACAACAACAAATCATGCACTCTTTGAAGAAAACTGTGCTCTACTAGACAACTTCACTTGCTTCAGATTATTTGAGCATTGCTTTAAAATGAATGGTGAAAGGCTAAAAGGATGAAGCACCTACTAATCGATAATCAGTAACATTAAAGACTTCAAAATTTATAAATACAAGATCTAAAATTTTAGGCCCCCAGTCCTTCCATGCAAAAACTGTTTTCTGCTGGATAACTGAGATCAAAGAACTCTTTCCTTCCATGCAAAGGAAGTTTTCTGTTGGCTAATTGATATCAAAGCACTCTTTCCTGACATTTGGCATATTTAACTAGTTATAAATAAGAATTTGTCCATAAATCAAGGGCCATACTGGACCTTTGAACCGAATTCATACAACTCTTTCATCCAAAGTACCAATTACAACAGGAATGGCCAATACACAATCAAGAGACTTTGACATCCTTCACAACACGACTGGCCAGTG